>WBNH01002595.1:26654-191614 GCA_013401255.1 Urocolius indicus | reverse complement strand
GAGGTTGGGATATCTCTTTTTTTCAATGGTATCTAGCAAAAGGACAAGCGGAACACAAAAAGTTCCATTTAAATATAAGGAAAAACTGTTTTACTGTGAAGATGAGGGATCACTGGCACAGGCTGCCCAGAGGGGTTGCTGAATCTCCTTCCTTGGAGGTCTTCAAGACCTGCCTGGACATGTTCTTATGTGACCTGATCTAGGTGAACCTGCTTCTGCAGTAGGGTTGTACTAGCTGATCTCTAAAGGTCCCTTCCAACCTCTATATTCTATGATTCTATGAGTCTTTGATTCTATGCCAGTATCTAAATGATGTTTACAGGTGCTGTTCACTATAAGAAATCTGTTTATCTCCTCCTTTTCTGTACTGTAGATTTTGTAACTTGAGAAATGGCAAAGCAAGTCTACTTTCCTACTGTATTATCTTTAAAAACAGATTTACCTTGTCAGACATCTGTAGCATTTGCAGTAACCACATACACCCCTTCATCAACTTAGCAAAGCTATTCAGAATATTTTAGACACTGCTGACAACCAGACTCATTGCAAACAAAACCACCTTGGTTCTAGGAATCATGTAGAATTTTCTGCACTTGATGGCATTTTAATAGATGAAAATGACTGTCATATGTAGCTAAATCATATGAAACTGTGATTACATGACAGTATGCAAAATATCAGTGAGCATACACTCAGAATGCTGTGTTGATTTTAGAATGCTTTGAATAAGACAAAGGTAGAAGCCAAAGGTAGAAGAAGGTGGTATATGACAGTGTATCAAATTAAAATATTGCAGCTGTTCAAAGATTTAAACAACATTTAACATTTCTGGAAAAAAAAAAAAACAGCAGGAAAACTGAAATACAATACTGTAGATGTTCTGGTCTCTATGAAACTAGACAATTATTACTAAAAATTATTTCTAGTTAACTTCAGCCACTTGCAATCTGTGTGTTGTGAAACATCTGAAAAATGTGTAGTTCTGGTTTAAATTTTTCACACAAAGCTATTCTTTCTCTCCAGTGGGAGAGAATAAACCAACTGTAAATTTGCCTTCTGTTATTGCAAAGCAATTCTTTCTCTGTATTGTTGTAGCTGTAATACTTTTCTCTTATTCCTTTTATGAGTATCACACAGGCCATGTGCCATGGAAGGATATGATTTTTTAAATCTCCATGTTCAACTATAAAAAACAGGTACTTCATGTCCACATTTAGAAATATTATAGAGGTATCTTGTGATCATCTTTGTGAGAAAACTACCTTCGTGGATCTATGTATTTGAACTAAGGCATTCTAAAAACAAAGCTGCCAAGGTTTTCTTTGAGAGAAGATGCAAAATACGTTTCTTTCATTTATGATACTAGTATCTCTACAACTATATTTCTATTTCAAATAAAGCTGAGAAAAGACATAAAGCTTTGATATTTCTTATGAGATGTAAACTCTAGAAATAAATTATTTAGGAATTCAGATACACTTTTTGTTTTACAGTCATAACTACTGTCAATAAAATATTTTTATATTTCTAGCTGAATGTTACATTTACTGATAATTCTGGGTTTCTGTATTAGCTGCACTTCCTGTGATCCATCCTGCTTTTACTCTATAGCTGAACAAGAGTATTGAGTGTTATATCACCAGAACAACTAGGTAAGAAATACTCTCAATGGCAGAATTACCAACTTTCTAGGAAAGTTCTGTGAAAATTGTACTTGATTAAAGATTGATTACTGAAGAAATAATATACATGAGTTTTTGACCAGACTTAATCTGAGTATGACTTCTCTTGCCATATGTTAGTACAAGATTTGCTGTCACTAATCCTACTGCATTGCAAATAATTAGAATTTTCTCAAATACTTTAACTACTTCACACCCACCTGCAAACATGCTGACCTATGAAATGATATATTCTATTTTTCAAGCTTTGTATATTACTCCTGGATTCTGTAAGGGCATGCAAGGGAATGGTGCCACAAGCTGTTTCAAGTCTTTATTCCAAAGTCTAAAGACATTTCATTTGCCTGGTGTTCTGATTGGACATGAAAAACTATCACAGCTGGTAAAGTCACAAGATAAATTATTTTTCAATGTGTTGCTTTCAAAGTTCAAATCTTTGTATGGTAATAAAATTACAAATTTATAATAGAAAGACTTGAACTTTGCAATCCATATGAGCTTTTATCAAAATTTGTCTGAAAAAAACCACAGTAGAATAAAATGAAACTCTCAATAGTTGCATCAGATTCCTGAATTATGTCAAACTAAGAAGAAACTTGCCACACAAAGATAACAATTCCCTGTTCACTATAGTGAACAATAACATATAACTTTTCCAAGAGCAATAACGCTTTGCTGAGTCTGGATTAAAATCTAATCCTCTCAGATCTATGCCACCTGGAATGTCTTGCATCTTGCTTTCTATATTTCTTAAGCATATACAAAACATCTCTTAAATAAATTATCTTACACAAAAGACTTGATCATGTCTGCAGAAATAGTTTTTTATTGAATACTTATAGTCTCCATACAATTTAACTACTTGTATAGCAGGAATCACCTCTGGGAGTCTTTGGATACAAAATCCAAGGTGTTAAACAATATCTCTAGGAATACAAATGAGATTTAACACAGCATGAATTGCCTCAGATTATTCCTAGACCTGTCCAAAATTCTTACCAGAAGTATTCCTCTCATAATCAGTCTATAAACTGATTCTAAAGGTTCAGTTAATGATCTAGTTTCCAGTCAGTCCATTGTCTAAAGCCAATACATGATCTCACTTATACAGTTGACAACCAAGTGGACCACTAAAGAATTAATGGCTCAGGTGCAAATCACTGTGCAGACAAGAGTAGTGCCAGGATACTACAGAACAGCCCCAACTGTAACACAGAATACTTCATACTTGATAATTCAAGTCCTATAGCTTTTGCTTCTCTGTAGACCATTCTTTACAAACCAACGTTCTGTTCAGGGTATTGTGAAGTGCATACTGAAGAGTACATTGCCTTTTAATAACAGTGGTTCAGGGTTTTGATCCTAGCTCCTCTCAGTGCTACTGTTCCTTCACTTCACATACCTTCCTCTCCCCATCCTGCTTGAAGTTCATCAACGCCTTTGGAAGTACAACTAACAAAACAATGAGTGCTGGACAAACAGAATAATTGGCAAGGTTCTACCCGTGGATGACTTTTCACCTTCCATCTAAGCCTGAAGTTCACATTCCTAGCACTAAGCAGAGAGGAGGAACAAAAAGAGACTTACATGTGAGATTAGTGCTAGAAATAACACTTGCTTAGGAAGCAGCCTGCAACTAAAATGAAGCAAAACCTTTAAAGGTTTTCAGTGAAGCAGAAGGTGGCAAGGACAGGAACAAATGGCACATGAGAGTCAAAGGTGACAAACACAGGTTTTCCATAAAACCTACAACATTCCAAAAGATTTTTGTTTTTAAATTTAAAAAATAAATATTTGATTCAGAATTAATTTATGAATTACTAGTTAGATGAAAATTATTTCAAATCAACATTTCGTAAAAGTCAACATATTTCTAAAGGCCACACAAGAGATAAGGGGTTATGAATACATTATTTTTTAGTTGTTTTATACTTCAGAATATAATGCAGGATGGAAACATGGAATAATTATGTATGTTGGCAAATTTTCATTATCCACATCTGAGGCTCCTTTGTGTTCTATCAACAATATTTTTTTAAATATTATCTAATAAACCTCTAAAATCTGACCTTGAGAAATGCAGTGTATTATGTGTCATTTAATGAAGGACTGGATCTTATAATACATTCTTTAAGGTGATTGTATATGTCAGTTTTATCTTAAAATAAGTTTGATAATTTTCTCTGAGTACTTGTGCATATGCACGTTAATTTCCTGATGCAAAGTTAATCCAAACTCTTATTTAGGAAATAAACAATAAGACAGATAGGTATTTCTCTTTATATAGTCTTCCAAAAATAATCTTATGGTGTTAGCAACAATATTGTGACTCATAATAATATATTTTTATTAAAAAATTGCGTTTTATTAAAAATTGTATTTATTATTAACAAATTATTTACAACACTTTTAAGAATAAAATATGGCTTTAGTGAATGAGTGAATGAGCACTCGACTCTGAACAATAATGTCATTCTGAGCCTAGAAAATACAAGTTCTTCTTTTTAATGTTTAGTACTTGTTGGTTTCTTTTTTTTTAGTTTTTTGTTGCTTTTTTTGTAATAAAAGCATTATAGGTTTTTCAACCAGAAAATTATATTTTGTGAAGTTATCATGGAATTGATCTTGTTCTTTTGAAAGCAGGGCTCTGTTCTGTAGAATACTATTCACAGCAGTAGATTTATGACAAATGCAAAACTCAAGAAATCTTTACTATTTATTTCTAAAACCCTATGGTAATTTCACTGAAATCTACCTCTGAAATGCTATGAACAGTATGAGATAACCCTTCTGGCCTCTATCAAATTTATTTCAAATGTAGAAACTTTCTTCAGTCCAAAACTGATCATTCTTCAAGTTTGTACAGTCTTAAAAATCTCTACATTTACTCAGCAAGGAAAGAAGGAAGACAGTTGATAGGAACAAAAAGAGCTACAAAATATCCACATTCAACTTTTACTTTACAAATAAAGAAGAGTAGTGAAGATCCAGCCTGTGCCTATGTGTCTTTCTCTCGCCAATAAATCTCCCAGTAGCAGTAGAAATGATTTTTTTCTCCTCCCAAACAGATCTTTCTCATCATTTTTCCGTGTGTAGTGGGTCTGGGATGGTAGTGATTTTCCACAGTAGCTCTTGCAGTGCTGTGCTTGTTGTTGATATCAATATTATGACTACCACTTGCATAACATCAAGGCTGTCCCTCCAGCATTCCTTCCCCCACCTTCACCAACAGCGGTGGGTGGGCACAATCTTGGGAGGGACCATCGCTGGGACAGCTGACCCAGGCTGACCAAGGAGATATTCCATACCATATGACGTCAGCTCAGTAATATAAACTGGGGGAGAGGAGCAGGAGGGGGAGGCAAGATTCATTCTGGGCCTTCTAAAAGCAACTGTCACGCGTACTGAAGCCCTGCTTCTCGGGAGGTGGCCGGGCATCGCTGCTGATGGGAAGTAGAGAGTAACAGCTTTATCTGCTTCGCTTTGCTTCTTGCGCGCGTGCGGCTTTGCTATTTCTATATTAAACTGCTTTTACCTTAACCCACGAGACATTTGTCTTATTTTCTTCCCTTCTCTGGCTTACTGAGGAGGTGGGTGATCAAGTGGCGTGGTGGGTGCCTGGCATCTAGCCAGGGTCAAACTACCATACCGTGTCTTTTTGACATAGGCTGATTTCCAAAAGGATTTGACAAATGGACATCGTTTGCTATCTGATAGTGAAGAGTCTAAAACGTACCTGTATCAGATCTACATGGTTGCTAGCTGGGGCAAACCTACCACACATACTTTGTGTAGGTGAATTTTGTAAATGTGGTGTTTTAGAGGACACAGTGTTTGGCCAGCTTATAAACATAACTGTTAAATCCCCAATTTCTTTTTTTCCATTTCTAGAACACTTTCAGACAATGACACAGCTTGTTCAGACTCACTGAGCTCAATCTGTTATGTCAGTCCTAGACCTGTATTATTTAAGGGTGACTATGATTGGTTGTATTTGCACCTCTATACAGGTACACTTATATAAGACACTAGAGAGAGTTCTCCAGTCATGATTTAGCTGTAAAGAGAATTTACCTCTCTGTCCTAGTGGAACTGGAATAAATGAGTATGACCACAGAGAAACTGCCGAGAAATTTCTGTGGTGCAGATGCCTGGGGCACATGTATACTGTTAAATAGATGCAGGGCTCTAATACCACTCTGTGACTGACTGTGGGATCTGTACACAACCAGAATGTGAGGAGTCATTTCAATGATGAAATAGCATGCTTGATCTTACTCTCTTTAGTATAGGTCAGCATACATAATTTCAACTATTTTCCAACTCATATTCCAATTTCACGTGTCTGCATTTCTAAGGCTTTCCCAGAGTTGCTAGAAGGCATTAAAAGATTTTTATATGAGTAAACCTCCCTCCTTTACTCATCTCCCCAGAGATCAATCCAAGTTTTTGTCTTTCTGAATTTTTAAATCTCATTATTCTGTTACTACTCCCTTCTAAAAGATCCTCTCTTATTATTCCAGTAGCGATTGTCGACTTGTTCTCCATAGCACAAAGTCTGTATATGTCCAGATAAAACTTCTCTGATTCATGGGATCTTAGGTAAAGTGTTCCCTTACCTCTCTTAGTTCAGTACCATAGAAGCACTATGCAAAATAAGGGATTGGAAATTGGTCTGTAGTCTTGCTTCATCTCTTGTTAGACTAGACAGTGGTCTGCAGATGAGGAAGCATTCTTCATCCCACTAAAAACAAAAATCTCATGTTTTTTTATAACCTTCAGAAGTTTTGGAATGTACACATACAAGATTTTAGGAGAATACATTGGCACATTAACTCTACACATTTGTTTATACTGGCTTGTGTTTTAATAAGGCAAGTGTCTGGCTCAACACGATTAGATGGTGAAACAAGTGCACATGTTCTTAGCTTCATTTTTTTTTATTTGGTTGCTTTTGTTCTCATTTTCTAACATTTATCTTCATGTTTCATTATGAGAAGGATGGAGTTTGTAGAACCACTTTTGTCTTTCCTAGTTTGTAGCATAAAAAAAAAAAAGATGAATCATATCTGCCTGAAGTGGGTGCTTTTTTGAGATAAAGGTCAAAATTTTCTCTATAGAAAGGGAAGTTTCTTTTTCCCTGAAATTTGTTTTCTTAAACTTGATGACCATGAAAAACTGATTTATATTGCTATGGTAGAGCAGTCTAATGCTCTGATTGTATTTAAAAAATTAAAAGAAAAAAGAAGTGTATTTGCAGTGTGCAGCAGAACCTCGAAGTCGGGATAGAAATAGTTAGTTCTGAAAAAAAACATGGTTTTAGCAGAAGAAATTCAACTGCAGCTCAGTGGTATGCAATGCAGTATAGCCTACTTTCAGTGACATTAGGCTAAGCTGTCAGTCAGACTAAATGACAACAAAACATTTTTTTAAATAAGACTAGTTTCTAAATTACTAATCTTCATGCTGCAGCCATTTACTTGTATTTCAGTGGCATTGGAAATGGGCTTTTCTTTTTAAAAAGCAGAAAATAAGAAAACAAATTTTCTAAGTAAAAGCTGGATGTAATATACATGAAGAATAATTTGAACCATTTTGCAGTGCTTCATCCTGAGGACAATTTTTGTTTCTGTCTTTAGAGGAGGTGCCTCAGAACCCAGACATGTGAGTGTATAACTGCCATAACCACTGTGAAGTAGACATTGTAAAAACAAGCACTTTGTAATGAAGTACTAAACTTCTTTAATAAAATTTATGTCATATTGGATTTGTTAAGAAAAAAGACTAAATGAAGTGCATATGAAACCTGAACTCAATGTAGGAAGAAGCAAATTGTTTCCTGGGAAGGGCTAAAAATTCTGAAGATCTGCGCCCAATGAAAATTTCTTGTATTAGGTACTGAGTATGACCATAAAGACAACTTCATAAAACATCAGTAATAGAAAAAAAAAAAACCAGATTAAAATGATTTGTTGGGTAATATTTAACATCATAAAATTTGCCACAGGTGAGTAAAATTCTTTAAATATTCAGTTTTACCAAGGCATTACTACTTTGGATGTGATTTTATATTTTCTGATTAATTTGGGGTCTATTTAAATGTTACCTACTTAAAACTCTGACTCAAACCTTGTGTTGAAGCAATATCCACAGAAGGATGAATACAGAATTGAGGAAAGAGTAGAAAAAACTTAAATAATTAAGTAAATACAATTCTTTTTTAAATAAATTAAGACAAATCAGAGGAGGCAGAGTGAAAAACAACTATAAGGAGACTAAAAATAAAGAAATACAACAAGTTTTTTAACGACCAATTGAATATTACATAAAAAAATCTCAGTGTAAAAATTTATTGTCCTTTAAATATTAAAATGTATACATTTTTTCTTATGTAATTCTATTGGGATTTATGTACAAGAAGCAAATGATAGATGATATTTAGTAATTTAAATGAGTAAGATGAAGATCTCCTGGATTGTAAGAATGGATTATTTGTATACTAACCTTTAATAAAGTATACATAGGTGGAATTCTCCTTTCAGAAAATGCTGCTATAGAAAAGTTATGTGAGACTTGACTGAGGAGCAAAGGTATTGTAACCTAACTCACAGTAACTTGTACCTTGTTCTCATGGGTACAGACATTTTGTCAAGATTACTTGACAAAAGATTGACCAAAAGTGACATTTATTGTTTGTAAATTCATAGAATTATTGACTGATTTGTATTGGAAAGAAAACAAAGCCTTAAGTACAATGTCTTGTATGTGGGAGGTGACTTGGCCAAGCGTGGGGTCCTGAATTTGGGTCACAACAACCCCATGCAGTGCTACAGGTTTGGGAATGAGCGGTTGGAAAGCTATCTGATGGAAAAGGTCCTGAAGGTGATCAACAGTTGGCTGAATATGAGCCAGCAGTGTGTGCCCAGGTGGTCAAGAAGGCCAATGGCATCCTGGTTTGTATTAGAAATTAGAAATAGTATGATCAGCAGGACTAGAATTGCTTATATCCCCATACTCCGCTCTGGTGAGGCTGCACCTTGAATATCTTGTTCAGTTTTAGGTTCCTTACTATAAGAAAGGCATTGACATACTAGAACATGCCCAGAGACATGCAACAAAGCTAGTGAAAGGTCTGGAGAACAGATCTTAGTGGCCAAGGAAGCTGAGGATGTCCAGCATTGAGTAAAGAAGGCTGAGAAACTTCTTCACTGAAAGGGGTTTTTAACACTGGAAGAGGCTGGCCAGGGAGTGGAAGAGTTCCCATCCTTGGAGAAATTTAAAGCCTTGTAGATGAGGTACTTAGGGATGTGGTTTATTGGTGGGCTTAGCAGTCTGAGGTCAGTGCTTGGACTCGGTGATCTTAGAGGTCTTTTCCAACCAAAATAATTCTATGATTCTATGCTTAAAGATCATCTAGCTTCTCTCCTCCTGCCATGGACAGGAACACTTTCCACTAGATTGAATTGCTCAAAGATCCATCTATTGTGACCTTCAATTCAGTTCAACAACGCAAGTCCCGCTCCTTTCTTTGTTATTCCCTCCTATCTCAACATATATCTAAGACATTCAAAGGTCATTGATCTGGAAATAAAATTGTGAAATGTGATATTATTTTCTAGTTTTATCTAGGAAAAAAAATATGAGCATAACCTTTTTGCTTTTCCATTTCCTCTCATGCCTTGAACTGGGGCGTACAGAGTCATAGAAATTCATTAACTGAACACGTTGAACCTTAAAAAGCTGTTAACTGAAAATTCTGGGTGAAAGTTTAGGTCACTTTTTACTGTTTCAGAATTGATTTTTCCATCTATAGGTCTGAAACAATCATTCAACTTTTCTTAATGTAGGTGGAATAGACTAGAAAATATTTAACAGCTTCATTCCCACCTTTTGCAAACCAAAAATAAGAAATCTAGAGCAAATTACTCCTTTTTTCAAACAAATGGATACTTCTTATAATAACACAAAAACATAAAATGGATTATATTGGGCTAAGCTAGAGGTCTATTTAGCTCAGTATTATCTTCGTCTCCTTAGCTTGAAGTTCAGAATAATATTTCCACCAGAGCACTAACGGATTTTGGCAAGTTCCTACTTAAGACCTTCTGTAGTGAAAACTGCTTTTGCATCATTTTAATAGACCTTGCTAGACATTTCTCCTATGAATTGATGTAAACTACTTTTATCCCATTTGCAATTTTGGCTTCTAAAATATCCTGTGGCAATAAGTGGCAGAATTTAATTTTACTTTCTGTGAAAAACTATTTTCCTTCATTTGTTTTAAACCAGCTGCCTTATAATCTCATTTGCTGCCTCTACTTTCTGTGTTATGAGAAACAGCGAATAATAGCTTCTTATTCCTCCATTCCATGACATGCATTATTTTATATACTTTTATCATACTTCACCACCTGTTCTCTGAAACCGATGAGGCTTGCTCAATATAGTTTCTCTTTCTACAGAATCCATTTAATAATACTGATCATCCTCCTTCGTATCAATTATATCCTTGACAGCAAGTGACCAGAACGATGTGCAATTTTTGAGACGTAGAAATACCAAAGAAGTATTAGTGACACAGAAGTATTACCTGTTCTTTATTCTTAAAAACTCCTGATATCTAATTTGCCTTTTGACCCTAGGGCAATACTGTGCTGTGCTTTCCTAAGTTCAGATCAAGATTTCTTACCTAACTAACAAACCCAAAATTTTAACCCATAAAAATGTATGTACAGTTAGAATTGCAGTTTCTCATGTGTGTCACTTCATAATTTTCAATACGGTTTTTTTTCAGCATTTTTTTGACTGAGTTTCTTTTCAGTTGTTTTAGTCTGCACAAATATAGATACAGTTTTTATGATACTGTCCTATGCTAAACTGAAAACTAACCATTTATCTCTACTTCTCTTTTCATATTATGTAGCTAGTTATTGACATGCTTCTGCAGGGGGTTGGACTAGATGATTTCTAAAGGTCCCTTCCAACCCTACTATTCTATGATTAATACAAAGGAAGACTGTATTTCCAATGACAATGTGAAAAAAAAAAAAACAACTAAAAAGCCTGTGAAATAATATTTCCTTCTGCAAAAATGTGTTCTTAATGCTTTTCCAGTACATTTCATTCACTACATCTATTAATTCCATAATTTTGATAAATTCATTTGGTGAAAAATCAAAGTGTATATTATTGTAGAAACAGTGTCCTTAGTTTTTGTCATCATATGAACAACAACAACAACTAAAAAGGTGTTTTCTGGGATTTGTCCTGAATTAAAAACTTCTGGAATCATCACAGTCAAAAAGAAGCAAGGTAGTAGAAGTGAATATTTCCTCAGAAGTTCATTCTGCCTGACATTCACTCAAGAGTGAATATTAGTCTATTGGCCCTCTAAAGACTTCATTGAAAGAGAAAGGGGTTATATCCCATCTTTCTTATAAAATAGTAGTTACCTTTTTCTTCTTTCCTTGAAAATGAGAAAATAGGTTGAAGAAAATAGGAAAGAGAGAAAGATTTGTAGACGTTTCTTAGTATTTTTATTTTACCATGGAACGATGTGAAATTTGTCCTTCAACCTCTTTCTAGTATTGAACCAGTAGTATTGAATTAAATTCAAAACAACTAGAAACATAGGGTCATTTACTATGACAGTATCCTGAAACATTAGTTAGTGTCAAAGAAGGGAAAGAAAATTAAAAAAAAAAAAAAAGTGGAAAAAGAAAAAAAAATAAAAAAGACTACGAGATACCATCAGTTAGCTAAATGTTTTTAGACTGGTAAAAGAAAATATATAAGGAAGACAAAAAGCAAAGTAAGGGGGGGAAAAGGAACTGTACAATACAGAAGATTAAAAATTCACATACTGATGAATTAGATTTTGTCCTATACTCAGAAAATACTGTGAATAGCAAGAAGGTACTAAATGCCATACATATAGGAAATGACTTAGAAACACCATCATCAGTGATTTTTCTTTTATAATGGAAGTTAATTTTCCCATCACATCCCTTTATATTCTTTAAAAATTATATTTCTGTAAGCTTGAACCCTTAGATGTGTCTCAGGGTTTTCTTTCTAATATATTAAAGTCTCGTATTTTGTTAAGTTTCGTACTTTGTATTTTCAGAAGTGAATGCTTGCTACTACTCATCTAGAACAAATGGATTCCCAACAGGATAAAGAAGAAACCAAAATCCATTTATTTAAAATGACATCAATTCACATGCTTCTTTTTTGGCACCTAAAATTCAGAAATAGTGATTTTCATGTATTTTCAATATCTTCAAGAGCTTTGACTTTTACATAGCTGATTGCTGGCAAATGCTCTAGTGCATTAACACTGTGCTTTTGTTGTTTTGGTTAAAAAGAAGCAACGTGTAACTGTAGTAGACATGTAATGCAAGACTCTAAGTATTGAATGATATAAAAAATTTCAACACAAAATTGCCAAAGAAAGTTGCAAATTTAGCAATTATATCTCTCTAGGTTATCTTTCATATCTATTTTTTTTCTCTGACAGGTAAGCAACCAGTTTCTCTTAATTACACCAGATTATGGGAAATGAAAATGCTATTGAAAACAGCAATGGAGTAGAATAATGTCTTTTATCAAGCACAGTATCTTGTAAATGTCTTAAGCTGTCTAGTTACCATGATAAATAGGTTAGGGTACATGCACACTTTAATTACTAACAATGAAATCTGCTGAAATTAAAGTATTGCGCTTGGTAAGAGCTATTAATGTTGAAATGACCCATTTCATAGTGACCTGTAGTATCAAAGTATGGATTTAAATTGGTAATTAATAAAAGTCTATTTCTGAAAATGCTAACACAAG
This sequence comes from Urocolius indicus, assembly GCA_013401255.1. NCBI lineage: Eukaryota > Metazoa > Chordata > Aves > Coliiformes > Coliidae > Urocolius > Urocolius indicus. The sequence goes on along the minus strand of WBNH01002595.1, from coordinate 179,096 downwards.
AGCTCAATAAAAATGCTAACTAGGTCTCAAATACCACAGACAGTTTATTGACATTTTAATACATATTACTTATGCTAAATACTTTTGTACACTCAGAACTAAGGATGAGACATTAACAATAGACATATTTTCCAGCTAGCAGTTAGAAGATCAGTAGTACACTTAGTGGGATAGTTCACGTATTTAGGTTTTAATCCTGCTTATAATGAGAAACATGGCTTGATTTTTTTTTTAAGCTACATTTACAAAATTAAACTTTTTATCTGAGACTGCAAAGAATAAGAATTCTGATTTTTTTTTTAAAAAAGAATAAAATTAAGTGGTTTTCATTAGACTATATTTTTTAATATTCAGTGTAAAGTGAACTCTCATTGTTTCAATAGTGAATGTGTTAGTGTCGGTATAAAGGCAAAATCTGTCTTGTTTCTTTCACCTGTATGTCTAGCAACTGACATTTCAGAGGCTGAAAACAGCTCATAAAATCTCAATTGCATGTCAGACAGTGTAGAATGTTTTCTGCTGTTCTGTAGTAGTAGAGAACAGATATTTCTTGAGAAAATTATCAATTCCTATTTTACATTATAACATCTTTTTCTCACTAACTCAAGGATTAATTAGCCCAGTACAGCAGGATATTACAGTGCATATTTAAATCTATAGGATTAGTGTGCCTTGCTGAATGATGTCCTAAATTTATAGCTATTTTTATTGGAAGATAAACTGCTTTAATGGAATGCTAACAAGAATCCTGAAACTGGAACATAGATATTGAGATGTATTACGTAACTTTAGAAGGCAGCAAAATACCATTTTTTTGTCTTCATACCTAAGTGTAGCTTTTTCCTATGTTAAATGTCAGACTATGATTGGTGACTATATATCTATGTTTCTATCCTGTATATATATGGAGATATATATATATATATATATATATATATAAAAAAAAATGTCTTGTTATGAAGGCTTAAATATTTAACAAAAGATTTTTTTTTTTAAGAGTGACATTTATTCAATCCCAATATAGCCATAAAGTACCTACATTTTAAAATAATGGTTTATTCTGTTAATACTAGCCACTGAAGATAGTAAAATTTTTGAAAAGCATTCAGATTTAGGTACTTTTGTTCATGCAGAATACAGTTAGATGTATGCTGAATCACCACTAAAAACAATGGTCTTGGAAAAATGGAAAAATATCATAGGACTGAGCAGTCTGGAAAAAGTATAAAACTGGGAAAAACATTGTTTTTTTAAGGATAATAAAGTATTTATGGCTTTGGGAGATAAGAGTTTGTACAAGCACCGGACATTTGTTACATTACTTATTGTCTCTGCATTTTTTTGGACTGCTTGACTTTACCCATTCTAAGTCATAATTTTAGAGATCATCTAGCCCAATCCCCCTGCAGAAGCAGATCCAGCTAGATCAGATCACACAGAAATATGTCCAAGGTGGGTTTTGAAGACCTCCGGAGAAGGAGACTCCACATCCTCCTTGGGCAGCCTGTGTGAGGGTTCCCTCATCCTCACAGTGAGATAGCTTTTCCTTATGTTTAATTGGAACTTTTTGTGTTTCAACTTTTTTCCATTGCCCCTTGTCCTGTCAGTAGATACAACAGAAAAAAGAAATACCCCTACCTCCTGACATCCACTAATTAGATATTTCAGCTTTAAAGTTTTTGGTCATTTTATTGCTCATCTCACACATTGAATGTCTGAAGGTTCAAAACATGATTTTGATGCATAGAGCATATTAAATTAGCTCCAAAATGAAACAGCTGTTTAGAACAATCTTGCTCTGTCTTTACCCAAAAATATATCTGTTTTAAACACAATATCTCCCCTGCATGTCCCTAACAAAACCATCTTAATTCACGTCAATTCTATGAAATTTAGTTTAGTTCATTATCAATTAACAAAAACTTCTAATGATTGATTTGCACAATAAGAAAGGATAAAACATAAACAGGAAAGAACATATTTAAGAAAGCATAGTTTTGCCCCCTTCCCCAAGAACAACACAAAGTCAAACCTCCTCCCTTCTTCCTAGTTTCAATCTCTCATGGTTTTTTTTTTAGGATTACACTCAGTACGTCCCAAATCAGAAGTGGTGAAGGAGGTTGAGGTTGGTTCTGCCGCTCTTTGTTGCTTTCCAACTGGTTGAATTGCCAGAGGCACGGACTGATCATAGACTGCAGCCCTTAATCAGTGGCCCTGCTTCAGCATGGGTATTGTCTGAATTTTTCTGGTTTCTGCATTGGAACTTGAAATCTGTATTATTTTTTGTCTATATGTGGAATGTGGGGGTGTGGAGGTGAGACTGATGATGCATTAGTCCAGTGAGACTTAGAACATTGGTAGATCAGGTGCAATCTTTGATTGCACTCTTTATTTGCAGTGCACACACTTCAGAGATAAAGAACTGAACTCCAAAAGTGTGTGGAGTGCCTAGAACATTAGAGTTATATGTATATCTGAGAAGTTATGGGAACAACTAGACTATAAGCAATTAGTAATTACTTAAAAATTGGTTTAGAGTGACCTTCTTTGTAATTTTCAATATGTTTACATTCATTTGATGTCAGTTGTTTGCTCTTTCATTGCTTCATTTTAGTTTCACCATTTGTAAGTGAAAAGTGATGAGCAGTCCCTAGGCAAATACGTTCTATGTACCATCCTTTATTTACTGAGCTCCCCATCATGAAGGATTCCCACAGGCATGAAATCACTATAAACATTAATATGAAATTTAATCAATTACACTGATCATATTTTAGGGCTTGTTTAACAAATTAAATTGTAACTGTTATGTAAAGCTAATTTTTAAAGAGTTCAAAAGAAAATAATATTTTTCACTTATTTTTGATTGCTTTTAACTGGCAAGAGACAAATATTTCTGTCTTCAGCTGTCTAACCTATCTGCTGGAGTATTTAAAAACTCTCAGTTGGTCTGTAATTTTTTTATTACCTTTTTGGGAAAAATCTTGGCATTGTAAGGAGGAGAAACCAGAAAACAAGAATGAGTTGCTATGTAGCCGTGTCAGAACACAGTTTGGAGATATAGGATTTGGAAAGTGCTACCAAGATTTGATCCAGACATAATCTTGAGTTTTAATCGATTGAAAAAAACCCTCACTTAAAAATGGTAACATAAGTTTGAAATCTGTTTCTTTTTTGATAGTATCATTTTTATTTTTTAAACTTGCTTTTTTATTTGTTTAATTTGAAGTGTTTAAATTTATATTGTTTTATTTCTTTGAGTTTGAAAATTCGATCACTCTACATTCGTCTCTTCTAGAAAGTCAGTTTCCGTATCCTTACCTTCATAAAAAAAACTTCACAATGTAGCAGTAACAATCTGGCAAGGCACATAGAACACCACAGTTCAAATCAGTGCTTAACACTGAACCAAAATTTCTTCTCACTGCTGCTCTGTCTTTATGTTGACCATCCAAATAATCCAGCATAACTTTTCAACTAAATACACCTGAAGAGTTGGTGGCTTTAATGGTTTTAAATTTCTCTCTTCAGAATGGCTGTTTCTATAATAAATGGAGTCTGTTTCTCAAAATGTTCAAGTTTTCTTTCTCACCTTTTCAAAAATGTGGTATGTGCTTGCTTTCCTGCTCTGGTGCAAAGTCTTAATTTCTGTTCTGTGTTGCTTTACCATACTATTGTTATATAGTGGGTTGACCTTGACTAACTGTCAGACATCCACCAAGCCACTTTCTCACTTTCCCTCCTTAACAAGGATGAAAATAAGATGAAAAAGCTTGTGGGTCAAGACAAAGAAAGGAAGATGACTCAGCAATTTCTGTCACCAGCAAACCAGACTTGATTGAGGATAGACGAATGTCATGTGTGGACAATTAAAATAGATTTCAACAGTGAGAAAAAATTAAAAGCATATCTTCATTCCCTCACCCACTTTGTTTGAGATTTAACTTTACTTCTTTCTTCCTAACTCCTCTACCTACTTCTTCACTGACCTCAGTGTTTTGCAAGACTGTTTCTCGTACACTTTCTTCCTTTCTCTTCATTGTATGCAGCACTTTTGTCTTAAGTGTGTATTACCTGAATCCCTAGCACTGTGTGCATGGGACAGAGCTGTGCCCTGCGGTGAGTCAGCTGGAGCTGGCTGGAGCTGTCTGGAACCAGCTGTGTTCTGCAAACAGCAGACCTGGCCTCCCCTCACAGAGGTTTCCCCCGCAGCTGCTTCCTACTACTGAAACCTGGACACCCGATATACGGTAAAACAAAGCAAGTAAACAATCTGTCTTTGGTTTCTGTATGTTAACATATCTCCAGTCCTACCAAACATAACCATGACTTACGAAGGAAAAGGGTAAATGACAAAAAGTGTGGAAGTTGCAAAACTTGAAACTTGGGAATAACATGAGAGATCTTAATTCAAATCACCCATACTTAAAGTTTAAAAAGAATCCTGGCATTTTAGTGTTCCATTTCTTCCTCAAAGGATCACTGATTTTCTTAGTATTCTACATGTACCTCAAAGCCACACTATTATTTACTTCAGTTACAGTCCAGAAGCCTTAGCACACACTTTTAAGACTCTTGTTCTAATACTCAAAAGCACATCACAGGCACAAGAAAAGAAGACCTAGTTTCTACTTTTTTTACAAGCTTAAGTGATTCTCTACATAACAAAGATTGATATGACCAAACATGCTTACCTTCTAAAGCACTTTGTATTAAACTTATGCATCTTAAAGTGTGTCTAACAAAAGCAGGAATATTCAAAAGTTTTGAAGATTTGTCTCGCTCTGCTTCTATCAGAGTCCTCTATTCACAGTGTGTGGAGATTATGTCTACATGGAGCAAACAAAGGTCACATTGCTGACCTCCAGTGCTTCAAAACCACATAGCTTAAATACCAGAAATAGCACAGGATTAGTAGGGTCTTTAGTTGGAGCTAATTGGCCCTGCTGAAATATAGACTCAACACGTCATCATATTTCATTTGGATAGCTTTGTGCCATGGAAATGTATCGACAATTAAACAAATGTGTAAATTCTTGCAGGACTGAAGTTTAAATTTCATAACACTCCAATGAAAAAGTCCTCTATGGGACAACTAACAGCTTTATGTTCAGCTCTGGTTCATGTGCAGTCTTATATAATATATTAGTGTGTGAGAAAAAAAAATGTACTAAAAAAATAACCCTTCTGTGCTCTAAATACCTATGATTGCTTGGTCTTTATTTTGCTGAGTGAAATTGTTTCATCAGTGTAGAAATATCCTGTAAGTAAGACAGCTTCCATTTGGCATAATAATGCTACATCTTAGCTGGTTATTAATTATGATCTAATGCTAGCAAAGCTGTCTTTAAGAAATTACTTAACTATTTCAAAATCAAGTTAATTGAGCACTACATCTTCAGTTCTTAAGACTCTTGGAGTAGAATCCATTATTCTGTATTCATTTCCTATTTTTGTACAACAAGTCATACATGACAGAAATGTACAATGAAACATGATGAATTATATGGAATAAAATTTCATTCCTTCTTAGAATTAAAATCCCTGAACTGATGGAAATAAATTAAAAAATATTGAAATGAATTTGCTGAAGAAAGTTCCAATTTGCTTTTTCTTATTCCATTTTTAATACATAGTGTCGTTATTTGATGAGTATGACAAAGAAAGCTCCAGTTGGATTCTGGTATCTTTGACTAAGTTACTCTGGTAATAAGGATATGATGTATGTTGCAATCTGAACTAGATATTGGTCACTTAGGTTATGTCTGTACTTCTGTACTATTAAAATATGATAGCTTAGTGACCATTCTTTAGACTCGAGGTTAAGTGTCTCTCTTTTCTTATAGGAAAAGGCTGCTTATTGGAAACAGTTCCAGCCCAATATCATACGCTTATTCATGACCAGACATCATTATGTGTCCTTTGTTACAGGTTAAAGCTATACCAAGATATAGCATGTATGTAATATTTACATACCTCATACCTACACTGACTATGTCAGATGAATCTGTTCTAATAACCATGTCTTGTTCTAGGGCATTGTAGCACAAAATAATTTGTATTCACGTTGCCTAGGTGTGGACCTTTTTAAAGCAGTCTGTGCCTTTATTGTACAGTTAGTTTACTTCAAAGAGTCTGACCTCTGTGTTAAGTCTGATCCTTTATTATTCTTTGATTCAAACACCTTTGATGTAGTTCAGTATTTGAAATGATGCTTAGGCTAACACTGTGCCTGATAATTTTTTTTTTTTAAATACGATGAGATTGGGAGTATGATGTGACTAATGGGCTGGAAGAATGTTTTGAAAATATGTGCAGAAAAGGAGGAACCAAGCCTTTTCAGATAATGCATCTTCACCTATCTTGCTTTACTCGAAAGGATCTGAAGTAAGCTACACACACATTTTCATTCCAGAGAATTTGGTTGCTACAAAAGAAAAAGCCAAGAAGTGAACATGTTTCTATAGTGTTGGCACTGCGACTGCACCAGTAGATTACTTGGCAGTGTTGACATAATACCTCTATGAGGCAACTCACATTATATTTATTGAGACTTTGCTCACAAAAACAAAATGGCAAAACAGGCTTGAACACTTTTATACAAGTGAAGAAATAAAGCTCAAAGCATATGAAAAGAGGAAATAAAAAAGTAGGGCACATCATGTAATACCTGTGAAAGGTTTGTTAGGACTTAAAATATACTTGAGGCCCTGTTTTAGGTGTCTAAATCCTTTACTGGCGCTTGATCATAGATCATTGACATTAAACAGTAGCAATAATATTACTTTAATCTATGTAGTCCTACACAGGAATCTCGTGCTTTTAGGAAAGAGGAGGAAAGTGAACCACTTTACATGAAAAATAGAAAAAAAAGCAACTTGAGAGTGCAAACTTTGACATATATTTTCCAAGTGTTTCATCTTTAGAGCTTTCCAAACAAAAAATCAAGTGTATTCTATAATCAGGCCAAAGAAGTTCCAACTTACATTGTCAAAGAAATGCATTCTATGATAGATATAAAGGAGAAGATTTTAAGGAAAGAAATACAATAATTAGGAGACCAATTTTGAGGTTTGAATACTGATTATTTTCAGGGATCACACAGTTCAAACTGCTGTTTTTTTACTCTAGTAGCTTTTTGTCTCCTAAAACTGTTGACACAGAGATCTTAATGTGTAGGAGACAGCAATGTTTTCTCTGCAGTTCTTCAGCAGTGATGAAAGTACTGTTTCTTATTCCATTTTATATTAACTTGAATAAATGTTCAACCTTGTAATGAAATTTGTCTGACTAGCTATTTTTCCTTGAATATAGACTTAACATTATGTGATAAGACTGAGACATATCTATTTCTAATACCAACGGATCACTAAAGAGATGTGCCACTGTCTATATATAAAATCAGTATGGTTTGTTATGTCTTCTTTTTTTCACCCCATTGTACAGGACATGAATTTCCTGTATTCCTTAAAAACAATGTTAATTATTCTCTTCAGTTTTCATTCAGATATAGATTTTAAATTTATAGATAAAAAACGATGTCTTGGAGCCTGTCCTCTCTTGAAAAGCAAAATCTCGATGTGCAACAGTGCCTGTGAAATGGAAATGGAAGTACAAGTTAGGAATGAATGTTTATTTTCTGCTCTAGATTGTTCTTTTCCCTTCCAAAATCAAGTAAATACTTAAGGTAAAGAAAGATAACATGAAATTTACAATGTATATTAAAAAATAGAAACTTACAGAATAAAGGTATGGTCATTATGCTAATTTTTCTCTTCTTTATTGGTAAAATTGTTATGGTCCTCATTAGATAGTCTTGGTGATGCTTTTGTAGGTAATAATATATTCAACATTATTGTGAACTTTTCAAATCTGACCTTCTTGATTTATTTCTGCAGGCTATAAAATAAAACACACCACCTGCTTCTGTCTAAAACAGAAAATAATTGTTTAGGGAGCCTTTTGGTGGAAATGGATTTAACCTTTTGCTCTCCAGAATGTCTGCCTCGATCTACATTGAAGAAAACTTCCTTAACCCTCTTCCACTCTACAAATGAATAGAATATAAAAGTACCTTTATTTCATAAGATTAATGAAGATTTAAATATGAAATTATATAAAATAGAAAATCTGATCAGTTGCATAGCAGTGATGAATGGATATTTTATAGTCTGGATGAATAATTCCATTTCTTGTGGTACATAAGTAGAGTCCAAAATCACCATCATCTTCTCTTATACACAATAAGAAAACCCTGTTCTTTGTGTACAAATAAAGAAGCTTTCAACACGTATTTAAAACATAGGGAGAAGGAAAAATGACCACGAAAAGTAAGTGTAGTAAGGAAAAAAATACCCCACCAGGTCCTAAGATGAATCATTAAAAAAAAAAAAAAATTATGATACTCTAAGTAAAGCGTTAGATAATTTTTTGACTAACAAATTATCTTTGGAAGGAACAGAATTGAAGACAAAACTAACTGTGGTTCAAGCTTTTTTCAAGGCTTTTTTTTTATATTTTACTCTTCTTAATTGACAATATTAATGTTACTGTGTTTATTCTGTTTGAGACAAGCACACTGAAAATTAAGGGAATTTGTTTTAACATTAGACTTGTGAATATTTGGCATTCTGTAATGCCAAAGAAAGTTAAAAGCATGAAAAAAAATAATTATTGAATAGATCCAGAAGACTTGAATCAAATTACGAAAGTCTATTTAGCTAGTAAATAATAATAAAAAATAAAATACATAGTGTTACTAATTAAACATAGTATGAGGCAGTTAAATTCTAGAAGGTTAGAGTAATTTAATTTAATTTACAAACAGACATGCAATGAGTATTTGATGCTTTTTTGTTTCAGGAAACACAGAGCTGTCTGGAGCAGATAGATATGTTACCTTGCAATTTATTAATTTAGAACTAAATTCTATTAACATTGCACATGATTGACACATTAGCATCTTACTTCTAGTAGATTGATTTTAATGAGGTTGCTATCAGATTAATCAGGATAATAAGTCTGCATAAAGGCTATTTCTACATCCATAAGCACTTGTATTTCTTGGTTTGTCCCACTCAATAAAAAAGAATGTACCTCAGTTTGTTTTATTGGTCACTAGCCATCGTGAACATAAGGTTTTCTGTGGGACAGATAGTATACAAATTGTGTGGGAGGTCTTCACAATAAATTACTTACTGCAGATTGTCTAAAATGTGATCCATAAATTTAATGTAAGATTGTACAGGACAGTTGAATTGATCTGATTATCATGAAAAAAGTATCCAATTCCCACTCTGCTCTTAGCTTCATAGTCGTGTAAAGTCCACTGTTTCAACCCTGCTGCATGTTTAGTCATTTGATAAACTATGGGAATAAATGAAAATCAGCAATACTATGTTACTGATGAGCACCAGTGGTAGCACAAGAGCATTGAAAGAGGGACGAAATGGCGGGATGGGATAGGGGCCGCAATCACAGTAGTTGTTCTAAAGATATTAAAGATACAAGTGCTGGTATCAAGTGTGCAAACATTTGAAACTAATTCCTGAAAAAGGACTTTGTGATGAAAAGAAAAACTAAACAACTGCAATCCATGCTTACAGAATTGTTTACTATTTTTTACTGTGAAATTGAGACTGTAACTAAACAAAAAGACGGTCCCACCACTGCTCACTTTCCCTTTTTCCTCCTTCCCTGCTCTGCTCTGTCTCCTCCCCCCCTTCCTCCATCCCTGTCACATATATCCAATTAATTGATCATCACTCACCCTATTTAGGGTTTGTTTTGGGTTTTTTTTGGGGGGTTTTTTGGTTTTTTTTGTATTATTCAAGTAACTACAAGTGTGGCCTTTTTGCAAAGGAGCAAGAAATAAAATCTGAGCTTCAAGAGAATCCACTTTTCACTCAACTAAAAAAAAAAATCACAAAAAACAAACCTAAACTGAAACACCACAAGATCACAAAAAGCAAAAGCCTAAACCACCTTTCCAACATAATTCAATTTTTTTCACATCTTTTGACATTATCTATTTTGGCTGTTTTCTTTGTACTTTCAACAGATATATAAATTTTTTCTTATTGTCTGTGAGCTCTCAAAGATAACTGCCTTAAGGCACATTCATTTAAGGAGGAGCTTTCCAAAATGACAGCAAATCCTTTCTGATTATTTTCAAAGGAATCCAGTTCAGTATCCTACCAATATTTTCCTTTCAAATACTGATTTAAATGAGCACTCCTCCCTCATCTAGATATAAACTGTCTCAAAAATTTCTTGTGTCATAAATGACTTAAAAAAACAACTGGAAAAAAACCCAAAATAAACACCTCAAACAAACAGAAGGCAATCTTTTCTAAAGACTTGAACTCTTACTAATTTTTCTGATTTTTAAACATATTAAAAATATTTGAATGGAAAAAACCTTTCAGCATTGTTTTCCTTCCTATGAAATTTTGTGCCTATTAGAAATGTAGTTTTGGATTCACTCTGCCTTTTTCTCCAATTAGAGCTTTTGTATCTCCAAGAGTATTTACTGAAAGACCTACCAAAACACCTATTTTCATTTGCTGAGAAATAGCTAGGTACATATTTACATATGTACATATGGTTTCTCAAACCTCAAAGTCACAATGTCTCAAAAGTAGCACTGGAAGATAATATATTTCCCTTGAAAGCTTGTCTGCATTTCAAGGAAGTGTCTTTTATCAAGTTCAAAAAATAATCTGACAAAAATTTTTCTCACAGCACTCGGTAAGGTGATGTTAAGACATCCAAAATATATATCTAATCCAGTGGCAACTTTGTTTGCCTCATAATCAAAGAGGAGTGGCAAGAAAGTAGGATATTGCTTACCTAAGTCAGAAAAGCCATAGGCCTCTCTTACATTAGCCATGGAAAAAGTGCAGACTAATCTGTAGAAAATGTCAATTGCAAGTGGTAGGATAGCTATGAAAAGGAAAATTGACTGAATACTGATTGCATGAAATGTTAGGAGAACCTTGAACAAATCCAATGCCATATTTGGGTCTGTTAGTTTTCTTTCTCTCTACACCAGCAACAAGAAGGGATTCCAGGAAGACTCTTATGATATTGAAGAATTTCTATAGATTGAAGACTGGACTCTCACTGATTTCAATAGTTTGTCACTTAATGACACTTCTTAAAATAAGCAAAGATAGAAAATGTGGGTATTTCACTGTTTCTGTTGTAACATAGTTGTCTTCTAACATGTCATTAGGATATGTTTCTCTGTTTTATTAGCATTACATAATTTGAAAAGTTTACTGGTGAGCCAGGTATTAACTAACTGGGATTATTAGGTGTTTGGATGATTAAGAAAATGTCTTGTTCTTTTATTTTACGCTACCATCCTAATTTCTCTGTTTTCCACAAGCTATATTATTTGATTTCTCTTTTTTGTGTTTTTTTTTTTTTTTTAAAGAAATGGCAAAAGATGAATGCTTATTCTGAGACTTGGATTACGTCAAAATAACAGCTTTAGTGTTCAGAATGTCTTCTTTCATTTTGCTGTAAATCTGAACAGAAGATTACAGCAGCACACACAATTTTTAAAGTTGTTTCAATAATAGTCATCAGTCAAACTATTATCATTTAAACTTATTATGAAGCCCTAGAGAATTCATTTTACAAATCTAAGATGCCTTGAAAAACAAATTGAGTTAAGGTCCCTTTGCTATTGTGTCAATGTTTCTGAGAAAATCAGTGATGATAATGTCTAATAAGAGTGTATGCTGTTGTAAGGTTTCACTGAAAAAAGGTAAGACGATAGAAAAAGACAAGGTCATGGTTAACGCCGCTTTTCTGTTTGCATGACTATATTCCATCTTTAATATCTTTATATTCTGTTATTTCAGAGTCTCTTATTTGATGGAAATAAAGGAAACCTTTGCTGTATTTCACAGTCAATGAGTAAAGGCAGGAATTTGTTGAGGTTTTTTAAGTTGATATGAAAATATCTTGATATATGTTGACATATGAATTCAATTAGAGACCATAGTATAGAACTTTAGCAAGCATTTTGCGGTAAATATTTTTTTCAGTTAAATTACAAATGGTTTTAAGATATCTGTTCATATTACTGCTGTTTAGTCATCAGGTGATGAAGAAACAATTCATGCAAATTACATTCAAGCAAATCACAAAACTACAAATTCAAGTAATATTAGAAACTGTTGCTAATAATAATCTTAAAATACAGTTTATTAAAATGTAAAGATTAAAACTGTACTCCTCTCTTGAGGAGTGAATGAAAATCAGAATCTCATTGTGTGACCTTAAACGGGTATTATGTTTCTCCACTTCTTATAAGAGACAAGCGAAAGCAAGCTCAGTGGACAGTTGTGGTGGTTTAGCCCAATGTCTACCCAGTCATAATATCACTTTAGCAGAGAGGCTAAAGGAGTGGCTTCTTTAAACAAAGAAAGCTGCCAGAAGCTTCCCCTGTAGCTGACAGGGTTAGAGCCAGTAAGTTTGAAGTTGGACCCTGCACCTGACCCAGGCCTGGATAATTAGTGGTAGAGGTAACGCCTCTGTGAATAACATATTTGAGCAGAACTGCAGCAGCAACAGGGAGAGAGAATGTGAAAACATCTCCACAGACACCAAGGTCAGTGGAGAAGGAGGAGGAGGAGTGTGCCCAGGCACTGAGAAGAAGGCTCCCCCGTGATATGTAGGGAGGACCATGGTGAAGCAGGTTGTCCCCCTGCAGTCCATGGAGGACCACCGGGAAGCAGAGATCCACTCGCAGCCCGTGGGGGAGATGTTCATGTCGAAGGGAGTGGACCCAGGCTGGAGCAGTCTGTCCCTGAAGGACTGTCTCTCCCAGTGGATGACCCACGCCGGACAGTGTGTGTGGAGCTGCCCCGTGGGAGGTCCCATGCTGGAGCAGTTCGTGAGGAGCTGTGACCCATGGGAAGGACCCACACTGGAGAAGTTCACGAGGGACTGTCTCCCATGGGGAGGGCCTCCTCAGTGTAGCAGTGGGAAGTGTGAGGAGGCCTCCCCCTGAGAAGCAGCAATGGCAAAGTCCATCTGTAATGAACTGACTGCAACCCCCATTCCTCATGCCCTGTGCGCTGAGGGGAAAGAAAGGGAGTCCCTGGAAGTGGAGGGATGGGGGGTGGTGTTTTAAGATGGTTTTATTTCTCATCTCCCTGCTTTTATTGTTTCTTTAATAAATCAAACCTTTTCCTCCCTAGGTTGAGTCTGTTTTGCCCGTGACGTTAATTACCGAGTGTTCTCTCCATCCTTATCTCAACTCACAAGCAGTTTGTTGTATTCCTCTCTCTCTCTCCTATCCAACTTAGGAGGGGAAGTAATATTATGACTGGGTGGACATCGGGCTAAAGCACCACATATATAAGGATCAGACATTTATGTAGCTGCTTTCAATCTTACCCTGGATCAAGTGATCGTGTGGTCTATACAGACGTGGACCAGACTAAATGGGTTCATTCCTTTATGAAGAGGATGAATCACACAATCCCAATATGTTCTGTGTCTCATCAAAGACACCTAACAATTTAGCTTAATCTAATTGGGATAATGAAACAACCCGGCATTTATTAGACATCTAATCTTAAGACAAAGACCTGAAGTCACAATGCTCAAGCTGTACTGAGGAAAGCCTTTATGATGCAAAGCAGCACAGGGCACTTGCAAATCTTTTTTTTTCCTATATATTTCCAGAAGACAGTTCCACATACTGGCGGAGCTGGTTTAAAAGATCACTTTTCTAACACCACTCGCTCATTCCTGTCCCTATGCTAGAATTCATTACCTCTTTGATGAAGCAGTGCTACTATTTGTAATGCTGTGCTGTAAACTGAATCATTGACATGAATAACAAACCTTGGAAGCATTTATATTAATATAGCTCACTTCAGAATTCTGTTCTACACTATGGCCTTACAAATGTTTCAGCAGCACAAAAGAGAGGGTGGTGAATGAGAACAACCAGTGGGGGGTCAAGGTGTTTGCATTTATGTAGGGATTGAGGACCTCTTAAATTTACTTTGCTTCCAAAGAAAACGTATGTGGAACTATACTCTCTGTCTTCCACGTGCTCTCTTTTTTTAATACAACTTCTATTCACATTGTTCTTCTGTTCCTCACTCCAGGGGGGATTCACTGCTTAAAGCAAATGTCTGTTGGTTGAAAATTTCATTCTCTTCAGCAAAGTATAATTTCCCATGTAGGAGGGCCCCGCTGAATTCCCAATAACACTGCGTACACTACCATAAATATCTGCAACATCCCATCACAATATACAATTTTTAATACCTTCTTTCCTTTATTTCAAATGTAGTGAGAAAAGGAAACTAAGGCAGACATAATGGTGACAGATATATTCTCACACGCTCCATGCAGTCTGTTCTGCTTCTATTGTAATAAAAAAACTTCTCTTTTACTTCAAAGGCAACAAATTGCTGACAAACAGTTGATAGTCTGAAGAAGTAAATTGAAACAATACATTACATAAGCAATAATCTCTCTAATTTCATAGTAGATCTTACATGGTAGATCTTACATATAATTCCTGCTCCTTCAACAAATTTAAGAAAAGAAAGCTAAATAGTTCAAGTATTGAAACCTAACAGCCTGGGTAAGTATTGAGCAAAGACTGCAGCTCCAATAGAATTTTTTTCTCATAAATCAAGGAAAACTATGAAAGTTATCTTATTTACCTTTACTCAACCTTTGATGACATTGCAGAAAAATCAGTAAACTCTTTTCTCTCAAACTGATGCACAATTACAGTATTACAGAGTGACAGAATCATAGAATGGTTGAGACAGAAAAAAACTTTTTAAGGTCATCTGGTTCAACTCTTTTTGCTCAAGCAGGGCCACCTATAGCCAGTCACCCAGGGTTACAATCAGTCAGTTTTTTAATATCTCTGAGGGAGACTGCAAAACATCTCCAGGCAACCTGTACCAGTGCTCAGTCGCCTTCACAATAAAACAGGCTTTCCCACTGTTCAGTCAGAGTCTTTTGTGCTTCAGTGTGAGTTCATTGCCTCTTGTCCTGCTACTGAGCATCACCTAAAAGAGTCTGGCTTCAATCTGTTTGTACAGTTTTTGGTATAGACAGCTTCAATAGTACGACAGTAAGTAATGCAAACAGGAAAAATAATTCTGATCATTCTAAATAGTATATGAGATAACTCCATGGGAATTTCAATGATATTCATAATTCTCAAAAGGAAAAAAAATATGGTTCATCTCCAGAATAAATTAAGCTAGATATAAGCCAGAATATTTTAAATTTTGTGTGATTTCATTTTATTTTTGGTTTATTGTTTCTGACTAGTAAGGAACATGAAACAATTCCTAATATGAAAACAGACGGTGAGAAAATGAAGTTCTTCAAATTGGAATTTTTCCTACTTTTGTTTTATTTTTCCAGAATTCAAGTTCATTGCCCAACTTAAGTACCAGTATGCAACATTGCATTATAAGATATCCAGATACAGCATATAAAGTGCAATTTATTGGCAGTTACTCAGAACTTCTGTGCCAATCTTAACTGAATGTTACATGGAACTGAACATTACATGGAATTGAACACATCATGTACAGCTAAGGATTTTATACTTTTGTTTCAGAAATGCTCAGAATTTTTTTGTGTTGCTCTTCTATGTCTGATCAGGAGATTTTCAGGAGTTTTGCCTGTCAGAAAATTAGTTTATTGTAGTCATATTCCTTACTGATTTCAGTGAATGCTGTCTGATAATGAAAGCTAATCTCATTGCCCTGTCTTCTTGGCAGTCTGCCTGCCTAGAGAACTTGCAAGTTTATTGTCTAACTGCTTCACAGGAAGACTAGTGTGAGACAGACTTCCTGAAATTTCAAACTTCTTTCAATATTTTACACTGCAAGCAGCCAGTTCTATGATGTAATGGTGAATATAAGATCCCTGTCTATTCAAAGCCCTCCTCTCCCCCTTGTTTGAATTCTTACTCTCTTAGACATTTTGAAATATCTTTCTTTCCTTCCCCTGCCAATTAAAAAAAAAGATAAAGAAAATATTAGACTGATTTTTCTGCTATCTCAGTTAAGATAAGTTTTTCTAATGTTTCGTTTTTATAAGTATATTCCTTTTTCTCCTTAATTCTTAGAAAAGATAAAGCCTTTTGTACCATATTCTGTGATGATTTCTATAAACAAAGGTCAGATATAGATTAGAAATTAAAATTAATCCTGTTTCCTATAATGAACTTTACACTTTATGTGTTTTTTCATGCATATATTTAAAAAGTGATGCATATGGGAGAGTAATAATTGTTGATTTTTATTTTTATTTGCAAATAAGGAAGTGGTAAGATGGACAAATGACTAGACTAAGGTTGCAGAATATCTTACTATAAAGTTGAACAGTCTAAAGCCTATAGGTTTTAGGGTAAAGGGTATAACACAAATGTAGCTACTATAAAGTAAAAAAATACTAAGTAGATAAATGTCACATTCAACGTGAAAGTACTACAGAAATAAAAGATCAACTAAAATTGTTCACCTTTGATTTTGAGGCTTTTGGGCTGTTCTTTCAATAAAGAAAAATAAATAAATAAATAGAAAAGATTTTGTTCCTGTGAGATGTAGAATAACATTTCTGGAAGCTCAGTCAAAGTATATAGTTCACCTTGAATCGAATTTGACTTTTTCTTTCTGTGTAAGTCATTGTCCCTGGTAATGATTTCTTTGCAGATCTAAAGATTAATAGAATTAAAATCTTTGTAAAATAAGCCTGTTCTCACTGACAGCTAACTTATTTTGTTTCCTCTTCCTTTTGGAAGACAGTAAACAGAAACAAAGCCTCCAGCAATACAAAGAAAGCTAGCACATTAAAGAGGGATTAGCTTCAGGAGGCTATGACAGATGTAAAGTGCTTTGCACACATTGCTATGTGATGTTCAACATATGTTGTCAATTAAAAATTGCTTAAGAAATATTTAACAAGGCAAAGCTAACACACTCCTAGTTTGTAAGAATATATTGAGCTTATGCATCACTGCTCCTCATTTCATTTCTTTCGCTTTCACTGTAAGCTTAAAAGAACCTTATATAACATGACTCTCAACTAGTTTATGTTTTAAAGTTGTTCTTTAATTCACTGTATTGGAAAACAACATTTGTTTCATCTTTTAGTAAGATGATGACTGAATAAATTAGCTAGCAGGGGACATGCATTCTGCAGTTAAAAAAAACCCTTCACTACTTTTGCAAATATAGACACATAACTGCATTCAAGACATCATAGGCTTTGACTCATTCTTTGCCTATATTTTGCTAATGCAAATTAATCGGAAATCTTCCTAGTAAATATCAAGGCATATAACACAAAATCCTAGATTAAATTGTTATTATATAATCTACTCTATCTACTACACCTGTGCAAGATGTCTGCAATCCTTCTTTTCTGTTTTTTTTTAATTTTCAGAAGTGATGAGGTTTTGTGACCTATGCCACCCTCAGATAGCTACTGGACACTATTTTGTGTCTTCCCAAAATGCAAATGCCTTTCTGCACTACTGCACTTTTACAAAATCTCCATTTGAGAAAATAACAAAAAATCTTGTTGAGTTCTGATTCCTCAAGAAGTCCTCATAAATTACACGCTCCTAACGTAAGGAAATTTCTGAAACCACTATTGATGTTTTAGTGATAACTAATTAAGAGCCTTTTAGCCTAAGAGAGTACTGTTTATGGCTGTGGAATTTATGTTAACTGCGGGGTGGAGGAAGAGGAATTGAACATGTGGAATTAATCAACAATAGGTACACAGAGATTTTGCAGAATCTAGACATTCTCACTGACACCTGAAGATATTCCCATCTTTCAGTTAAAGTCTGTAGTTCCATTGGTAATATTATCCCTGTCTTGAATCTCCTCAGATGGAATTCTGTTTTAAATTGGAAAATGTATTTAAAAGTGAGAGTGTTTATCCTAAGAATCTTTGTACTTAACCATGTTGCAGGCTGTTGCATACATCATCTGCTAACCGAATGTCAGCGCAACACCTACTTCCCTTTAACTAAGATACAAGCCTGCTGAAGAAGTACTCAGAGAACTGTAAAACATATGTGTCTTTAAAAGGTGGTGGGAATTCACATGAAATTTCTGTGGGAATGGATATTTAACTGAAGTTGAACAATTAACTAAGATAAATTGAAACATACTCAAACATTGCAATGTATATTAATGTCAAGGAACAGTATAGAACAGATTTATTTCTGCCTCAGTAAGAGACAGAAAAAGGCATGGAGGAGGAAATAAAATTTAGTTTCTGTATATATAAAACTGTAACTAATGTATAATCACCTTTCCTCTTGATCTTTATTTTTCTCCCCATTTTTTTTTAATTACTATGGTTTTATAAGCATATATGTAAAATGTGATAATTGTATTAAATTGATCCCAAAGGCTGATAGATATAGTGACTTTTAATTTTTCTTGCTGCATTAAATTAAGTTTATCAATAGTTATTTTCAAGCTAATCCACAACTTTTTGCATGTACAGAAGGCTGCTAAACGTTACATGGATCAAATCTATTCCATGATATTACCATACTATGAGTTCTGCCTTTTGTCTTTTTTCAGGTACGTTACCTTATTTTCTACTTAACTGTTTTGATTTTAGCCTTATGGTCTGATTTTTGTAGTTGTTACTTTTGTAACTTTTTTTCTTCTTTTCTTTTTTTCTTTTTTTTTTTTTTTTATCTTGTAATGCAAAACTGTTGTTACCAGGTTTGTTTTGCACTGTTGCAAACACTTATGTAGAGATTCACTAAGAAATGCATAAGCATTTGTATTTGTTTCATATCAGGATATGTTAGAACAGTTTCATGCATGATTTCTGCTTGTTTACTAGCTTCTAAAGGAAAGTGCATATATACCTTGTGAATTGATATTCAACTTTGTGGGTGGCTTTGAAAATCTTGAGAGCTAATAGTAGTTGGAAAAGGTCTGCTTACTTCATTAATGTCTTCATTTATGCAATGACAATTAATACTTGCTCTGCATTTGAACCAAATATGGAAAAAAAAATGGAGCATGAAAAATGGAGCACTGCTACAGCCTTCCCAGGGAGGTTGTGGAATCTTCTTATCTGCAGGTTTTCAAAACCCACCTGGACATATGTCTGTGCGACCTGGTCTAGGTAGACCTTTTTTTTAACAAGGGAGTTGGCCTAGATGGTTAGAGGTCTCTTCCAACTGCTACCATTCTGTGGTTCTGTGATTCTGTAATTCTGTGATATTTCCAAAAGTCATGATATCTTTGTCTTTCTTTTGCTCGCCTATTTGTTTCCTCATAAAAAAATCTAAAAATGTAATAATTAGAACAAATATAGATTTATCAGAAATGCAATCATTTGTGGTTTATAACAGTTTATTCACAGACATATTGGTTTATGTCCTCATTTCTGGCATTCACATACATATAATTTTGTTTACCTGATCTTTTGATAGGGCTGACAGGAAAGGGATGGATAAGTTCAGTCCTTTAATTATTAATTAGCTTGCATAAACAAAAATTGTGTAAGCCCCTTCCCTCTACTACATAGAGGTCCACATAGTAGGTAGATATACCAGACAGAGAAGTTGTGTTCTGTGGTGCTGAACTATTATGGGCTTCTGTATTAACTTGTTCTAATATTAGGACCTCATTACATTGCAATATCATCACTATAGCCGTTTAAGTGTACATATAACCTTTATATCCCTTTGTAGTGTTGATTTCTCACATTGATAATGAGACTTGTTGAAACTAGGTCTTTCTCTTCAGCCTGCTAATGGAATTGAGTACCCATGCCGACAGTAGAATTTTTAATTGTATTGGATTTGGACTTTATGGCCTACAAATCTCCAAAAGCTTTTGGCTGCTATTTGTTTTTTCTCTGAATAACTTCTATGGAGACAGCCACATCGTTTCCATCCCATCTGGCTGCAATGTGCAGCAGCCTCCTTAAGTTGTGCTTAGGAGGGGTTTATCTTCTTTTTCATTTGCTTACAACTTCCTGCGTGTAGCTCTTCATGGTAGAGGCTGTCATATGAAACTAAGCTGGTTGTGCTGTGTTTTGAAATTTCATTATTTTATTGCAAATCTGAATCTGAGGCTTTTTTTTCATCTGCCAGTTTAGATATCTAATAGAAAGCAAATTTTACAAAGACACTGAAGTGGCTAGCAGTTAGTGACAGCTGAGTTTGCATTGAAGAGTTCACTTATACAGGCTTTGGTGCTGTCAGAGCTATCTGTCTAATCATGGGTGACGAGAACACATTTTTTAACCCTTTGGAGAATTTTAATCCAAGTTTTCATCTTGACTTTACTTAATCATATCTCATGTATCTTATGATGGCTGTAGAAAGGCATGAAAAATCCTAATGTGCAGTGGCCTAGAAATGCAAAAAATCAGGCTCTAATAGAAATATGCATCCAGCTTCTATATACAGAAGGGTAAATTCCAGAATGTGAGCAACTGGAAAATATCTAACATGAAAGAATGTCTGAAATGGAAATGATAAAAATCAGGACTTAGCCTTATTTGCTTTGTTTCTGTTGTTTGGAATGTTGTTTCTTTCGCAGACTGGATTAAAAATATGTCTTCTGCTTGCTTTACATTTTTCATAATTTTCTTGTTATTACCTGTTCCTGTTTTCAAATTAGAAAATGCTTTGCTAATTAATTTGATTAATTACTAGCTATTCAAATAACTCCATTATTACATAGTCCTTGAAAGAGAAAATTCATTCGGTTTCTACTTCTGAAATATTTACTCATTTGAACTCCTAAATTAAACCTAAACCTGGCTGAAGCTTTATACTGCTGGATGAAACTATTAGAGGAAATTATTTTGAAAATTAAGAAGTGACTATGGTATTTAAAACCTGAAGACAGGTAATGTTGAGATAGGTCCTGATCCTGTAATATACAGTTGTATATGGAAACGATTTTCAAGGCACATCAGCACGGATCTCAAGGGAAATCAATGAAGTGTCTGCCCAGACATTCAAAACTGCTGCTTAGAACTTCTTGAATTGTGTAACATGGGGATTTAATAGATTGATAGATAATTTCACTGCGTCTATATATTTTGATGAGCTATACATGAAGGGAACCTCATTTAATCTAACAGAGGTGGAAAAATGGGGGCTTATTTTGTTATATATTTTATTAAAGTTTTTACAATTCAGTTTCTTTACAATGTTTAGGAGATTTACTTTTCACTGTTGTGACAAAACATGAAATGCATTTTATTTCGTCACAATAGAGTTTGGGGTTTTATGTTTTTGGTCGTTTCTTGGTTTTTTGTTCCTAAGACTTAATTAGGATTTAATTTAATTCTATGCTTGAAAAAAACCATGATATTTTTGCATTTATCACTCATGAAAATATTCATTGTGTGAACTTTGCAATTAAAGGTAGACTATAGATTTCTTAGTTTTAAAAATCTTCATCCTATAAACCTGTTCGTAACATAATTGAGCCAGCAACTTCATCTGTACAGGAAAATTGCAGACGTATAAATGGCTGCTGCATCATGGCTGAAGGTCTTTATCTCATGGTAGGTTCTTCATGTAGAGAATCTTCTAGTTTGATAGTTGAATTTCTGCTAGTAAATTAAACAATACAGAAGAACAGTAGTGTGCATGCAGCCATTATCATCTGAATTGCTAAATTATTAGTAAGTTCTATGAAATAATTTTAGTTCATATAAACCCCTTTAGTTGTTTTCAGGCACCATTAAGAAGTGAACATGAGTAAGAAAACATTCCTAATAGGCAAGTTGCCATTCTATCTTGTTAGGTAAAACATCACAGTCTGGACACGAGCCGATCTGTATCACACAGACCCAATGCTAGTGAATAATCCTTGGTATACTTAGTTCTCTAACATAGATGTATATGTAAGTTTTAAAATTACATAGATAAATTCAGCAGCCTTTGTTTATTATGAAGGAAAAAATGGACCTTCCATAACATCCTGTTTCCAGTCTTTTCCACATTTCATATTTATTTATTCCTTTCTTTTTTCCCTTCTCTGCTTAATTCTTTTGTCCTCTTTTTAAAAGAATGTTCTATTATCCCATTGAAGGAAGAAGCACTGCTCTCTTTTTCTCTGTTTCATCACACTGCACTCACTAGTCTGTTTTCCTTCATTGTCCCTGCACTGCTATCTCCTCTAAGCTTTTCATCCACATTGTTTCTTGTTTTTCTCTTACTCTCAGTCACAATAAAGTAGTGGAATATTCAGAAGTCTTCAGGTAAAATGTTATAAATTGGAAAATGTTATGTTCCACACCAGCACCTGTAAATGCAGAGATCAAATGCTTTTAGGAGAACATTAGACTTTTAAAATTGATTACCCTTTTTAAAATTTTCCAAAAAGATAGATGAAAAAAATTAGAAACTACTAATTTAACTTGATTTTAAGATCACTTGTTTCTATTTTAGTGATTAGTAGGAAAGAAGTAAAAACTAAATTAGCTGTACTGAATTGACTTTGTCTTAACAAGAGTTCATTTGTACAAGTATGAGACTAATCATAGTTGTGACAGGGCTATCAGGAAGTAAATCTAAGTTAAAATTATCTTTTTTTTTTATTACTATGAAAAAGTCTAGGGCAAATATTAACAGTATTTTAAAATGCGAATGAATGCAATATTCCTTTCTGGTACCCTGAACTCAGTTGGAAAAATTGCAAAGGAGACTCAGCTCCCATTGAATTTATCACAGTAATACTCCAGTAAGGTTGTCTTTTTACCTTTTCCCCTTTTTGGATAAGAGCTCCATTACACTTCTGTACTGTTGAGATGCTAAATTGACATTCTGTGTTGACTGCCACACAGTCATGTTGTATTTCTGTTTTTTTTGCAAATCAGTTTCTTGCATAGTTAGCCATTAAGCTTTATTTCAAAACTTGTTTAGATTTACTCTCAACATATGCAGAGTATCTTTACATTATGTAGAAAAATTTTGTTGAGGAAAAACTAATGCAGATTCCTCAAAGGATAGTTTAGATAAGGAGTAAATCTGCAGCTGTTTTAATATTAAGTATTACTTTTTATTTTTCTGACATTGTGTTGATTTACATCATCTCTGTATTTGACTTTATATAAACAAAATGCATTGCCTACAGAATAAAAAGACAGGAAATTAACTTTCCAGTGAACATTCCTAGTAATCAGTTCAATATTTTTTAACATTAACTATCTTCTATTACCAAAAGTTTACTTTCAGGAGACCACAGTCTTGAAACTACTGATAACTCAGACCCACACTTTTCTATTGTGAGCAAATCAGTTCAATACTATGGCTTGGTGTCTGCCTGATCATCTATGGTTCTTGCAAAGCATATGTAAGGGCATCAGGAATGATAGTCATCTTGCTTTGCTGTTTGAAATGCTGTTTGCTCTAGAACTGTTCTGCACGCAGGCACTTAATGTAATGATGAGAGGTATAGAAGATGGTAGAGGCAATAGCTGCAAGGCCCATATAGGGGACAACTAGTGGAAAAAAAAACCTGGTATGTAGTAGAAAGTTTACTTTGCCTCATAGTAAATTTCAAGGAAATATTCTAAAAGATTAATTTGCTTTCTTTACACCGGCTTGTCTTTCTAGCTCAGAGATGTTGACATTTAAATTTTTTTACCTGTGTCTTGACATTTCATACAAATAGCTGTCAGCTCAGTGTTCTTAGTCTTCTCCCTAAGCTACCTCAGTAATTTCCTTCTTTTAAGGTGAGATGAATTATGTTCTAAATGTGCCTATTACTGTTGTCAAAAAAGGAAATCCATCCACATACAACTGTTTATAAAGTTTATAGTCAGGTAAATTTGATTACACTCTGGAATCTATAATTTTCTCACTAATACAAGCTCTCTAAGCCATCACACACAGATTATATGTTAGTCTTCAAGATTTTTAATGTCCAACATATCCAAAGAGAATCTGCGTGCCTGAAGTCTATTCCAGCATCTTTAATTATTCAATCTTATTTTTCTTTGGCTTGACAGACATACTCTTTTTTAGATATATATTTATGTTTTATCTATTTATACTTTATATGTAGAATAGAATTATGGAATCATAAAGTCATAAAATGGTAGGGGTTGGAAGGGATCTTTAGAAATAATCTAGTCCAAACCCACTGCATAATCAGGTCCATCTAGATCAGGTAACACAGGAATGCTTCCTGGTGTGTCTTGAAGACCTCCAAGGAATGAGACTCTCTGGGCAGTCTGCTCCAGTGCTCTATTATCCTCACAGTAAAATAGTTTTTCCTAATGTTTAAATGGAACTTTTTGTTTTCCAGCTTCATGCCTGTTGGAGTAGAGAGATAATAATGTCAAATCATACTCCAGAATTCATAAAAGGAATCTAGCTTGGCATACAAATGAAGATTAAATGTAGCAGTCTAACTTTAAACAGTTAATGGTAACTAGAATTAATTGCACTCTTAAATGAGTGGACGAATGGATGAGATATGGATATTTTTTCTTCTACTTTCATGCAGAGTTCAATGCAGTGGGATCTAGATACATAATTGGACCTAGACTAGTTATCAACATTAAACAGTTGCTAAGACAGAAATGGACAAAAAAGGTACATAATAATAATAATAATAATAGAATGACAAAAGAAAACCAAAAGAGTTGTAGATTCCACCAGTGTAATCTTCCTTAAATATTAATTTTCTTAGGCAGTAATATTTTAATACTACTGACCAATTCAGTTGAAATTATAAAAAATTTTCTCCCCTCCTATTAGAGCAATAATAGAAACAATGTTTAGGTACACATTTAGATCAGAAGTAAATTATTCTTAAGTTTTCATTAAAAAAATCTGTGTCTTTAAATGCATAGTCACTATAATTGTATTTTAGTTTAAAATATAATGACTAATTTCAGCTATTCTTGTGTTAAATATTTCTTGTAGGCAGGTAATGAGAGGGAAAAAACATCTAATGTAGCTGATTCCAGATGATTCAACATAATGTAGTTTAACAGATGACACATGCCATTATAGATTAATAAGATTTTTAGACTAAGCCTAATTACTTTCTTTGTTATTACAATATTTAGCAGAAGTCTAGCATTTTTAAAATAAAACTGTTAACTTCATTTTTCAAACAGCAATAATACTTATGCCAATTAATGTCTGTCTTCACGGTTTTAATAGAATGACATCTGTCATTAAACTATAAATTATTTAAAAATAGAAGTAACTTAAATAATGTTTCAAGCTATACAATTTTAAAACTGTCTTAAAGAGTAGTAAATATGTTAAAATACATACTCTTTTTTGTACTATTTGACTTGGCATTCTGAACAGCACACAAAAAAATAATCCAAGGTTAACATTTTTATTTTAAATAAGAAGTATCTATTTAAATTAAAGAAACTATATTGAGATAATCTGTTTTATCACTGGTGTAGAAAAAAGCTTCTCATCTTTTATCTCCATATATTCTGTAAGCAGAGATCTGCTGATATCTGCCTTATCTACCCACATTGTGGGTTTTCTGTTGTTTTCCCCATCTTCCAGTGTACACCCTCACCCTGTGTGATTTTAAGTTTTCTGGGCAACCAAAGGTATGACCAATGCAGATCAATAGTATAGAGTCTCCAAATAGGTAAAAGGATCAAACCACAAATTTGTTTAGCCAGAATATGAACAGTAGTAAAATATGCCATATAAAGCTTTGGTATACAATGCAGTTATCACTTTCAACCTGTTATGGATAATTTTCCAACTGTACATATATAACTTTTCCAGCAAGGTTGTTAAGCTTAGTTGTCTTAGAGAAGTATGAGGATCTGAGTTTTTATTGCATTCTAATATTTCTCTTGAGCAAGATCTTGTTCTGTAAAAGTAGCGTCAATTAATTTGAAGGTCATAGTGGTGAATATATCCTAATACTTTTTTTTTATTACATATTTTCTCACTTCTTTCAAATAATTTTAGTATTTTCCATTGGTAGAAATAGGATAATAGCATTTCTTATTTTCTAGAAATTCTATCTTTTTTTAATGAATAATTTTAAGTATTAGAATTTTTAATATATTTTGCTAGTTTTTATGGTTGTATCTTTAAATAAATATATCTAGAATGTTTGAGCTTTCTATTTCTTTACTGTTGATTTAATTTTTTTAAAGATTTTGCATTAGTTTGCAATTCTTCACAAAAAAGCTTCACAACAAATTCTGTAGCTGCAAGTTTTTATTGAGATATATTATTAATACATATTCTGAAATATTTTAATCAGTGTCATTGATTTACACACTGTTACAGTTGTATTTGAGGTATTAGTCTAAGTTTTCAACAAGATATTGCAAGTAACTGGAAGACTGAAAGTAATGTTATCTATATGATTCCTCATTAGTGAAAATTCAACATTTACATTGCTCCTAATCTCAGGAATAGATTGGTCATCCAGTTTTGAGTTGGAGCAATTTACATTCCATAACAAAATTTTAGGTTATTCTTATGTGAGAATTTTCACTATTTCTATGATTATCTGTGAACTTTAGACTTAATGTCCACTATTTTAAAAAATTTGCTGGTGACAAAGGTGACTTTTTTTATTTTCTTAGTAGATTTTGATTACTGTTAATAAACATTTAAATTTTATTCCCACATGAAAATTCTATATGGTTGTATTGAGTCTGACTGAGATAGCAATAATTTTCTATAGCAGCCCTCATAATGCTGTGCTTTCTATTGGTAGCTACAAACGTATTGGTAGCATCAAACGTATTGGTAGCACCAAACTTATTGGTAGCACAGCAGCTTTTTGGTTGCTGCTTCCACATCATCTCCAACATTTCTCCCTCCCTTCACCAATAGCCTGGGAGTAGATAAGATACTGGGAGAGGACATAGCCAGGGCATTTGACCCAAACTGACCAAAGGGATATTCCAGACCATATGATGTCAGTTCAGCAATACAAAATCAAAAACAAGGAAAAAAGGGAGTAATTAATGGTTTATGTTTGTTTTCCAAAGAAATCATTATGCTACCACAGCCCTGCTTCCCACAGAGTAGCTGGACATTGCTACTGATGGGAAGTAGAGTGTTAACATTTTTGTTTCCTTCTGCTTTCTCACATGTAAGCTTTGCTGCTGCTTTATTAAACTGCCTGTAACTTGACCCACCAGTTTTGGGGGAAGGGGATGGTTCTGTCTTATTTTCCCATTTTCCTGTCCTCCTGAGGAGGGCAGTGATAGAGAGGTTTGGTGAGCAACTGGTGTCCAGCCAAGGTCAACCCATCACAGTGACCCTTGGTGTGCAATAAATGACATATAAGTTAAACAGTCCTCTAAAACCTTCACATCAGAGTCAGCTGTAAGTGCTGAAGGCTAGATATAATAAGAAAGGTAATTCCATTTAACAATAAACTACTTTGAATAAAATTTCAGCTTGTGGAGCACAGCCTGCCAGAACTGATGTTTTCTGATTTTCCGTGCAGTGCTCCATTCCTACAATCATTTACAGGACATCAATGCTCATAAAAGCCTGCGAGTATGCAAGTTAATTATTGATCTGGCTTAATGCAGCTTCTTCATTAACTATGTTATTATTTCTACTCTTCCCGTTACAAGACAATAATTTTCATCAACTGATTTCTTTTAGGTGTCAGAACAGAGAAAGGATATGAAAGAAGGACATTCTGGAAGTCATAGAGTCTGAATGAACTGGGCAAGTAAAAAGCAACTTGGCAAGAAGCACGGTAACTTTTCCAGGACAGATATAATGAGATTGATGAAACTTGTCATCATTGGCACAGTAATTATGTGGTATAAAACAGGAGCTTGGAAAACTAGGGCAAATGGAACTTTTGAACAGTATCGAAGGTCTGAAGAAGCCTCTTGAAAATATGTCAGTGAATACGAAATTCTCAGTGAAGAGATTTATTTCATATACAATTGAGATGAAAGGAATAAACAGACATAGGCTTTGCAGCGACATTTTGAATATTTTACAGGACTTGACAGCCATGACTCTGGAGTCAGAGAAGATGTTGTAGGAGAAAAAGCAGAAAGGAAAGTGACGATAGATAAAAAATATTCGCTAAAAAGATTATGGTAAAAGAACTTTTGGTGTTCAGATGCTGTTGGAATTGAACCCAAAGGATTAAAAGTGCCAATACTTGCTTATTTCTTGTGTAGACTTTGAAGACAGAGGCCCACAAGACTCATTGGAATCAGCCAAGGGAAAAAGCCTTTCAGCAGCAAGACAGTTCTATTCTGGCAAGATATTGCAGGATCAAGCAGCCAACAGCTTCAAAACAGTTTCAGCAAGGCCAAAGTGCCTATAATGAGTCCTTTGCCTAATTATTTGTAGAATTAATATTAAAGTTAACATCCCGGACTATGATAATGAGCTAAACAGATATGCTAAACAGATATGACTATGTTCCTCAACTCTGCACTGAAATCATGTTAAATGGAGGGGAGGTGAGTAGAGAAGTTTAGGTTATATAAGTCCTTAAGGAGAGGAAGATAGGTCTTTTAATTTTTTTGCTCTTCTTGCTCTCAATTCAACCTAGCAGGAGAAAGCAAAAACAGGAAGAAAGACATAGCATAAAGAGACTGAAAACCCAGATGAGATAATCAGTGGACTGTACTCCTCTTCCTCCACCAAGATATGCACATTTTGGTACAAATT
This sequence comes from Urocolius indicus, assembly GCA_013401255.1. NCBI lineage: Eukaryota > Metazoa > Chordata > Aves > Coliiformes > Coliidae > Urocolius > Urocolius indicus. The sequence continues at coordinate 150,409 of WBNH01002595.1, read as the reverse complement.
GCTTTTTTGATCTGTGGTGAAGAATATCTGAGATAAGTATTGCTTGCATTTTAATTATTTATTATTATAGTGTATTTATCAATGGCAATCTTGAATCTCTTATATCTGTCATTTTAATAAATAAACTCTTTTCCAGCATTCTGAAATTGTGGCTCATAAACCAAATTCTAACCCTTGGTTTTGTGAAACTTTTTTTCGTGAGTCTCCAGGAGGGACTCTGACAAGCAAATGTCAAGCTCTTACTCTTTAAGAGTACAGATGCCCATGGGACATATGTGCTGAAATGGAAAAAAGTCAAGAATATTCAGTAAAAGGGAAAATTGTGGATTATGAGAAAGATCATCATAGGGGGAAAGGGAAGAGTGCTGAAGTGAAGATATCCAACTCTTGATGGTTTGCAAGTGAGCACAACTTGAGGTTCTGGTTCAAGCTAAACAAGAGGAATAAATGTATCTGAGACAAACTGAGTTGACACTTTAAATAGAGCGAGACTGCTGTAGTATTGAAAAATTTAATTCTGCAATGGCTGGAATTTTCCATGGGAAAGTAATCTGTGTTAGTAGTCCCATATGTGTATCTAGTTATGATATATTTCAGATAGGTATACACTGTGGAGTTGGTCTATACATTAATCTGGAATGTTGCCCTGATATTTGAATTGCTAAGATGACTATCCATAATCTTAGATATTCCATTAGTATTCAAGTAATAGCTCAAATAAAGATCAATTTGGATGAAATTATGATAAATATCTTAATATTATTAATTAAACTATAACTAGACATGCAGTTGTCAAAAAATTTAACGTGACACTAATATTTTTTTTACTATTATCTATTTCTGTCATCCAGAAATTTCTTTCCTTTGTAAAGAAACAAAGACAAAATATTTTTATCTGTCACAAAATAAGAAAAGTTATTGTAATAAAAGAAAAATATGACTCTAAAAATACAGTTTTTTCAGTTCTTTTCATTTTCTCGGACTTTACTCAATTTTTGAGAGCTATAGTGCATTTAAAATGATGGAACCAACAACAAGAAAAAATCAAACCACAAAACCCCAAACCCACAGCACATCTTACTAAGCTTTAAATAAATATGATGAGGCAGATCAAAATAATTTCAGTGGAAGATATTAATCTTTACAGCAGTACAGATAGTGACAATGCATGCATTTCTTTGAAAATTTCAAAGAATCTGAGTAGGCTGGACCTCTGTCTGGTACCTTTGCTTAACCTATACACAATATGAGCTAGAAAATGTAATCAGTTGGGCTTGTGATATTAACCAATCTAGTTTGGTTTATGAATTACAGTATCATCATTTCAGATTGACAATCTCCTTTCCTCTTTCCCATAAATGCAGCCATTTGGAAAGTTATTCATAAAACTATGTTTGTTTGTTTGTTTTTCTAGTGAAATATTTGTTCAAGAAAAAATATAAGTTTGTCACAAAATATTTATGAGCCTAGTGGAGATTCATGGAATGATTTTGATGGAAAAAAACCTGGCAACTTTTCAAGAAAATTTTTGATGATCCAGAAAAGAAATAATAGTTTCTTTTTGCCTTATTTACTTCTAGAATTATAGGAGACATAATTTACATCTTCTTAATCCTATTAAAAAAAAATGATAAAAATTTTAAAGATGCAGGCTGTAATGCTAAGTGATACTCTGGAGTGTAGCAGGTCTGCCAAGAAGTAATATTGAGAGGAATTTCAGATTTGCATAGAATACCTCAGTCCACCAAAGAATCTCTTAATCAAATATTATTAATCAAATAGCTAACAGTTTTGTAGTCACTTAATACTCTTCCTTCTTTTTGTATGAGGAAAAATGTATCAAACAGCTTTAATTCTACATTACTATCAGTCAGAGCAAGTGATTACAGATTTTATTTGAAGGGATTTTATTACCCAAAAGAAAATCTGCTTGTAGAAAGAGAATGTGATTTCACCTTGTATAATTTACCCTAACTGCGAACTACTGCTGTGTGGTTGAGACTAGCAATGTGATTGGAAGTGGTGTGCAGTAAGAACACAAGCAATGAGTATGAAACGGAAGTTTATAATTCTCCAGTGAGAATGAAACTTTCAATCTTTAATACATTGTCATGGGGCATTGCTAGCTTGTTCAGTGAAAAACGTTTCTTGCATTTTAGACAAACAACCAACAATCAACATTTTTAGAGAACGGCTGTGCACTTTCTTTTCAATGTATTGATTCAACTGTTTCAATACATATTCATGCCTTAAAATGTCAGTACACAGGAGTACAAGTGGAGTTCCTCACCTGTGTCTTTAACACATGTTTCTAAACAGTCTGTTAAAAACTGTCTTTAATTTCAAATAAGAGGATGAGAAGTTAGTTGGGGCTTTTTGCCTTTTTTTTTTTTTTTTGTTAACAACTTTAAACTTTTGCATCAAGGATATAAAGTGCATTTGTTTAATAAAAACAAATCAAAACACTTTGAATTGACACAGTTTCCTCTGTAATACATGATTCTATTATTTTTAATACAAGGAGGCTGCTTTTTATACTGTTCTTGATTAACAGTGAATTTATTTTCTGTTTCCTTTGAACTAAGAGCTTTTTTTCCTCCTTGCAATTCACACATGTATCTCACACACCAGCTTGTCAGATGATGACTTTGAAGCTCCAGTAGCTTTGGACATTAAACTACACTGGCATAAAAAATAGCTGTGATGTCAAAAAAAAAAAGAGGTTATAGACTCTCAAGACAGATCAGGACAAAGCTTTCCAATGACAAAGGAATTAAAACAACATGACAAGACAAACCCAAAAGTCTTCAGTAAGCATTGTTTAGGCTTTGATTTACCTCTGTGATATGGGATAACCAATTATGTCACCTATACAAAATTGTACGGAAGCAGTTGACTGTGAGCCAGACAGACTTTTTAAGAGATGAATGCCCAAAACATATATATTTATCCTGATTTTAACAGTGCTCACTTCCTTTCCTCAGGAAAGTTAATGTTTTTTTTTTTTTTCTTTCAGTTTGAAAGTTGTTGCAAAAAAAAAAAGTCTTAGTGCATTGCTTTTCAGATTTCATCAATTGCCCCCAGAAGGAATGATGACCTGGACTAAAACTGTTTAAAGTGAAAAGTTGTGATGAACCTCATGGATGCTGTTAATTAAATAGACAGTGACTGAGAACAAGAGAAAAATACAGGAAACAAAATTTGTTTAATTTTTTTCAGGCTTAATTAAATTAACCTTATGCTGTAGGAAGATGTACCAAATTACTTCATCCACAACACATCAGGAGTGAAATTGCCACAGAGAAATTGTCTCTGAAAAGTTTGCAACATAGTGTCATGGAGGCTAATACCAATAACTGTCTATCTCTTCCCGAAGGCTATGCTTAATGCCACCATTTAACCCTAAGCAGGCATTGAGATTCAGAGGATAACTTCTCAACCTTTTCCTTTTTTTTTTTTTTCTGATCTCCCTCTCTCCTCATCTCTGCAGTCCTACTTAATACATCAATTACACCACTAATTTAAATAATTTGCCATCTTTTGATAAGACGTCTCTAGGATATCAGGAAAATTAAAGCTGTCAAAACTAAACACAACTAAAACCTGTAAAATGAATGGGCTGCAAACTAGTAAAGGTTTTGCAGTAGGCAGTCCAGATGATCAAGTCAACAGGAGATACTATTAAAAGGATTATGATGAATGGTGACAGGTAAACACTTCCATGCTGAAAAGTGCACTTATTCATAAAAGCGCTACCATATAACAGTTTAATACATAAAATAGTAATATAGTTACATTTAGAGACATTTTGTTGCCAGCAGTATTGTGGTGGTAAGGTGCAGTACTCCTATATAGTGACATGAAATGCTATTAAATAATCATCATAGAAACACAGGCTATCACTGGCTACTAGATCTACCAAGAGCTATTGTGATACATTTCATTTCATTAAAGAAAATAACAGGAAACTATTAGAAAAGTACCGAAGAAAGTACTGTTTCATGTCAGCTATTCAGCTATCTTGCAATATAAGGATTAAAAAAACAGTGACCAGCTACATAAGAACAGCAGTGCCCTAAAAGAGACAGGCATAGTAGTAAGCATGGTGCTACTACATCAGTACTTTTGATGTACTTGTTAAAAAAGAAAAGTAATTGATTTTAAGCAAAAATAAGCCATATGCCTCTTCCCCATAAAAGGATGACCTTAGAGATCTGTTAGTTACCATATATTGGTGCATTTAAAATGCAAATTTTAAACTAAGCCTGTTTTATCTTTATAAACTTGTACTAGATATTTAAACAACTATTAGAGAAAAATATTCTGCAAACATCCCACTATAAATTTTGTAAATAATTTACTCGGATTTTTTCATCCTTTTTTCTTTTTTTTTTTTTTTTGTACTTGCCTTTTCCAAGTCCTAGAGAAAAAAGTTTACCATCTGGCCTGTTTACAGAAATAGCAAGTTTCTACATATTAGCAAAAGTAACTTTGATGTATTAAATTACAAAGAATATTATCACATGAAACATTATTCTAAAACATTTTCAACACGAGAACAAGGTTTTCTAATTTGTATTATTATTTAATATGTAGAACCTTATAGCAAGGTTTTTTCAAGGGTTTGCATCAATGTTAATTTCAGATTGTCTTCCTTTTCTGTTATTCTATTTCCTCCTCTCATGAAGAGGAAAAATAACATGCTTATTCTTGATACACTTTACAGACATTACTGTGAAAGAGACATGACCTGTGACAAGATCTGTATCATATTATAGTACAAACACAGAGTAGGTTATAAATATACAGAAAAATATATTTAAGCCAATTGAGAGCCATGTTTGAAACAGAGACAGAAACTGGTGATACAATTTGCTAGCAGTAAACCTATTATTAATTCATTTATTTACTTATTACTTGATTTTTGTTTCCAGTGATCACATCCTTCAAAACGCAAGCTAATGGATCAGCTGAAAGCTTATAATGCTGATGTGTCAATATTGTCTTAGATCATATCAGAGCAGGTGTTTGTAGCTAGCCTTTGGAGCTCAAAAAAGCTCAAGAGCCTAGTCTTCCTCAATTTTCAGGTTAAAACAGAAAGTTTACAGTGTTGTTTTGCTAGCCTTAATCTAAGGGAAACTGTGAGACAGCACAGATGTCTTTGACTCATTTTACAACTGCTTTTCTCTACCATGTTAAGGTATTAACCTTTCCCAAGAGAACAAAAAACTGCATTCTTAAACATGATTTGTCTCAAAACGTTTTATGAAATGACATACTGAAGATAAGCGAGATTGCTTGTCCCATGGTCTCTTGCACAGCATCCAGAAAATAAAAATTTGAGCCCCTGTATTCCTATGATCACTCAATGGGGTATAAAAGAATTCAACAGTTTGCATATCAAGCAAGAATAAATTACATGTGGGACTATAGGATTGCAATTCCTTTTGTGCTAGTAGCATCTGTGATAATGTATGCTCCAAGTTACATGATGCTGTGATGCTGCATTCTTCCCCATTTTCATATACTGTTAAGTCTAGCCCCAGTATTCTGGTCTACATCTATAGGATAAAAGCACTACAATTGTACTTCCATTTCTAAAAGCAAGAAAAATTCCACATTTACATATGTGAACATAGTTCTTTATTTTTGCATGTTCATATATAGGAATATATATTTACCGATATGAAATTGTATTGGATCTTTTTTTTGTTTCTGAGAGCTCCATGTTAATTTTTTTAATAGTTTTAATTTTATAGCATTGTTATAAAATTGTAAGGGCTTTTATCTGTTTATTTAATATTTTCAAAATAAAAACTATTTGACAAAAAGATTTCACTATTTTATGTTAGAGGACTATAGTTTTGCATCAAGTGAGATTAAATAGATGTGTGAAATGAGAACAATGATGAGGTATCTATATATTTACTTATCCTAAATATCTTTCTAAACAAAATATCTGTTATTGTTTCTTTCAAGATAAAACAAACAAACAAACAAACCTCTTCCATAGTGTAATCTTAGCTTATTAAAGTGGAATCTTTTGTTTGAATTAAAAGTATATCAAGTTGGCAGAGTGTGGGATATTTCCTTTCAGGTAGTTGTAGAAATACCTTCTCCCCTGAGTTTCCTTTTCCACAGATTAAACAACCCCAGATCCCTAAGAAGTCCTCATAAGACTTGTGCCCCTTCTCCAGCTTCATTGCCCTTCATGAATGTCTTCTGTTGAGAAAGTTTATAAAATTTAATTAATTGTGAGTACAATATTATTGATGATAATTTTAATCATTATTTCAATGATCAAAATTAAATTACTTGCATTATAACAAATGCTAAAAGGTTGTGAAATATATTGTTCACATTAATTACTTAGCATGTCTGAATCATTTGGGGTTTCAAAAAAAAAAATCTTCGTGTTCCGAAGAGAATACTAAAATGACATAGAAATATGACAGTAATAGCATTAAACCGAAATGGATGCAAACCATCTCTATCATTCTCATCAAATGTCCTTAATGACCATATTTTGAAAAAATATATGCAATTAGAAAACTTCAGAGCAGTTCTTGAATCATTATTTTGGAGATATACAATAATTCTAATACTGTTTATATATGAAGGCAATGAAAAGTTTATTTACCATTTTTCTAGAGGTCTCATTTGTAGAAAGTCAGTATTCTACTGTCATTGAGGATTGGCATTACATGAACTTCAGTAAAGAGATTGTAACCTCTTTGTGAAAAGGTGACATACTCTGAATTCCATGATGGAGTTCGATTCCATTCAAAACAATCAGATAACTGGGTTATGGCTGAAATTCTTATACTTGCTCATGGTCAAGTTAAGCATTCATGTTTTGTGTATTTACATTTGCAACTTTGACAGATATCTGTATTACTGTCAGCTTCCCAGAGAAGCATATTTTCTATTTTTCAGAATCCTCTGGATGTGTTTTTTAATCAGGGCAGACATCATTGATAATAGTAAATACGGTTTATGAAAACAAGAAGAAACTGAATTTTCATTTTTACTCAAAACTTAAATAAGCAATCCCTTTCTTCTCTTACTTCATATGTTCACTGTCATTACTGGAAACAGTATTTTTAGCTGGTGACATACTTCTTGTTTATATAATAGCATTACAAGAATTAATGTGTTAGTTTTCACCACTTTGTATGTATATTGTCTCAGGTAGGAATTTTGTTTGCTTTATGACCTCCACTGCAGAAGTTTTTATTGATTATCAGTGTTGTTGCCTTGTTTTTCCTCATTTGTGTTGCAGTACATTTAGAACTCAGACATACACAAGTAGGTCATATTCCCTCCAATGCATACCACTTCCCCTTGAATTATTTCTTTTATCCAGAATTATGCTTCGTATTCACCCAACTCTTTTTGAAGTTCTTCACAATATCCTTGAGACCTGATTAACCCACATACACTTAACTGTTGTTGTAGCTAATTAAATCACCTCATTCTTCACCTTTGCCAAGTTACTAGGAAAGGTGTTCAACAGTGCAAACATCCTATGTGAAAAATTTGTGTTTATCACTTTTGTTTACTTGAAAATAATATTTTTTACTCACATTGCCCTCTTATGCAAGACCAGGGATGTCTGCAATTGAATGTGAATCAGTGACATCAGAATTGTATCTATTTTCTGTCTCATTTTGTACCACTGAAAAATATAACTATTGTAGCCTTGGCAGAAATAAACAAAAATATGAAAAGAAGGATAGCTGACATTTGATGAAAAGTCTTCTTTTTATTTCTATATTAATAAAAAGATTTTTTTTTTTTTTAGATTATAAAAAAGGTCATAAGACCACTCTGAGAACAGTGAAGAGAAGAAAAAGAAATGTTAAAGAGTGACATGCCTACAGGAGACAAAAAAAAAAAAGAAAAAAAATCAGCTGGATAAATAGGATGATACAAGGGCTAGTTTCACTATAAGATCAAAAATAATAATTAATTCCTGTTAATTAGCAAGTTAGCTGGTTGAAAGCCAGCTCTTATAGTTGCTATGTTGATCTTTATTTTTACACTACCCTTTATCATATCTAATATTTTTGCATCATCAAAAGTAAAATAAAAAAATAAACAAACTTTTGCTCAATTATGAAAAACATTGATGTTATTACTCATGAAGCAATCATCAGTGTGCAGAAATTCTTGGAGAATTATTTAGGTAGACATGGAATAATCTTTATTAGTAATGCTTCACTAGGGATATTCAAAACCCACCTGGATGAGTTCCTGTGTGACCTACTCTAAGCTTTCCTGCTCTGGCAGTGGGGTTGGACTAGATGATCTTTTGAGGTCCCTTCCAGTCCCTGAGATTCTGTGATTCTGTGACAAAGTAGAATAATTGACACAAAATCTATAAATATAAATAACAACTCTGTGTAAGCCTTACTTTTTTTTTGTAAATTCTGCTGTATAATATTAATTGAAAAATCACCTATTGTTTATTTAATGCAGTCTTTAAAAATGTCAGCACAAATACTGTTTTTCAGTAGATGAATTCTTGTATCGTGAAAAGCTAATGAAGTTTTTCTTAGCACTACATTGAACACACAGGATTTTAGGATTATTTTAAAGGAATATGTAGAAACAAAGCACTATTAGAAATGTTTCTTTTTTATGATACATCAGTAAATGTGTCATCTAAGAATAATATAAATGCTATAAGGATTTTATATCTGATGTCATATGATTGTTGACTGAAAAGAAATTTTTAATTAAATTTTTGTGTATTTAATATTATTCATATATACATGTGAATCATTTTAAATTACATATATAAAGAAAAATCTGAATGGCCAGAAATTCAAATTCAGTTTCCTGCGGTCATCCATGCATAACTGTAGGGTTAATTAAAAACTAATTAGCTAAAATAATAAACTCATAACTATTAATTAATAAAATAAACGAAAAAGATTTGAAATCACCTTAAAAGTTCCACTTAAAAAAATTCTTTACTATGAGCGTGATGGAGCACTTGAACAGGCTGCCCAGGGAAAGTGTGGAGTTTCCACCAGAGGTTCTTAAACCTGGATGTCCTCCTGAATAACCTGATTGTTGTGATTCTGCTTGAGCAGGGTGGTTTGTAATAGATATCTTTAGTGATCAGACTAGATGAACTTTAGAGGTTCCTTCCAACCCCTACCATTCTCTGATTGTATTAGAAGCAATTTTATTTGTTTATAAGGGAAGAAGATTTTACTGTTCAAATTCTACAACTCTAATTTCCATCTTTTTTTTCAATCAGACTGTAAAATCTTGTGCTCTGTGAACATTTTTTAACAGAGGAATAATTGCTACTCATAATACAGTAGTAATAGTATAAGAACCATTGTGATATAGGGCCCTCATTAACTGCAAGTTAATGAGCCTTAATCACCCCTATTATTTTCTTCTGTAAACAAGAGAGCATAAAGGTACCAAATCAAGCAAGACAAGGAAATAGCACGAAAGAACTCAGAAGTGAGATCACTGTATTTATACTAAATATCATTGTCTTGGCATAGTCATTTGAGATTTTTCTGATAACTGCATCAAGCAATAATGTTTATCATATTAATACCAGCATTCTCATAAAGAGCATAATCTTGATTTCAGGTGTCCAAGATCTTTAAAAGACTGTAAAAAAAAGTTACTTACTTGACAGTAATAGCGTGACAGAATACAAATAAAGCTGTTTCTAAGGACAGATATAATCTTACAATAATATATTTTTCTACTTTTTACTCCCATATAAGTTACTCCTAACTATGACAACCTAAATTGAATGGAATTTTTATTTCTTCAATCTTTAACACATTAGTCATTACTGTAAGGACAAGTTAATTCCAATATTTTCAAGCAAAGAAAGCTGAAACATGGATACTCAGACTGATGAAAGCTGACATGCCACATTAGCTGCTACTTGTATTCTTTTCCAAAAAATCTTCAACATGTACTGGAGGAAAAATCTACTGTTTTTTAGTTCTTAATTTTGGACTGAAAGTCACTGAAGTAATCCCTTCAGGATCATCTATCATCTCTAATGATTTAAAACAGATCCTAAAATTATAGCAAATTTTCACTTTATATGTTATATTGTTTAATTTAAAATTTAATGTACATGCTGTATTATTTTTAACATAATATTGATTCATTTACTGTTTCATTGGTTAAACAAAAGTCTATATGAAGAAGCAATATCAAATGCTACACTTTTATCTTTGTGTTTCAGACAGACAAAATGTTTGAGCCTGTCCGAATGTTTAAACTGTTATAAAGGTATACTTTTGTAGCACTCCTATACAAAAAAATTTTGTGGGGGGTTTCTTTTTATTTTTAATTCTAACCAGATTTACTATCAATAAATCAGCTGACATGGAGGATTGTATTAGACAGCAAACTGTAAATATCAGTGAAAAAACAGTTTTATTCCTCTTTATATCTACCATCATATTCAGAATTCAGTAGCAGAGATATCTTGAGTGGTCCAGACGGAATAGGAAAATGTTCTTTGATAGTAATATAACATTTCAAAATATGTATGCTGCTCTTTTCAATTTGACTACATTTGAATTAATTTGTAGACTATCTCCCCAATGATTACCTCAACCTTCACTCTGATTTTCTATGAAAACCCATTTTCCAGTGATATTATTATCTTCAGTGTTGTATTTGGTTCACTTCTCTTTCAGTTTAATTCATCTAGTAGTAAAGAGACACTATGGTTCTTAATGCAAATGAGAATATTTTTTTTTAATTCTGCTATCCTATGAACAGAAGGGGTTGATTCTTTTTCCCTACATGTAATTCAGAGGCCCTAGAATGCCTAAAATGGCATTTAACACCTATTTATTTAGGTAACTGAATTGTTCTCCAGAGTCTTTACTGACTCATATCGAGGCACATGGTTAAAAAATATGTGAAGATATGCCCATATGTATATGCAGAGACAAAAATATTCAAAGCCCCAAAACAAAAAAGTCCTTGGTTTAACTCAGTGGGAAAATCGATCAACCAAGAGGTATACCTTCTTTAAATATTTCCTTACTGATTCACTGAACAGTTTATTTTCTCTTGAATCTTTGTAACAAAACTTACAGGCTTATAGTGTATGGAGTGTTTTCACAGTATAAAATATTTTTATAAGGAAAAAAAATAACAACAACAAAAACATCTGTCACTTTTTTTTGGTTGAGTGGTTGAATTTACTATTTAAATGGTCAAATTTACACTGTGGGTTGTGTCTGGTTCTCAAAGGAAGTGTGGTCCCTGGAGGTCACTTCACTTCTCATCCTTCATCTAAGGGTGAACTACCACTGTACTACTACTCCCTCTGTGGTCATACTCTTTGGTTTCCCTTGGGATTAGAAACTGCTATAGGAAGTCTTCATCTCCCATGGTTTCAGGATATGATCTCAAGAAATCATAAATATGGAAGCCTGTGGCCAGTGGGGTTTCACAGGGATCAGTTCTGGGGCCATCAACGACCTGAATGAGGGTACCCTCAACAAATTTGCTGATGATACCAAAGTGGGAGGACTGGCTGATTCTCCAGAAGGCTGTGCTGCCATTCAGCGGGATCTCGGCCAGCTTGAGAGTTGGGCAGAGAGGAACCTCATGAGGTTCAACAAGGACAAGTGCAGAGTCTTGCATCTGGGGAGGAACAACCTCATGCACCAGTACAGGATGAGAGCTGACCTGCTGGAGAGCTCTGCAGAGAAGGACCTAAGAGTCCTGGTTGACAGTAAACTAACCATGAGCCAGCAAAGTACCTGCATGGCCAAAAAGGTCAATGGCATTCTGGGCTGCATCAAGAAGAGTGTGGCCAGTAAGTTGAGCGAGGTTCTCCTGCTTCTCTCTTCTGCCCTGTTGAGGCCTCATCTGGAGTCCTGTGTCCAGTTCTGGGTTCCCCAGCTCAGAGGGACAGGGAACTTCTGGAAAGAGTCCAGCACAGAACCATCAAGATGATCTGAGGACTGGAGCATCTTCCTCATGAGGAAAGGCTATGGGAAGTGGGGCTGTTTAGAGAAGAGAAGACTGCAGGAGGATCTCATTAACATTTACAAATATCTAAATAGGGTATGTCAGGAGACTGGGGCACCACTTTTTTCTGTTGTATCTAGTGACAGGATAAGGAACAATGGAAAGAACCTGGAACACACAAAGTGCCATTTAAATTTCAGAAAAAATTACTGTGAGAGTGAGGAAGCACTGGAACAGGCTGCTCAGGGACATTATTGAGTCTCCTTCACTGGAGGTCTTCAAAACCCACTTGGATGCATTCCTGTGTGACCTGATTGAGGCAGAACTGCTTTAGGAGGGAGAGTTGGACTAGATGATATTTAAAGGTCCCTTCCAACCCCTACCATTCTATGATTCTACGATTCTATACCACCAATCAGTCCTGTTCTATAATAGAGAGATATACAGTAAATTGTGCTTTGGATATATATCCTATTCTTAAAAATGTACAAAATGAGAACCTTTTTTTTCCAGTCAGAGAATGACTGCTACTTCTCAACTCTTACTGCTTGAGCAAATTAAGCAAATTTTAACTACTCAAAAACAGATTAAATATAAAGCAACATCAAAATTAAAACAATACATTTAAGTCTTAAACAAATGTAAAATTTATAGTCTACTTTCTCTGTCTTCTTGTGATTGAGCATTACAGGTCCATATGATTCCTACTTCTTAAAACTGAAATGATATGCAGTTACAGACATGACAAATAACCCTATTGCAGCCTACATTGAATCAAACATGGAGATTGTTCAAAGTCCTGGAGTTTGATATTTGGCTAATGATTATAAAATAGAACATCTTGATACATTTATTTTATAAGCTTCTGAGTACAAATAGGATGATAGCAAACCAGATAAAGAAAAGAAGAAAATCCCATCTTTGCAGTAGTTGTATTTCCACCTGTCTTTGGACCCCTCATATTTCTTCTTCCATTTTTATTTTAAAATTCTCCTTCTGTTGTAGAACTCTACAATCCTATGGTGAATAACATCAGAAAGCAGAAAATATACTAGATACCTATTTCTTAGCTTCATATCTATAACTTTATATGCTATATCTGATTAAGGTAACTGGGTGGAAGACAGACAGACTGTTTAAAAATAGAAAAGAATAAAAATGGAGAAAGCTGATAAAAAGGAACTCGGGCTTAAATAGGAATTATAGGAAAAAAATACTGAAGTAAATGTCAGAAATTGGAAAAAGAAATTCTTTCACCAATATATAGATAGCTAGAAAATAGAAAAATATTAATTATATTTAAATTAATATAATATTATCCATATAGATATATGACTAAAATATTCTCTACTATCACAGTAATTTATATTATGCTGAGCACTCTGTACCAGGTGCAGATGGCACGTTTTATACTATAGTGGCAGGATAAGGGCCATAAATTGAAACATAAAAATTTACTCTGCCAAGCATAATTTATTCTGGAGTAGGGCAATTGGAAGATTTTTTTATGTGAAATGAGTCAGGTTGGTTTTACTGGCCACCACAGAACAACTATATTAATTTTCTTGATATCTTTTACCACCCCACAAATTACCCACACCTTTGCAGTGTTCTATTTTTTGAGTCCATGGATGTACTCATGAATGGAAACCAGTGATGCATGATGTTAGTATTAGAGATTTCACATCTTGGCATTAGAAGAAAATATGTTGTTTGATGTACCTGCAATATGACTGATACCTGACAACAAGTGGTTCTACAATTTTAATAGACTTAAATATAGCTATAAATCACAGATGACAGGCAAACTAGATCTACCCATGCAGAATTCCATGTCCTCTTCTTAAGACTGCTTCTGGCACTCTCCCTAGTTGTAAAAATCTATTTTATGAACTCTGTAAAAAAGTGCGTTGTATAATGTGGTTAGTACTCATGATATATGTATAGACAAAAGACTGAGTTAAGAACAGGATAACAATCTAAGTAGACAAACATGAATTTATCAAGAGAACTCAATGTTCCTAAAACCACATGACTTCCACCCCTTGCTTCCAGGACTAGCAGGTATACTACAAATGCCTAATACTATGATTCTATGATTCTATGAAATAAGGAATTCAGTAGTTCTGCCTTCTCTTCATCCTGTCAGCAGGATACCCTCCTTGTTCATCAACAGGTTCTCCCTAATCTTCCTTTTGCTGCTGATGTATTTGAAAAAATCTTTCTTTTTTCCCTTTACTTCCCTTACCAGGTTTAAAATGAGCCATAGTCACCATTAAGACTATTTAGAGGCTTGTTTAATTTTATTCCTGTCTTGGCTCTCTGTCAAGTCCAACTAAGTCCATTACTGAATGGAAATACACTTGGTATAACTTAGTAAAAGACACTTAAGATTATATTTGTAATACTAATAGTCCTTCACTAGGTCTTATTGTGTAAAGATCAAAGCTCATTTTATTTTCATATTTATCATCAAAGAAAAAAACAAAAAACAAAAAACATCACAAAACAATCATCCCTTCCTAAACTTTTCCAAACTCTGTAAAAGAAAAAAAAAAAAGCCTGGAGAGGAGTGAACCTCTAGACAGATCAACGTTTGTTTTCTGTGCAAAAGAATATAGATAATAAATTCAAAATATCTCAATTCCTCCCACGTTCCTGCCAAATCTGTATTTCTATGCTTGTAAAATACCATTATTCTGCAAATATACAGAAATTGGCCTGCTGGTTCAGACTAAAGTATAAGAAAAACTATTTGTTAATCATTTGAAAATTACTAATTGCTTTTTTAGAAATTTTATTTTGAATGCCATGGTACAAAAGAAGCCATTCATAGTAGGCTGATAGCAACTACTACAACAATTTTTGACCTTGTGGTTAAAAACAACCACATTCATTAAAGGATTCTCATCACACTAAAATTTGAGTTAAAGACTACTTATTTTTATTTATTTTAAATGCCAAAATTCCAATATTGAAAGAAAATTGAAGTAATTGGCAGAAGATAGAAGACCAGTTTCCTAATTAAGCATTCTGCCTTAGAAGAAAATATTTTAAGAACTAACTAAAAGTATTCTATAAAATAACTCTTTCAGATAGCACTGTATTTCGATTCATAGAAATATCTTAAATACCTTCAGTGTCTCAGTAGTTGAGTATAATGAAAAGTTCTATAAGTTTAAGAGTCTGATCATCTGTGAAAATAATAAGGAAAGAGATAATTTGATATACGTGGTTCCCATATGTCTTTACTCACTCTGAAAGCTGTTCTTCTGCTGCTTGGTAAAATCCAACTGAAATCATAGAATCACAGAATGGTAGGGGTTGGAAGGGACCTTTAGAGATCATCTAGTCCAATTCCCCTTGCAGAAGCAGGGTCACTTAGATCAAGTGGCATAGGAACGTGTCCAGGCGGGTCTTGAAGACCTCCAAGGAAGGAGACTCCACAAGCCCTCTGGGCAGCCTGTTCCACTGCTCCATCACCCTCACAGTAAAATAGTTTTTTCTTATATTTAGATGGAACTTTTTGTGTTGCAGCTTTATCCCATTACTCCTTGTCTTGTTGCTAGCTACCACAGAAAAAAAAGGGATGCCCCAACCTCCTCATACCCACCATTTAGATATTTGTAAATATTAACAAGATCTCCCCTCAGTCTCCTCTTCTCTAGACTAAACAGCCCCAGTTCCAATAGCCTTTCCTCATATGAAAGATATTCCATTCCCCTGATCATCTTGGTGGCCCTGCGCCAGACTCTCTCCAGAAGTTCTCAACAGGATTTAATCAGATCTACTAAGATGTGTCCCCATTACAACATACATTACATTATCGATCCTACAGTCTGCCAAATTTTTCCACTTACATATGAGCTACACCTGAATTTTGCACAAAATGTGTTGGTTTAGCTACACTTTCATCAGTTATCCATCTATACTGCTTAGCCTCTATTAGAAGCTTCCAGGTTGTTAATAGCTTACTTTTATTGCACAAAGGAACTTTTCTCACAAAGTCATATAATTTAAGGAAAGACTTCCCTGTTAAATAAGATGCCTGAATATGTTGTACTGTATGCATGAGTTTTCTACTTAAAGTGACCATCAGTAGAAAGTGTTAACCATTCTGGGGATAAATATAAACCAGTATTAAAATCAATGCACATTGACTGAATTAAAACATGTAATTTGATTTGTTTACTGTTTGTACCACTCCTATTTAGTGACTTTATTATGATTCTTAATGCAAAAGGATTTTTTTGCTTTAAAAAAAAAAGTGATACTTAAATGCTATTGCTACTTGCATACTTTCATTAAGAAGGAAATAATTGGAAAAGCTTTCAATTGAAATGCTAATAGGAAGAAAAAAACCACTCTAATTTTCTATGAAGGAAAAGTAATTTCTGCTTATGTTAAGTGTCTGCATAAAACATTATATTTCACTTCAACAGTGGGATTTTTTTTTAATTTTAAATGTAATAAACCTGAGTTTGACTCTATTAGTAATCTATATGGTTTCCATAGGTAGTCAACTGTAATGAATATTTGTTACTTGTTTGCATCTCTTCAGGAAAAGCTTGCATGTATTGTGTATAACATACTATTTTTTGGAATTAACAGTACTAAGAACTGTGAAAAATTACTTCCTCACAGCTTTAAAAGTAGACACAGTAGGATGTAATGCTCAATGATATATGGGCAATGCAATTAATGATGTGATCCACAGCAAAAGAAATTTTAGACTCTTTCATTGACTTCAAATGTTTTGAGAAGAAGCCTGTATTAAAAGTTGAAGAAACCTTTTTTAATCCAAATCAAAAGATGTTTTTCAATTATAAACCAAGAAATTCAAACTGTCCATGCTTTAATTTACCGATGTGCATATAGGATACATATGTGTTTCAAAGTAAATAAATTGAGTATTGTTTTAATTCATGACAAAGTGCTCAATGCCCTCTATCAGATATATTTACCTAAAATCAGACATTTCATGCCATTGGAATCTCTTGAGATAATGACAATACTTTCACAGAGTTAACAGTATGATACAAAATGAAGCCAAATTGTCCTGGAAGCAACATCTGAAGACCAGACCTTAAATAGTAGTATTTGATATCTATGTTTAGTCAATTTAAAAGTCCCTATGTTTCAATTATTCAAAGTAGACACTTTGCCAAGAAAATAAAAAATAAAAAAGTCACAAAATCAAAAGGAAGTTTCAAACTTCACATTTTAAGTTATGAGAACAATTTACCTAAACACTTAGGAGAAGTGTTTACCTAAAATAAGAGGATTCAGAAGAGGAGCAAGTCGAAAGATTATGGGGTTAGTATTCATGTAAACAGATTTCTGGATAGAAAATATGTCATGAAACATATCCAAGCACCTGAAGAAAAAGGTATAATTTATGTGGAGTCAATAAAAGTCTAAAGTTCAAAAACCTATCTATGCCCAATCCTAGTATGTTGGAAGATGTCAGAGTAGGAGGTAAAAAGACTGGTGAAGTTAGTAATGTCAAATAAAGAAGTCCAAGTGAAAACTGTTGAGAGAGATCAGTATTGGATCATAGAGTTGTTCTTTGAGAGATTTCGTGGAGAAAGGAAGGAATTTTGGTATAAATGCATAGGAATCTTGGACAGTTCTCATAAGTTCAAACAGAATCTCTTTTAGAAAAACATTTTCTCTTCAGGAAGTAATATGTTTTTGAAGTAAAAATGACAAAACAATCTGGAGGGATGCATAAACCCTGAGGTCTGCAATGTCCTTTGTAACACAATTCTGATGAAATTCAATGAGCTGGGCATCAATCCATGTCAGAAGACTACCAAGAATTTCTCACTTTGACAAAAAGAGTGAGAATTTTTCACTCTTCCTACAGGTCCTGATTCAGAATATGTTTTGCATAACTGTTACCTGAATTGTAGAAGTGTCTGAGTCATATAAAACAACAGATTGTCATTCTTATTCCCCCCAGTCTGGGTTTATTGTACATGAAAGATTTGAATGGACTCATTGAAATTCATAATGCTCATCTGTTCATTCTTTCTACAGATCTTAATTACTGTTTTAGAACTGTATAGTGTAATTTATAATGTGGAAAGTCATATAAAAGGTGGTTTAGAAAAATATATATATCCATCCATGTTTCTGTTTAGGGTAAAACTAGGGATAGAGACATCAGTAAAAGGAAAAAAAAATACGTCTAAAGGAATAGAAATTTCATTAATTTTCCTAATTCAAATAATGTCCAACAGTTCCACTTCAACAAGGAACTAGAAGCCACAAATCCAATCAAATACCTTCATTATTTTGCTAGTAGAACTTATCTGCTTTTACCCTTGTGGGTTGTTCTACTCAGTAAATTTCCAACCGAGAAACACAGAAGTAGATGGTGGAATGCTGTATATTTGCACTTTACATCTTGTGCAGTGTAGAACCATGAAAGTAATTTTATTTCTTCAAACCTCTGCTTACCCAACCCACTAAACAGTAATGATATTTATTTACTTAATACACATACTTAGGATGCTTAATTTCACTCCTTGTTGTCTTTTGATTACACTTTACTAGTAGAAGTACCCTTTGTTAGTGGAAGACTTAGGTTGTAGACTGTCTGCATTATGATAAATAATATTACTGATAAAAATGTGGTTTATGTTTAACAGTTGACTGAGGTTTCAAATTATAGTATTTCCTGCAGAACAGACCAGATCACAGTGAAGAAAAATAGATGGTAAAACTGAATACAAGAGTAATTTTTGAGATGTTTGCTACCACCTTCACCTGGATTCAAACTTCACCCTAAATATCTATATTTAGATGACTGTGCTGGTAATTGGAATTCCATTACAAGACAAATTTTGTTAAACTAGTGAATAATTGTACTGATTTCACTGTGGGATATCTGTGTCTGACATCTTATCAGCACCTGCAGCTGTTCCCTCTAGTGCTGCACTGCTTTCCATCTTTCCCCTCATAACAATAGCTGCATTTAGATTTGATAGGTGTGCAAAATTAGGCCTAAAGAAGTAAGACTCGAAGACCCATGATGTGGAAACTTTTCCTTTGTGACAGAAATACTCTTGCTGCTGCTGGGGCCTTAGACCACAGCTTCTTGGACTCAGAGACCTGTGCACTTCAAAATATATTGAATTAAATTTCTGATCTGAATATCTTGTGTTTCACTTTAAGTATTGTCAGAAGAAACAAAATTCTGAGTGATCAGATGAAGTTTTGACAAATCATGTTTGTCTTTCTGGTATGATTTTCAAATTCTAATAACTGAAAGAAGGTTTCTAAAATCTTAGGAGATGGCTGTAGGTAATGATATTAATACAGTTGCGCATTGTCTGACCATTTTCACAGAATCACAGAATCATTCCCATAGAAACAATAAGAAACATATGGAAACTATTAAACATGAAGATATTATTTTCCCATGCACTTTATGCAATATTTTAAATATCTATGGATGCTACCCTACAAAGGTGAAAAGAATTTTTTCCACTTATTTAAAAGGGTCAAGATTTCACTCCTACACCAAGCTTTTATATTGGACTTTCTCTAAATTACAAAGAGTACAGTAAGCTTTAGATTTGCTCCAATGATCTCCTAATTGATTGTTTAATGAGTTTCTGTTTAGTGTCTAATTTTTAAGTAATGAGCATCTAATTAGTTTGTTAACTATAAAAAGTAAATTCAACAAAATTAGTTCTAAAATAATTACATTTGTAACAATGAAATAGAAGTACATTTACAGAACATAAGCATCTGAGACAAGAATTACACACTCAGCTGCTTAGTTACTTACAGAATTTGCAACTCAAATGTAATTTTGTATATTAGTGACATTCACATTGGGACTCCCATTGTAATACCAAACTTGCCAGGATATAGCAGCATAGACTTAAAAGTGAATTGCGTGTCATCTCTTTCTGAATTCAGCCTGCAGTTTAGGGTCAATTTCTTCATGAAAATGTATTAATAATTTTAATTCATTGAAACTATTTTTTCAGTGAATGTTATTTTAATTCTGTTTATCTCCTACTGTAGTTTGTGGATGATATTTCCTCTGTGACTCAACCTACTCTAGGTGGTCCTGCTCTAGCAGAGGAGTTGGACTAGATAATCTTTCAAGATCCCTTCCAGCCCTTGATATTCTGTGATTCTATGATGCTCTTGTGGTAGCATTCAAGGAAATTTATCCGTTATTCTGAACTAGACTACTTTATGACACTTCTGCTATGATACTGTAGTAAAAGAGGGGTTAAAAAATGGGCTAAAGGGTGTCATGGTTTGACATGACAGCCTTTTCTGGTAAGAGGGAAGTGGCTGTAAAGATGGCTCCTGTAAGAAGTTGTTTGCAACTCTCCCCAGCTCTGAGCCAGACCCACTTCTGGGGCTGAGCCAATCAGATGCCCCCACGATCACTTTTTAAGAAGAAGCTGGAAGAGGCTTCTTTCTCCATCTTTTTCCTGCTTCTTCCTTCTTCTGTCCCTTCTTCTTCTTCTGGCTGATGGTGGTACAAGCAGTAGGAACAGTGAGAGAAACAATCATGCGGACTCCAAGGTCAGTGATGAAAGATAGGAGGAGGTATGCTGGAGCAGAAGAGACTCCTCTGCATTCTGTGGAGAGAACTGGTGAAGCTGAGATTTATTTTCATTTCTTTAAAGACTCTGCATCAGTGGTAGAGACTCATTCTGATAAAGCTGGGTGCAGCGACTCATTTTGCTACAGCTGACCCCGAACTGGAGGCAGTGATTCAATTCATTAAAGGCCTCAAGCCAGGGACAGTAACTATCACTGGAGCAGGTCATGTCCTGAAGGAAGTACTCAATATCCACAGCTGTAACTGTGGGAAGGAACCCATGACAAAGCAGCTCATCAAACTTATGCCCAGAAGAGACCTTGTCCCAAGAGAAGGACGCTATAACTGCAGAAACTGCAACTGTGGTGAAGAATCCACGCCAGAAATATTCACCAAGGACTGTGTCCTATGTGAGGGACCCTGTATCAGCAGAAGCTGCAGCTGTTGCGAATAACTCACAACAGAGAAGTTTGTTGAGGACTGTGTTCCAGGGGAGGAACTCCGTGTTGGAGCAGGGGAAAAATGCCAGGAGTCACTCTCATCTGAGAAGAGAGAAGCAGCGGAGCCCATCTGTGAGAGACTGACCACATCCCCCATCCATTGCCCCCCTGAGCCGTTGTGGGAGGAGGAGGTAGAGACATTGGGAACAGTGAGCTGGGCCATGGAAAAAAGTAGGGATGGGGGAGGGAGATCTTAAAGTGCTGGTTGTAATTTTCTCATCATCCTACTCCCTTTTGCTTTTATTCTGTTCTGTTTCTTGTAGAATAAACTTTTCTACTTTCCTCTCTAAGTCGAGTACTGGAGTTTTGCCCGGAACCATAATTGTCAGTGAGCCTTCCCCGCCCTTGTCTTAATCCACAACAAAAACCAACTTTTTCCAGTTTTTCCAGTTTCCCAGCTTCTATGTAGGGAAGTTTTACAAATCAACATTCAGCATAGTAGCCATTGTATTTTCTTCCTCAATGAATGGCATAAGGACTTCCAGGGTCTATACATGAGAAATACAGTGAAATGATCTTTGTCCATAATAAATAAACTAAATATGGTCAGAACATAGCCAGTGATTATCCATGGTGGCTATGTGTTTTGTGCCTTTGCACAGTTCCAGACTGTATCAACAAACTCTGTTTCAGGCAATGTCAAGGTGTAGGTGGCAGAGCAGGTACAAAACTAGTCACAGTAAGCAATATAGATGAGTTAGTTTAGCCATATGTATGTGAGCAACATCCAGTGAGAAACATGCCAGTACTGCTCAAAGTCAAGACACTTAGAATCATATAGAAGTTGGAAAAGATCATCATACTCAAAACCTCCTGCACCTTGGTGGTTATTCTAGTTTTGGTCAAAGTACTTTATCAGACCATTGAATCAGTGATTGTTTAAACCTACCAGTGCATTTTTTCATAATGTATAAAGCATGAACATATAAAGAGAAATGTTAGGAGAGAATTATTGAATTCATCACAGTAATGGGATGTTTTTGCAAGGGCAAAAACAGTGAAAAGGCACTGATAAGCAGCATAGAATATATCCTAGAGATAGTATTTCTGTAAGTGTACAAGCTTTTGCCGTTTAGTTTGATCAGCTAAGCTGTGAAGAAACGTAAGAAACTATCATTACTTTTGGATTTTGCAGATGGAGGAGAATAAACTAAGTTTGTGTGTGATTATAAGACTGTGTCTTTAGCTTTATTAGTATAACATCACTCAGGTGTAGAGCAAACTACAACATCAACTAAAATATTAACATGGGTAAAATATACAAGTGTTTTTCAACTACAGTATTATAAGAAATATATTGTTAATAGGTATATGACAACATATAATGTGCTCTATTATCATAAAAACCACTACAATGCCTTTTATAAGATTAGAAGATTAATTAGAAGATTAGTCTTGCAGTTTTCATGTTTTACCATTGATGTTCATGGATAATATACAGTACATACATTGATAGAGGGTTTTTAAGAGTTCTATCAGAAAAGGTAAGTACACAGTTCCTTATTTCAAATATTTGAAAACTAATGTTAAGATGATTTAACAAAGTTGAAATGTTAAATCAGGAGTCTATCTCAGAAGAGGGAAGAAAATAGTAAACTCTGTCAGACTTCTCCAGCATGCAGTGTTATAATTTAATTTATTTAATTATAAAACAACACACTGCTCCCAGTTCTGGTTTTATAACCTCTCATGTATTGTTATCTCTCTAATCTTAGAAATAAATAATGATTCTTCCTCTACTTCCTGTTTTTCATTGCATCTATTTGTATAGCCCACATACATTACCAAGAAAGCAGGGCTTTACAGAGATCCGCTGCTGGAATATTTTTACTAGAAGTGGAAGAATGCATCTTGATCAGATAACCTGTATTACAGCTATAATAATTAATCTGTAGTTCATTATTTATACTTGATAAAAGTTTATTTTCCTAGAAAAATAAATAAGAATAACAGCAAATGTCAACTGTACTAAGTCAATGCTTCCTTTCTCTTGCTAATGTATATTTGCTGCTTAAGTATCCAGTCTCGTTCCAAAACAGGAATACAATATTACTATCCACTGTTAATATTTATTAATCAAAATCCAATATATATAAATTAAATTCTCCAGGATTTTTTTAGAGCAAGGTACATATTATCAGTTTATGAATACTAAATATTTTTATACCCATTTATTAAAAATCTGGAGACTAGGGGGAAAAAAAAAGGATATTAGTATTCAAATCATACTGATACTAATAGAAGCTGTATCTAGTTGGGTTTTTAATATCTTTAAGGGTGGATACTCCATAGACTCTTTGGGCAATCTATTGTAGTGTTTGCCTATCTGCAAAAGAAGAAAATCTTATGTTTAATAGAATTTTCTATATTTCAGTCTGTATCCATTGCCTTTTTTCTTGTCACGAGCTACCACTGAAAAGAGTCTGGACTAGTCTTTAATTCTGTCAGATATTTACACATTGATAGGATCATCCTCAGCCTTTGCTTTTCCAAGCTGATCATTTCCATCTTCCTCAGTGTTTCCTCACATGAAAAATACTCCAGACAATTAAATATCTTCATGTCCTTGTGCTGGACTTGCTCCAGTATGTTTGTTTTTCTCTTGTATGGGAGAATGCAGAACTTAACACAGCACACCACATGTGTCTTGCCAGGCCTGAGCAAAGAAGGATTTATTCTCTTGACCTGCAGGAAATATTCTTCCAAATATAGTCCAAGTTGTTGATCTCTTCATGATCACGGCAAATTTCTAGCATATGTTCCATTTGTCTACCAGGCCAATCAGGGATTTTTTTGTAAAGCTGTTTTCCAGCCAATTAGTCCCCATGGTGCATGAGGTTACTCCTTCCCAGATACAAGACATTGTATTTATTTTGATGGACTTATTGAGATTCCTGTTGGCCCCTTTCTCCATCCTGTTCATGAATTTCTCTAAATTTTACAGTGAAAAATTTAAAATTACAACTAAACGGTTATGAACCTTCCTCTTAAACTGTTACCTCTCTCTTATTGTGTGCATATTTGACTATAATATACATATATATTGTTACCATGTTTTCCCACATTCATTTGCTATATAATTTTTCTGTATTAAAAACTGATGGCAGCTGAATGTATTAAATATATGCAAGGAAAGTATTTACTAATAAATCTCAATTAGGATTCAATCTGGTGATACTTGTAGGTATTAGAGGGATCACTTTTATTTAACCTTGAATCTTATTTCAGTTACATTTGCTTGGCAAATGAATTATCTTTTCTAGAATCTCACGCACAACAGACCAACTTAATTTACTCTATAAAATGAGCTAATGTAAACCTTTATGTACGCTCTGTGCCTGAATCCAAACTATAAAAGCCAAAAGTTTATTAAATTGAAACAGAAAATGCCACCAACACTGCATGAAATTGTGAATGTAATTCTTACATCCTGAGGGAACAGCTTTGTGAGAGAAGAAGGTTTGGTCAGAGCTATGTCCCCTTGTGCCTCTACAAAACAATCCTAAGGATTTTCTTAAGAATTAAAGGGATTTCTAGATGACTGTAAGGTAATCCTGTAAGACTCAGTCACATGTAACATTATCCTACAGGATTTAGGAAAGACTAAAATATTATACTATCAGACCTGTAATGCTTCTTTCAGGAATGCAAGTCTGACTCAATAGATACTATGATGAGTACAGGCCACAGAATATATGGGAAAATTTATACATATAACACCTCTAATGTTTATAACACCTGTGTTCTAAGGTTCAGTAAACAGTGATTAATTCTGTATTAAAGGTCAGAAACATCTATTTAACTCTTCAGTCAATTTCTTTTTTTTTTATTACTACAAATAAAGTAAAACAATTTTTATGGATAATTTCTGGAGTATGATTTTATACTTTATCCTGCAGCTGAGACATTCCATCTTCCATTCAAATGTAAAAATTATTAAGAATTATGGAACTTAATTTAACTTAATTATACATAAATATAATGACATATATGTTTAGGTTTAGTTAGTCATAGATAGATTTACTGTGATAAAGAATGACCTAAAAATACTAAATTTAAAACAAGCTTTATACTAATTGAATATTAAATTGAGATATCACTGATAACTCAAACTAATTAACAAATATGTGTGTGTGTGTGTGTGTGTGTGTGTATCACAGTATCACAAAATGGTAGAGATTGGAAGGGACCTCTAGAGATAATCCAGTCCAAAACTCCTGCTAAAACACATTGCCCTGCCAGCAAGGTGGCTGGGGTATACAAGCTGTTAAGTGGGAACACAGCTGGGACAGCTAACCCCAACTAACCAAAGACATATTCCACACCACATGATGTCATACTCAGAAATAAAAGTTTGGTGAAAAGAGGAAGAAGGAAGGAAAATTTAGTTATATCATTTTGCTTCCCAAGCAATTCACACATATGGATGGAGCCCTCTTTACTGGAGATGGCTGCCTTGTTTTGTTTTGTTTGCAAACAAAGCTTTCGCTTTACTTCTTAAGCTTTCTTTAGACCAAAAACCCACGTGTTTTCTCACTGTTACTCTTCTAATTCTCTTCCTTGTCCTACTGCACTCTTCTGATTCTCTTCCTTGTCCTACTGTGACTGAGCAAATGGCTGTGTAGTGTTGAGTTGTCAGGATTCAACAATAACATTGTAATAAGAGAAAATAAAGTGAAATAAAAGTTTTTCAGCAAGGATAATCTGAATAGGAATTCCAGAGTTTGGAAAGGACCTATATCAAGACAATATAAATTCCAGAAAGGTAAAGAATATTTGGATATATCAGTCCAGTTTCTATTGTGGTGTAAATTAGCAGTGTATCATTTACTTCAGTACAGAAATGCCAGTTTAAATTGGCTCAGTTATTTTTCTTCTGCTTTGAACAGAGACCATTATATAAAGGAGAAATTATTATGTCAGTTTTATTTGCTGTGGAATCAACTGTACCACTTTTCTAGTTTTTGGCATATAAACAAATGTATATGTGTTTCTTTATCTACTTATGTTTTATTTGGAATAAAATATGCTCAGTCTGAAAATTGCCGACAAATGGGAACAGATTGTGTCTGACCTTCTCTGCTCATGCAGCACAATTAATTTTGGCAGGTTTTCCTACATGATGGACTGTTACATTCTGTTTATTTATACACATTAAGAATGTGCCTTAGAATACTGTTGACTTTGAAAACATTTTTTAGTTGTTTTTGTGTTGTATTTTAATAGTTTATACTCATTCTGAAGTATTTGTACATAGTTCTGCAAGGCTTTTATTATCCAGATGGTTATTTTCTCTTCTGTGAGAAGAGAATGAAATGATGTGGACTTAATTTTTAAACATTGGCTGTAATCCCTTGTAATCTTAACAATGTTAACAACTAGGCCTGTTCTATGTAATACCTAAGCCACTTCATTTTGACTCTGTAATCATTTAGTGTTACTAGGCTACTCTCAATTACTTTTGGACACTAACAGTACTGGTTTCCATATCTGTTGTACGCATCCTTGATACTATTCAAGTCTAAGGAGGAAAAAAATGTCACTTGCAGGGAGTGGCACATCAGATGTATTCGGGTGTCTACACTAATTCAAGATAAATTCATCCTGAAAAACATATCTTTCCTTCCTTCAACTGTAAAGGGAATTTAGGATGATCACATTCCAGATGTTTACATTTGATTGAAAAAAAAAAATTGTCTGCTTCTTTAATTGTGTCATATGTCCTACGTTTGTTAAAGTTCATTAAATCAAGGTTTTCCAAGACATTCTTACTAAGGGCAGTGTTTTACTGTAATTGGGTAGTTGTATAGCAGTCAACGTTTTCTTAGATGCAGTCTTTTTCATCTTTTCATGTTTTCTCCAAGTGAAGGTTAAGTTTCTGATGAATATGACTCTCCTTTGTAAGAGAATATAAGTTAAAAAACCACGTGCTTCTTTTACCTGCCCTGCTCTAGAAATTCAGTTGCTCAATATTCCAGCGTGCCTTCATCTTCTTTGGAACATATTCAAGATCCAAATTATTCTCTTGCTGATACTTGCTTCTTCATTATCATGTAGTGCTTCCCAAAAAAGACAATCAAATATTTTATAGATGTCTATGTATTTATGCTGCTTTTTTGGGTTTTACCCATCTACTTATTTTTCCGTAGTCTGAATCTTTTGCATCTTTGCTTGTGATCAGATGGTTCTTCTGCAAACAGAAACTCAATTTGTGTCCTAAGACTATTTCAATGAGAGCCCTTAAGCTTTGCTTTGCTAAAATATTAAGGAGCTCATGTGGATGTGTCATCCTAAAAAGTGGATTGGTACTGAAAAGGAATTATTTCTTTTAGAGTTACTATTGATTATGTTTATAGGCAATTTTTCTAGTCACAAAGTTATGTTTTTTATGTTAACATGTAAATCTGTTAGCAAGAAAATGCTTCCTATAGGATTATTTATAATTTTCTTCCCATGTGATACATTTTCTTCTACTTTTTTTTTTGTTGTTTCTTGGACTTATGTACATAAGGACTTATTTTTATATCACCTTACATATTTATTTTCATAGTATTCTCTCTGAAGTTCTCTGCTTTTTCTTTCATGGCATTGAAATATCAGTTTCTTCCTCTGATCAAACAAATTTTTAATTTCTCAAATATTTCAATAATTTCTTTTCCTTCTTTGTGATCTTACTAAATTTTATGCAAGATTAATTGTTCCAATGTTTCATGAATCTATGTTGCTGAGTTTTTGCTGTTCAGTAGTAAGTTATCTTCTTGTTTGGATGGAGGGGCCTTTTCCCTTTTCAAATCTGGAGCACAAATAAATAATATTTTCCTGGCTATAAGTAGATGAAAAACATACAGCAAATTCACATTAATAACATACAATAACAGGATTTTAAACATCCTTGGCTTGTGCTACTTATACATTGTATAATCATTTACATATATGCAAAACGAAGAATGAACCAAGGTCAAATCTTCCATAAAAAGACAAATATGTATTTATTATGCTCTTAATTCACTGCTGGAAGAAAATCTGAAACTCCAAAGGCGTAAAATAATTATACTTCACATTATTTTTGAAGGCTTGATAGGGTATTTGATTTCTTTTAATATATGAGTTTCTTCTAATATCCTTCCTAACTACACTATATTAATTACATTATTTTGTTTCCTTTGAAAACACAGATAGCGATTAGGCACATATTTGCTTTAATAAAGAGAGAAACTGCTATCACTTTTGTGAAAGACTGGATGTTAATTGATATGAAAGTAGTGGCAGAAGAATAGGGAATCATAGAGTCACAGGATCATTGAATCATAGAACGGTAAGAGTTGGAAAGGACCTTTAGAGATCAACCACTCTGCAAAAACAGGTCTGCCTAGATTGGGTCACACAAGAATGTGTCCAGGTGGGTTTTGAAGAGCTCCAGAGGAGACTGTACACTCTCACTCTCTCACTGTTCCAGTGCTCCCTCACCCTCACAATAAAATAGTTTTTTCTTATATTTAGATGGATTTTTTTGTTTTTCAGCTTTATCCCATTACCCCTTGACCTGTTGCTAGCTACCAAAGAAAAAAAAAGGAATGCCTCAACCTCCTGATACCCACCATTTAGATATTTTTCAATGTTAACAATATTTCCCTACAGTCTTCTCTTCTCTAGACTAAACAGCCCCAATTCCTGCAGCTTTTCCTCATAAGGAAGATGCCCCAGTCCCCTGATCATCTTGGTGGCCCTGTGCTGGACTCTCTCTAGAAGTTTCCTGTCCCTCTTGAGCTGGAGAATCCAGAACTAGATACAGGACTCCAGATGAGGCCTCACCAGGGCAGAGTAGAGAGGGAGAAGAACCTCCTTTGACCTGCTGGCCACGCTCTTCTTGATGCATCCCAGGATGCCATTGGCCTTCTTGGCCATGAGGGCACATTGCTGGCTCATGGTTAGTTTATTAACAACCAGGACTTTTCAAGTCTCTCTCTACAGAGCTGCTCTCCAGCAGGTCAACCCCTAGCCTGTACTGGTGCATGGGGTTGTTTTCCCTAGGTGTAGAATAAGGTGCAGCAGTAAAGACATATTTTTGGTTTTTGCTGTACCCTATTGTATTTGTATGCTGCATAGAGAATAATAACATTTTGAAGATTATCCACACCAAAAGATACAGTTCTTCTTTTATGGATCTTTCTTCTGTATTCCTGATGCATTTAGAGGCAGTAAAAATGAGAGAATGACATAATGTTACCAAATTACAAACGTAAAAAAATACGACTTTCAGCAATTTAAGCCCTTTACTTCTCCTGGAGCTTGTCTGAATTTTGAATTTTGACTGTCCCTTTGAAGCGTGCCAAAGGCTATTTCTGTATTGAATAAACAATATCACTTTCAGTTTTCATGATTGACCTGGTAATTTAGCCAATATCGGAACAAATCTAGCAAATTATAGTGTTGTGGCTTACCCTCAACTGACAACTATGCACCACACAGCTCACACCCCGCTTCTGGGTTTGGGAGAAGAATCAGAAGATTAAAAGTGAGAAACCCCATAAGCTGAGGTAAAGATATTTTAATAAGTAAAGTAAAAGCTATGTGTGCAAACAAAGCAAAATAGGAATTCATACTCCCTCGCCTATGGGCAGGCAGGTGTTCAGCTATCCAGGAAAGCAAAGCTCCATCACGTGTGACAGTGATTTGAGAAGTGTTATCACTCTGAATGTTCCTTCCTCCTTCTTCTCCTAGCTTTATCTGTTGAGAACAATGTGATGTAGTATGCCATATCCCTTTGGTCAACTGGGATCAGCTGTGTCAGCTATGTCCCATCCCAACTTCTTGTGCAGCTGTGCCAACTGTTCCCCTTTTCAATTTCTTGTGCATCCCCAGTCTATGTACTGATGGAATAACATGAGTAACAGGGAACATTTTTACTCTGTGTAAACACTGCTCAGTGAAACAATGAAAACATCTTGGTATTATTAATGCTCTTTTCAGAATTAATACAAAACAGAGTCCCATACTGGTGATGGTGAAGAAAATTAACCCCATTCTGTGCAAAACCAGCACATTCTTCACTCCTTATTCCTTACCATTTGTACCATGCTCAGGTTTCATGTTATTCAATATAACATAATTAATCACTTCCACCCTTCCATCCTTTGGTAGAGTACATAGATATCATTCTCTTAGTCTATGGACCATCCCTGTAAGATGTCCATAAAACATCCACAAATACCCACAAGATACCCATTGCGTTTGGGTGTCTATGTCTTTGAGCTCCATCT
This sequence comes from Urocolius indicus, assembly GCA_013401255.1. Taxonomy (NCBI): domain Eukaryota; kingdom Metazoa; phylum Chordata; class Aves; order Coliiformes; family Coliidae; genus Urocolius; species Urocolius indicus. Next base: position 120,083 of record WBNH01002595.1, on the reverse strand, counting down.
GTTATGATGGTCACTCGAGACAGTAGACGTGCTGTATTACATGGAGTTATCATGCACCACAGACAGCTCAGGTCAGGTAACTGCTGTACTCAGGCTGCTTCTTTTAATGCTTGTCCTCCACTGATTCACGTGGTTTCTGTTTTAGTGTTTTCTATAAAATGTATATATAAAAATATAAAATATATAATATAAAATATAAAAATCACCGATTGCAATGTTTTTAATTACTTCCATTGCAATCTTCACCCCAGGTGTAAGGGTCTCTTTGGACTAGGCCACAGGGTTTAACATTGCAATGGATTATTCCCAAGCTCCAGCTTGGACTTATCCACAGACTGCAGTTTATTAGGGCTGTAACCATGCCTCAGGGGCGTACTTGTGACCTCTCATTTCTTACTATACTAAGATCTTTGATCACACCACACTTGATGATTTGACATATTCCTGCTCTTGAGATTCAGTAACTGATATCTTATTTTTTATTGTTCTGTCCTTCCCATTGAATAATTTGATTGGAAATATAATTAGAGCTCTATTTCTGTCCAAGTCCTTCTAATCACATTCTACTTTCCACTATATCTACACCTTGCACAAGTCTAATACTTTCCTATATGTCAGTTTTGTGCTCACGAGTACAAGACAGATACGGAGCTACTCAAGCAAGTCCAGCAAAGAGCCCCTTATTTGATTAAGGAACTGGAATGCCTGTCATATGAAGTAGAGGTTAAGAGAGTTTGGACTGTTCAGCCTGGAGAAAAAAAAGGCTCAGGGAAATCTTATCCATATTTATAAATACCTGATGGTGGGAATGATGACTACAGAGTAGAGCTTTCCTCAGTGATACCCATCGATAGGACAAGAGTCAATAGGCACAAATTAAAAATAATGAGATTCCATGTGAACTTAAGAAAACACTTTTTTTACTGTAAGTGTGGTCAAATACTGGAGTAGTTTTCCCAGAGTAGTTGTATCTGCCACTGGAGACATTAAAAACTTGACTGGAAATGATCCTGGGCAACCTACTCTAGCTGTCTTTGCTCTGAGCTTGGGCATTGGGCTAGATGATTTCCAGAGATGTCCTCCAACTTCAACTGTTCTGTGATTCTGCAATTAGATTGGATATGCAATTAAATTGGATGTATGATTGTAGACCTACTTCTTTCCAGATTCTTCTTGTAATAGTTCTTCTTCTGCTATTGGCTATGCATACATCTTCTCTAATCTCTGTACCTTCCTATAGAAGTCTAGAAGTCCAATAGCTACCTCCATACAAAAGGGGCATAGAGTGTCCTTTCCATATGTCTGCTTCTCATGTGTGCAAATTCAGGTAATTTTCTGAATAGACTCCTGAAACTCTGTCATAAAGACTGTCAATGACAATTTCATTGGAGTGGGAAATATATATCTTTGTTTTTACATACACTACTGGCATTCTCCTCCTTCATTGACCGTGAGGTCCAGATTGTCATTCTTGACTTCTGTGACTCACTGTTATTGATTTTATTATGTCCTCACTGTGAAAAATATAATTATCAAAGTAAACACAGAGTAAAAGTGTGGATCATTGAGCACATATCAGGAGGTTCTCTCAACAGTACTAGTCACATATAATGAAACACTCATCTGAAAAAACACGTCTGCATATTCAAGTACCTTTAGTATCTTTAGTACCTTTGCACCCAGGAACAGAGAGCTCCATAGGAAGCATCTATAATTTTACTTACATTCTTCTTCACAGCATGGTATTTACATGCTGAGCAGTTGAGGGGAAAAAAAAAAAAAAAAAGTGGATGCTCACAGTGTGTCCTGCTGCAGCAAAACTTTCAGCCACTACAAACAGAAATTCACAGTTTATGCTATACAAAAGATTATAAAGAAATTTTAATCTCTAATTTTAGCTTCCACCATGAATAGAAATATTTTTGTGACAGAAATAGTTGTCTGCCTGTCTTAAAGGAGCCTTCTGTTGTCCTTATGAATTGGTAACCGCTGGTCAATTGCTATCCAGATTTTTTCAAGTGCATGAAGAACTTATTTTTCTAAAGCTTCTTTCACTTGTAGTGAGAAATATGACTTGTAGCCTTGTTATATTGAATTTGAAGTTGTGAAATTTGAGACTACATTAGAAATATGAAACAAGTCTGCAAAATTACAGTGAGATTTTTCTTCCTCTCTGAGTACAAAGACTGATTACTCGGGAACGGCACTAGATTTCTAATGTATATAAATAGATAGAATTTCTAACTGGAAACTTTCAAAGCTTCTTTTGTTCTCTACCCATTGTCTGCACAGCAAACTCAAGGGAAAATGACCCAGTTGTCTTATAAAGCAAAGCTGAATCATAGGAGAAGTTGTCGTGAATGCTTATGTTATTAACTTGGTGAAATTTGTTACATTCTGATTGATGGTCTGTAGCTGTATGATTTACTGCTTCACATACATAGCATTTTAAAAATTAATGTTGTTAATTATTGCTCAGTCAACTGCATGTCAATAGTTCCATTAATAAAAAGAGAAAGTTTCCTATCAGTATTATATCATAAAAAATAGCTAATGAAATAAATATTTATAGTATTATAGATAGATAACCACAGTAATTTAGGAAAAAAAAGTGCATTCATTGAACTACATGTGATCATCTAAAGCAAATAAACAATACTAACAATACTTGTGATAAGTATAGAGGGATATGTTCTTCAAGTAACAAAATTACTAACTTGGGCCTTTATAGCAGTACTATTGGATCAGGAAATCAATATTTGTGTTCCTTTCATACTGGCTTTGCGCTCAAGACATGAGAATGAACCAGCATCAGAATTTTAATGATAAATGTCTGTATCATCTCTCTATATAAGAAGAAAAGAAAAGAAGATATTCAGATTTTTGTTCTAGTCTGAACATTGCATATTAAGCATTTATTTTTTCTTTATATGTTATAAGTATTGTGAACAAATTCAATATATTGTCTGTTTTTAAATATATGCACATGTGCATACACACATACACACAAATAACTTCAATAGAGAGACTTAAGAAGAAAGGATTTTTTTTTCTGCATGTAATAAAATTGAAAATAGTCCCTCTCTAAAATTTAAATAGTAAATAATTTCAAGTAGGAGTGATTTTTATTTATTAAAGCTTAGAAGTTACAAAAATTCCATGGTTAGTTGAAAAATAAATTCCTTACAAGAGATCAGCTTGCAGTAAAGGTTTACTTTCAGCATTTTTTCTCACATATTTGGAAAGAAACTTAAAAATTTAGCACTTTAAAATGATTTAGCAAGGTTCTGTAATTGTTCATAACTTACCTTAAATAAGCCTGCTCAAGAAACTAATGCTTTTAGTGGGAATGCATAAAAAAATCTTCAAAACTGTTGAAAAACATTTCAACACAATGAGAAATTTTATAGTTTTTATAGTTTGTTATCTCCACAGAATATGTAGAAATGTCTGAAGAAGTCTTGGAAAAGAATAAGTACTTTACCACTTTTGTCTGTTTTCAGTTTTCATTTTTCCCACTATACATTTGCAAAGACAATTTAAAAAAATTCAGCTGTAAGAAGGGGATAATACAGACTGTAGTTGTAACATTTCCACCTCTACTAAGAGGGTGGTTTTTTTTAACCAGAGTTCTGCATTTTGAAAATTCTGAATTGTCTGAATGACTTTTAACATTTTGTGGAATGTCATTGCTCTCCAAATTTGTCAATGAGAAATGAATTTTAGCTCAGAAGTCACCATTAATTATTAATCTTTGGGATCATATTTGAAGTTCATATCTCAGCTAGAGAACAGAACTGGTGGCTGCTATTATTTTTGAATGATGAAACCATTTCCTTTTTTGCTTTTTTTGTCGTTGGTGGTGGTTGGTTGGTTGGGTGAGTGGGTGTATTTTTGACACAGTACAGTCCTCCTAACTTGTAGGTCTTGATGTGAGTCTGCTTTTTGTACTGAGTTTTTATTTGAAGGAATTTTGCTGTTTTGCAATTATCTTTGTTACTCCTTAGTGAGTGCTTAGATTTATTAGAAAATTATCTGTAGACTGTGGCTGCTACTGTTCTTATTCTTATTTAGTAACTATCCTGACATAAACACATGTCAGATCTTTAAGAAAGCTTGATCTCATTACATCAAGTAATTCACAAATATGATTAGTAGCTTTTCTGTGCTATGGACAAGCTCTTTTAATTTGTGGAAGCTAAAAAGGAAGAAAATAATTTTTCAAGATTTCCTTTACAAAAGTTGGCCAGCACTCATAATCTGTCCACCTTTATATCCTTTACAATACTGGCTACCATGTCCTTTCCATTTCATGTACTTTCCCATTAATATTTTAAATTTTCTTAGAGACTCATACTGTTTCTTGCTTGCAACTGCAAGTTTAGCTCTCTAGACAGCTACCTCAGAGTAACAGGCTGGTAACTGTTGCTCTAGAGAAATTTGACTCAGAATGGCCTTGGCACATTTATACCTAATTAGAGTGCATTTTTAAATTATGAATGTACCCAGAGATAAAAGTATTGGCATGTTTTGATAAACATAAAATAAATCAGCAATTTCTTTTTCAAAAAAATATAGGAGCATGATTGTAATGTTTTTCTCTTAGCAAGAAAATGATCCAGGCATCATCTTCATGATTTTGCAAGTCTGAAATGTACTCTTAATTCACTACTTTTCAAAGACTAGGATGGCATTCTGTAGAGTTCAAAACGAAACATACAGGAAACTCTGCTGTAGATATGATTCATTAACTTACTGGTTTATAGTTCCTTGTTTAAGAATCTGTTGTCATTCTTCATTAGTCTGAGTGTGTTTTCTCTGCACACAAATCAATACTCTCCTGAGGATTTTATCAAAATGCAGTATAGGTCTATGTCTAGCCGCAGACTCACATGAGCAGCTTTCTGTTACACAGACAGACAACTTTGAAGACAGGGAGGCAGATCAGATTCAGAGCCAGGGCCCCTGACCCAAATACCTGACAATCTACACAAACAACTGGAAGTGAAGGATGGGACACAAGAATATGACAAAAAGCAGTGAAGCTGAAAGCATGAGCTTGAGTTTAAATGGTTTAGTTTAGACTGTGTTTTTTCTATTTAAATTTCCTTTAACTATTTAACACTGTCATGGAGATTGACATTTCACCACCTTTCAAAAGAGTACAATATAGTATAACATATTTTACCAAAAAGTTTAGCTCTTTGTTTAGGTTTACGTGTCTCACTTAGAAGTACAAGGTAAGGTCATCAATCTGTGAGGAAGTCACAGGGAAAAACAACATCGTAGTTACAATTTGCTTTTAATAAATTAACAAACAATCAAATAAATAAAAAACAAATATTGCACTCCTGAGTTACCATTTTTAGGAAACCTGTTGTAGATGAATCAATGTTTCTCCACCTTTCATAACATTTTTCTTAAAAATATATTACCGTGACGCTTTGTCACATTCAAATATTTTTTCATAGATAGAAATCAATATTTATTTTTACTGAATCCATACTAAATTTTAAAGTGTTTTATATGGAAGAATGAAAATACTAGATGATATCTTATCAACTTATACATAATAATAAAAGTTTCTAGTACTTTCACAACACAAGTTATATTTTTGGTCAGCTCACATGGGAATATTTAACTTAAAGCTTAGCACAATCCTACTGAGATTAATGAGAATTTTTCCAGTGACTGTATAGATACTAGGATGCTACTCCATAAACAGTAATTATTTATATAGAGTTATATAAGAAATACAGTGCAACTAGAAAACTGTCAGCTAGTCCATGTGAATTGTGAACCTTAAGAGGATCCTCTAATTCAGTCTGCTGCAATGGAATGTCTGAGTTTTCAAAGACAGCAGCAGAACCAGGAAAAGTGTTACACTGCAATTATTTTTATTTTTGCTCTCAGACTGAGCTTTTGTTCTAGAAATATTGTTACAATTTCAGTGTTGCTTAGAGACTGAAAGACATGCTCATAATGTATACACACACATGCACAAAATCATATACATATATATGAACTCAGATATATGCACTGGGATAAGTAAAAAGTGATTGGCTTTAAAAAAAGGTGAATTGAAATTTGAGAAATTTATATAATTTTTCCTATCATAGAAGGAATATATTTCTTCATTTAGTAAATTACTGAAACACAAAAATGGAATTCCTGGGTTTTTTTTTAGTCTGTAGGGCCAAATTGAACAGTGTGTGAGACATCACTCTTATGATTATAACTTTGAAATGTGTTTTGCAATGTGTATGTATAAAACCAATGAGGCAAGGTTACACCTACGGCCTTAATGTTGTAATTTTCTGACTTCTGAGTGCTTAAGTATATAATCTTGTTTTCTGTTAATGTATTTTTAGACTAAGCTATGTTGCTTTGCTCTTTGTAAAGGATACCACATAAATATAAAGCCACAGCATTCTGAAACATGATTGTGTGACTTAAACTGATCAACAATATTTAAAAGCCATTACAGTATAGTACTGAATGTCAGGACCAATTTGCGTATAGAAAAATTGCCTAAAGGAAAATTGACAGAAAGAACTGTCAATTCTGGCAGTAAATCCATCCTCTATGTTCGTTCTTTATAGGCTTAGTAATTAAATAAATCTATTATCCACATTTTTTCTACTGTGATGATCATATACATAATTGGTGTGCACAACAACTGATATAATTTGCACATCACCTACGATGGTTATCACTGAGCAGTAGACAGTTTCTTTTTTCAAGAAAAGTACTATTTTCCCAATAAATTCCAGAGTGCTGGCTATTTTGCCTTCTGCAGTGAAACAACTCTTCTCTTCCACTCTCAAACCATGGTGTAAGAGATTTGTATTCACCGAGGAAAGTAGTAATTTGCAAGACTTTCTAGCCTTTAAAATCTTGCACCAAAACCAGAAAGTAAGCAAATAGTCCTTTTGAAAGGATAAGTAACGTTGGATGAAAAGTTATATGCTCACCCCACCAGGATGATATGTACAAGTGGGAAATAAGGGCTAATTTGCAAACGTTGTTTCCCTGATCAGTAATTGTTCACAGAGAAATCTAGTTAACTCAACTAGGACCATCAGCAGAAACTACTATTCACTAGCAGAAATTAGAGACTTGCGCTCTGGGTCTGTTTTTTGCAAGTGCTGTCAATAAGCTTTGAGATGATAAAGTTAAGATTTTCATCATTTTACACTACTGTCAAATTCTACTTTCCTTGTGAAGTCTGCCACTAACTCTACTTGACAAGGGCCTAATTCACAGCTTTCTTTTTACCCTCAGGCATTTTTTCCCACTATTGATGCAAAAAGGACTTAGATAAACTGCCACATTTGTTACTATAAATTCGTCACACTCCTGCACACATGAACACTGGCAAGCGCACTGTAAAAGAAACACTTTGGAAAAAAAAATACAAATGTTTAGTCTTCCCAAAGATAAAAAAGCTCACAGCATTATCTTATTTTTGAAAGTTTCTTTGCTTTCTGTTCTTAACAACTTCACCAATAAATATACAAACATTTTCTCCCTATGTCAACCAAGCATAATCACTTCAGCATGAGATTATATTACTTAGTTTGAAAAGCCCTTACATTTCATATGAGCCATTCAGATATTTAACATTAAGGCAATGCTTTGGTTGCCTTCACAGATCAGAGACTGAATAAAGGTCATTCAGTATGTACTTAAAGCCCATAGCTCTGATGATCTAACCACACAGCCAACAAAAGAAGCAATCCCTCGAAGTTTTCCTTCTGCTCCTGCTTGTGCACTTTGTGACAATAGATACCTCAATTCATTAAACTTGCAAAAAATATCATTCCTTTTAAAAAAACATTTATCTTCTGTTAATTTTCTGCCAGATTAATGGAGTCAGCTCACTATGAAGTGTGCTGAGCACAAAAGTCAACACAATAAGAAAAAAAGTAGAAGAAAATATGGAAGAAAGGAGAAGAAAATGTGACTTTCTGGTGAGCTATTACATTGACTTAATTGTGTTATTTATAGCCACCCTCAGGTAAGACAATATAAAACTAGTGGAAATGAGAGGTAACAGTGTAATCACTTGAGCCTCATTTTAGTCCCAAATAAGGGCTTAGTGAATCAAGAAATCTCTTTAAATTAAGTTAGCATCACAAAATCATCATTTATTGTTCCCACCTTTTCCTTGGATCTAACAGCTGTATTTAAACATACTCTGTTTTTTTTGGGGTTTTTTTTGTTGTTGTTTTGAGTCATGTGTTGCATAAATAGATAAGTATAAATTTCCAAATGAGCTTTGTTTTTGACATTTTCCTTCTAAATCTAGTGAAGAACTGAATTATGTGTATCTATTTAAGGTTAATAGTTGTCTTCTAGTCTATGGGCTTTATTGGGACCTTTAATATATATCTATGACCAAGTACTCTGCTACAGTAGACAGTTTTCATGCCTCATGTATCAGAATGAGCAACACTAATGGATGAAAACTTACTCTTGACTTAATAATTTTTGCAAATGTTCTTTAAATTAAAAAAATCTATTTGAAAGAAAAGTCTTAAAAGGCTTTTTTTTTCACTTTCACTGAAATTACTTTCTTCATGCTAAATCTTGGGCAGTAATCTACAAAGAGAAATCATTTAGATTTTTCATGCTTATTGGTTTTTGTTGTATGCTAATCTCAGTAGGATTCATTAGACAACCTCTTCATCTCTCAGAATGATTGGAGTAAAAAGCTGTGCAGCCCTGGTCAGATGGACAGAATACTTCAGAGAACTGGAATGAAGAATATTGTATTTCTTGTAAAGTCATATTGTATACAATCACAATATTCATTATAACACTGGATTATTAGCTGATGGGTCTTGAACAATTTTCCTCTATTATTCTCCTTTGAATAAAAACATTTTCCTCTCCCCTTAGAATTGTTACAGTTGGAGAACACCTTTAAGATCTTCAAGTTCAATCACTAACCCCACACTACCAAGACTATCACTAAACTAAATAATATCCCTCAGCACTTCATCTACACACCTTTTGAAGAGTTCTAGGGATGGAGATTCCACCACCCCCCTGGGCAGCCTGTTCCAATGCTTAATAACCTTCTCAGTGGAAAAGTTTTCCTAATGTACAGTATAAACCTGCCCTGGTACAACTTGTATCCATTTACTCATGTTCAATAATTCGTTACTGGAAAGAAGAGATTGACCCCCACCTCACTACAACTGTCTTTCAGGTAGTTGTAGAGAGTGATGATACCTCCTCTCAGCCTCCTCTTCTCCAGGCTAAACATCTTCAGCTTCCTCAGCCACTTCTCACAAGACTTGGTCTCCAGACCTTTCATCAGCTTTGTTGCTCATCTCTGGAAACACTCAAGAACGTCATAGTATCATAGAATGGTAGGGGTTGGAAGGGACTTTTAGTCTAGTCCAATCCCCCCACAGAAGCAGGTCCACCTAGATCAAGTCGAACAGGGACATGTCCAGGTGGGTCTTGATGATGTCCAAGGAAGAAGACTCCATACCATCCCTGGGCAGCCTGTGCCAGTGCTCCCTCACCCTCACAGTGAAATAAGTTCTCCTAATGTTTAAATGGAACCTTTTGTGTTCCAGCTTCATCTCATTACCTCTTGTCCTGTTGCTAGATATCATTGAAAAAAGACATGCCCCAACCTCCTGACATCCACCATTTAGATATTTGTAAATATTAATAAAATTCCCCCTCCATCTCCTCTTTTCTAAACTAAACATCCCCAGTTCCCACAGCCTTTCCTTGTATGAAAGATGTTCCAGTCCCCTGATCATTTTGCCCTTCTTCTAGTGAGGGGCTCAGAAGTAGACACAGTATTCAAGGTGTGGCCTCATCAGTAGAGAGTACAAGGGGACAATCACTTCCTGGATCCTGATGGTCACAATATTTTTGATATAGCCGAGGATGCCATTGGTCTTCTTGGCTACCTGGGCACACTTGTGTCTCATTTCCAGTTGCCTGTCTATTAACACTTCCAGATCCTTTTCCACATGACAGTTCTCAAGCCACTCTGTCCCAAGTATTTAGCATTGCATGGGGTTGTTTTGGTCCAAGTGCAGGACCCAGCACTTAGCCTTGTTGAACCTCATGCAATTTGCCTTAGCCCATTATCCTGCCCCTCCAAGTTGCTCTGAAAAGACTTTCTGCTTTCAAGCATGTCTACACTCCTGCCCAGCTCCGTGTCATCTGTGAATTTACTGACAGTACACTCAGTCGCCTCATCCAGACCATTGATAAAGATGTTAAACAAAACAGGCCCCAGCACCGAGCCCTGGGGAACAACACTGGTGACTGGCAACAACAGGATTTAACTCCATTCACTATGACTCACTGGGCCCAACTACCCAGCCAGTTTTCTTGCCATCACAGAGTAGGTCCATCCAAGCCATGGGCAGTCAGTTTCTCCAGGGGGATGCTGTGGAAGATTGTTATCAAGGCCTTACTGAAGTCTGGGTAGACCCAATCCACAGTCTTTCCCTCATCCACTAAGCAGGTCATCTTGTTATAAAAGAACAAGTTGGTCAAACAACACCTGCCCTTCATTAAGCTATGTTGACTGGCCCTGAACCCTTGGTTATCCTGTATGTACCTCAGGATGGCACTCAGGATAAGCTGTTTCATAACCTTCCCCACCACCAAGGACAAGCTGACAAATCTATCATTCCCAGGATGATCATTCCAGCCCTTCTTGTAGATGGGGGTAACATTTGCCATCCTCCAGTCCTCTGGGGCCTCCATAGTGAGTGAGGATTGCTGGTAAATGATGGAGAGTGGTTTGGTGAGCACTTCCACCAGCTCCCTCAGCACCCTCGGGTGAATTCCGTCCAGCCCCATTGACCTGTGTGTGTCAAGGTGGAGAAGCAAGCCACATACCATTTCCCCTTGCACTAACGCAGCTTCAATCTGTCTCTTGTCCCTGTCTTCTGGCTCTGGTGAGTGAGTGTCCAGAGAGCTGGTTTTAGTATTGAAGAATGAGGCAAAGAAGGCATTAAGTACCTCTGTCTTTTCCTCCTACTTCACTAGGTTTTCCCCTTCATCTATTAAAGCAGGAATATTCCCCTTAGCCCTCCTTCTGGTGTTAATATATTTGTAGAAACTTGTCTTATTGTCTTTTACAGTAGTGACCAGCTTAATTTCTAGTTGAGCCTTAACCCTTCTAATTTCCTCTCTACGTGACCTCAGCATAGCCTTGTAGTTCTCCTGGGCTGCCTGACTTTTCTCCCAGAGATCATAGATTCTCTTTTTCCTCCTGAGCTCTAGCAGAAGCTCATTGTTCAGCCACGGTGGTCTTCTGTTCCACCAGCTCACCTTCTTGCCTATGAGGACAGCTTGATCCTGCACACTTAAGATTTCCTTCTTGAAGAATGTCCAGCCTTCCTGGATTCCTTTTGCCATTAGGACTGCCTCTCAAGGGACACTGGTTACCAAATTCCTAAGCAAGTCAAAGTCTGATCTCAAGAAATCTAAGGTGGCAGTTATGCTGACCCCCCCTCCTTGCCTCTGTGAGGATTGAGAACATGATCCCTTCACGATCACAATGCCCTAGGAGACTTCCAGCCATCATGTCCCACATCAGGCCTTTTTTGAGAACACCAGGTCCAGCAAGGCTCTTTCTCTCATTGGTTCTCTCACTGGCTGTGTAAGGAAGTTATCTTCCACACATTCCAGAAACCTCGTGGACTGTCTCTTTACTGTGTTGTATTCCCAGTAGACAATTGGTAGATAGAATTTTCCCATAAGAACAAGAGCCAGTGGTCCTGAGAGTTTTCCCAGCTGCTTAAAAAAACCTCTCATCCACCTCTTCATCCTGATTGGGTGGTCTGTAACAGACTCCTACCATGATATCTCCCTTGTTGTTCTTCTCCCTGATTCTCATCTATAGACAATTAACTCTATCCTCACCATCGTTGACCTCAAAACGCTCAATACACTCCTTAACATAGAGGGCTACCACTCTGCCTCTCCTGCCCTGCCTGACCCTTCTGAAGAGTCTGTAGCCATCCAGTGCAGCACTCCAGTTGTGCGATTCATCCCATCATGTACCTGTAATAGTGACGCTGTCACACTTTGATGCACAAAGGCTTTCATCTCTTCTTGTTTATTGTTTATGCTGCATGTATTGGTGTATATGCCCTTCAGATGGGTTACTGATCCAGTTACCTTTTGGAGGGAAGAACTCCTAACTTCCTCATGACTTCTTTCAGATGCATCCATATTCTCTAGCATAATACCCCTTGTTTCACCGCTCCCACAAGTTTCTCCAACTCTAGCCACCACCAACGGAGCAGACCCAAGGATCTAAGAAACAGACCATCCCTCAGACACTTTCATACCGCACCCAGGCTTACCTCTCTCAAGTCTGGTATTACTCCCTTTCCCCTTCAAATCTAGTTTACAGTTCTTCCAATGAGCCCCATTAACTCTTGTTGTTTTTTCTCTCTTTGTGATAGATGTATCCTGTCCCTTTGAATAACCCCTGGTGCCCTATAAAGTGCTCTATGCTCAAAAATCCTTAAATTTTGGTGGTGACAGCAGGCTTAGAGCCAGATATTAATCTGTTTTGCCTTCCATATGTTAGCCTCATCCCTGCCCCTAACCAAAGGGATAGAGAACACTGCTTGTGTTCCTGATCCCTTAACCTGGCTTCCCGATGCCCTGAAGTCTCCCTTATTGGCCCTTAGACTCCTGCTTGACATTTTGTTATTACCCACCTGGAAAACCAACAATGGGCTGTGGGCTGTACCAGGGTAGGGAGTTTTCTTATCCTTGACCCATGACCTAGAGAGGCAGCAGATTTCACCAAGAAGTTGGTCAGGTCTGCATAATGGTCCTTTTGTTTTCTTCAGAAGGGAGTTTCCTATGACAATGATCCATCTTATTTTATTCTTTGAGGAAGCTGTTTTGAGGTTGGGTGCTGGTTGCCTGAGTGCTTGCAACTGCTCCAGCTACGATAAGCCCTCACCCTGGTAAGTGCTAGATTCCACCTGCAGAGCACCATACATGTTTTATAAAGGTAGGGGCACCTGGATGAAGCAGTTGTCATTGCCCTCCATCCCTTGAGACTCTGGATTCAGCTGGGCTAAGAGAGAAGGGGGAATTCTCTGAGTTACTCCCCTGATTGACCCACCAGGGTAAATCTCAGTAGTCTATTTCCCTCTCTCTTTACTCCTAATATGCCTAAGCTTACTAAGTTAGACTTAGTTGCTTTAAATTCAGTGAAAATTATTGTTTCAATAGCTTTTCAGTACTATCTTCGGTTCTACTTCCTCCTGGGACACCAAGCAGATGAATATTATTACATCTAGAAATAATGTCAAGGTTCTCTAATTTATCATGATAAAAGGTCAACACTGTTACCACTCTTCTTCAGAAAGATTTCAATTTATTAGAAGTTCTTATTAACCTTATTTCTTCTCTATCATATCAATTGGTTTAGATATCTGCTTTTTTGAAAGAAAACCGGTTTCTTCAAATCCTGATTTTTGACATAGGCCTCATTAAACTTTGGTGTGTTTTCCGCCCTTCTGGGCTGAATTAGTATTTGTTACTTTAAGAAGGCATGATTTGTGTTTGCTGCACAAGTCTTTCTAGTACTGACTGAAGATGAGTATTCCTTTTGCCATCTGTTTACCTTCTTTTTTATTACTGTTCTTTCTTCTGCATGCTAGCTTAAGATGAAAAAGGGAAACAGTAGAAGCATTTTTACAGTGGCATTATCTGACTTGATTCTTGCTTTGGAAAGAAGAAGGAGGATATATTTATATAAAATTCTTTAACTAGAACTATTTTCAAAAATTCTTAAAAAAAATCAATTTTAAAAAACATTTGAAGAAGATGATGATGATGATTAGCTCTACAACATGATTAGGTACATCCATGCATCAGACAAATCCACATTTACAAACAGATTTCCAAACTACAAATCTGTTTTATACTCAGTAATATATAACCTGAAGTTTAAATAATACACATCTGATAATGATGAGTTGCTATATAAGGACCAAGTTCACTTTTTTTCTGTATCTCAACAAAGAAATATCAAAGTATTTTATTGGATTTTACCTAATAAAATGTAGACATCTGTAATATACGTATCTGGAGAGAAGTTGGTACCCTAAGCTCTGTGTACAGTTAATAGAGACAAAAAAGCTTTTCTATCATGCAATTCTTTGTAGTAAAATGCATGATGACCTAGAGAGGTTCTTGTCTCTCTCCATTGGCTATAAATATAGCTTAGCATGACTAGTTCAGCTGTAGGTACCTGTATTATAAATATCCACAGCAAATCAAATTACTCGTACGCTTTTTGTTTCTGAAAAGTTTTTAACAGGGTGGCTTGACAACGTTTCCTCTACCTCTTTCCTTCAAATAGCTTACAACATGGGACGGGAATATCTTCTTTTGTGGGGATAGTATGGAACTAAAATCATTTGAGCAATGAAAACAACTTAAACTTGTGTTTTTCATGCACAGAATGAGAGGACTCCAATAACACTACATTTTACTTTAAGGAATCTAAATGGTCATACTTTTTTTAAATTTGATTTCTCCTGTAAGCATTAATGTGAATATACAGCAAATCTGTACTGAACACTTGAGTATTCTGATGGATTAAGTCTACATTTTTTGGCAGTAAATGCAATTTTAATGCTTGAGCTCTGTGTTGTTGTGTATTACCTGTAAGATAATTTATTGATATTATATCAGAAAAAAAACACTTAAGCAAATAGTGTAGAGTTATGTGATATGGATCTGTTTATTAGATGCAAATCTTTCTGGTGAAGAAAATTAACTTATATTACTATAACTAAACTTCGATTAAGTCAGTATTTTCAAAGTTCCAAAAATTACATCTTCTGTCATAGAGTGGTTGATTAAAAATTGTTGATACTTATTGTCTTTTCTTAATTAATATATCTCTGTTAATCATCTATTGCAGACTGGTGCATTTCAGTGAATAAAGTGTTAACTAATAGACATCATTCAATATATATATGTAAGTGTACTTGTCTACGAATATTTTAAAATACTGTTAATGTATGACCACAAGTACATTGTGTTCAATCATGCAAGATGAATGTTGAGATATATCAAATCACACGGTACAGATTATGATTATTAAATATCACTCATATTTATTGAAAAATTAAATAGAGAAATTTACATTTACACACATATTCATTAAAAATAAAAAGTAAAATCCCTATAAATTTCATGAGGCTGAGATTATTTTTCCAATGTAGCATTATATTATTAGGTTTCATATACATTTTAATTTGGAACCAACTATTCAATAGAATTGCTTCATACCATTTTTAGATGAATATAACAAATTCCAGAATTTTTCCATCTGAACAAAATTATAGTAATAAAATATTGCATAAGGAGTATTTACATCTGCATGAAAAGCAGCTCCACAGTTAAAAACTATTCTGAAGAGTGAAAGAATCTAAACACATCTTGAGTTAATATTCTCAATCTTGTACAAGTTTCTTCCATTTTATAGAACTAAACTGTGTAAGACTGCATATATATGTGTTAAAAACTATGTGCCCATATATATATGTATGTATAATCATAAGAAAATAAAATATTGTGGAGGTATCTGTTGCCTTTGTAGAATGCTGCTGCGGCAGCTACTATGTCAAAATAAATAATTTTGTAAATACTTTTTTAATTATGCCATGTACGTATGGTACATTAAAACATTTTTAATGTCTACTTCTTGAGAAAGCCATAAAATGTAATGTTCTACTGACTTTTCTTTCCAATAATTTTGTTCCTCTACTTTATCTGTGTTGTATCTTGCATGTTGCTGAACTGACAGTGTTTTGCATTTTAATGTTATTGTGATTTAGGAATAAGAGTTTTAGATGATCAGTTAGAAACACCACTGAGTGCTATCTGTATATGCAAACCTTTATTTACAGAAAGTAATATGTTTTTTAAAAAGAGATTAGATTAAAGACTTCTCAGGATCAGATTCTGATAAAAAAAAGATTCTTAATCTGCCTTTTGAGCTGTAATTGTACATTCAGCATACAGAACTGCTGTTTTGTCTATTGTTTGAAATGCTACTTACAAAAATGAACTGAGGGGTAAAGCTCATTATGATATGAAAGGAAATAGCACCTAACCATGTATTCAAGACAGTCATCTTCTGCATGCTGTTTTCCTCTGCTTGTGTTCTTCAATTCGACATTATGGAATCAGTATACTGGTTGAACTGACCTTGTGCCCAAGTGAGTAGAGGTGATCTTTTATTGGATGAGTAACCAAAAAAAAAGCCTTGGAAATGGTGAGATACAGACATGAGATTTTCGTTCGTCTCTAGAAGTTATGTGTCTAAAGCATTAACTTGAATGAAACATTGAAGAACGAAAAAGGAAAAGTGCCATAGAAAGACTTAGTAGTGCTAAGAATGAATCTGATTTGCTTCTATGACTCTGAAACCTTGCTCTTCTCAAGTGTAACATGCCTTTAAAAAAAAACAGAACTATCATTTATAATGGGTGCTGGAACAAAACTTTTCTTTTTCTCTATCGTGATCAAAGGAGTTGCTATTACTAAATTCAGATCAAAGCTTTCTCTATCTGCTGCTCTTTTGTATTGACTTTTGGAAGAGGTTGCCAGAGACTTTAGTAATTGGATTTCCTACTTTTGACTCAGTCACAGAATAAACTATGATACCAATAATAGGAAGATTAGTGAACTATCACACAAGACCTTAGATGACTCTTTTAAGAAGCTCTTAATTGCAAGTGCCTCACTTACTGGTTTTTAGCCTTGTTATGTAATTCATTTTTGAAGACTGATAATTGTTGTCAATAAAATACAGTTTCCAAATTAAAAATGTTACAGAAAGATAATTGCATGAGAGAAATGATACTGTATATGAATACAGAAAATATTGAAGAGGAGCTAGCTTTAGAATGGATTGATTCTATCAGAGAATGAATAACAGTGGAGAAGCTTGCAGCAAAGCAAAATCCCCTTAGAGTTTGTTGGTGAGAGAAGATATTCTATGTTCTGACTACATGATAAACTAAAATATATGTCTAGGAATAAAAGAAAAAACCAAACACATTAATGTTGCCTTCCCCAAATCCTGGATACCTGAAAGACTTGCACTAGAAAATATAAACCCAAACAGAGTGGTATATAACAACAAGTAGTCACATCTTCTATTGTTACAGAAGGGTGGCAGAAAAAGTACGACTTGGTTCACTACTGTTCAACACTGTATTTAATGACCCAGTTAATGGAAATGTGTGCAACCTCAGTAATTTTGAAGCCGATACAAAGTCATGAAGAATGGCTAATACAACAGATGGTTGTGGTACCTCTGTTTCAGAGGGACCTCAAAAGACTGGAAAAATGGTCTGATGGAATGCAATTCTGAAAGAGAATGTGCAGTCCTGAACCAGCACACGCTGGAGACCGAGCAGTTGGAAAGCATCTGTATACAGAAAGATGGAGGGGAGTCCAATGGACAATTAGCTGACTATGAGTTAGCAATACATTCCTGAGGTAAAGGAGAGGGACAAGATGATTTCGAGATGTCCCTTCCAACCTAAACAATTCTGTAACTCTTCAGTTACATGAAGGGGTAAAGTTACTGTCACATTTTGTCCCACTACAGTCAGGTTATTCACCAGACAGAATGAAAATGCCCCCAGAACACAAGGAGTATCATAAACAGATCAGAAAAGGGAGATAAACTCCTCCCTTTGTTGATGCAGAGTAAAAATAATTTGGGATAATATTACAAGATAATAATGAAAAATGCAAAACCTAGATTCTCTTGGCTTAGGGATTTCCAGTAGAGATAAGTAACTATTACTGTATAAAATTATGCTTTGTCTTGATGTGGATTACTGTACAGAATTCTGGTTTTCCATACTCAAATAAAACAAAACCAATGAAGATTACAAGAAACATAAGAGGAATAGATCACTGTTGCTAACAAGATACTATGAAAGCTAAACGGAGATGTAACCAGAAAAACATACCATCAAAAGAAATGAATAAATAAAATTGCTACAAATATAGGCATGAGTATTTAACTATTTTGAGAAAAAAATCTCAAATCCACAAACAAGAAAGTAAAGAAACCTTTAAGATAATATTCCTAACAGTTACCTTTTATTGAAGACTCAATCCAAAAGGGTAGTGATGTACTGGAAGAGGTTGCCCAGAGAAGCTATAGATAATCCCTCTCAGGAATTGTTCAAGGCCAGGTTGGATGGGCCTTTGAATTACCTGGTCTAACAGAAGGTGTCCCTGCACATAGCAGACAGGCTGAACTATCTAATCTTTAGGGTCCCTTCCAATCATTCTATGATTCTATGGTTCTATGATTCTATGAAATAAACCTTGCAAAACACATAAACATGAAACTATGTTTATCGCAAAATACTTTGGGTTTTTCTAAAAATGTGAATACAGATGAAAGTCAAATGCCTACTGAAAACTAATAAAGTCTAATTTCTAATTGAGCAAAATAATGGATTGTTACTTGCATTCTAGGAAGTGATAGAGGTCTTTTAGAAAAGAAATAAGAACAAATTGGTGAAAGTGAAAAACAAACATAGCCTCCATGATGGGTTTCCAAAATCACTTGTGTGTCCTTTCTATATATTAAGTTTCAAAGACAGACATAATTCCACGTAGCAAAGGATTTCACATGTGGTATTTAGCTTGAAAGGAAAACACTAATTATACTGTATCAGGCTATCTCCAACTAATTTTTAAAGTGACAAAAAAGCAAAACAACCCAAACCAACCAAACCAATCTATACTGGTTTACAATTATATGTATCCTTTACAACTTGCATTTTTTGTTTGCATCATCTAAAACAACTCTCTTTCTTTACCGTTAAATATTTTTATTTATTTCACATATTATTTTATTTAGTATATATTTAACACCCTTTGCTGATTTTTTTTTTTTCAATTCTAGATGTTATTTCTTTCCTCTGTGATGACTGGGCTAAAATTTCTAAAGCTTTCTTTTTTTTTTCCTTTTTTTAAACTTTAATCTCATGATAACTAGAATATCAATTGCACCTGCCAACAGAATTATCAAAATGCAGAAGTATAAAAGAATACTAATACTATCAATAGTAATACTAATAACCTGCTATAAATAGAAATTTGTGATGTACCTGAGCAATCTAGTGAATCAATTTTTGGTTTGCAAAATTTCTGACCTTTTATATACACAATATCTCAGGCAAAGCTCCAGAATTGCATTTCAAGTATCCATACCATATAATGTTCCTACCTCTTCAATGTGGAACAATCTCTAAAGCTCCTTCAAAGTAGAAGCTGAGAATTTTCAATGGTATTGAATTTGATCAAAGTTACACAGTAAACTTGCTGTTACGACTGTCAGTTCTGAAGTGACAGATATTTTTCTAGGTTGTGTTACACAAAGCAGCAAACTTCAGCTTCCTACTGCCCAAGCCAAAGGCTGTCTCCCTACAGTTGTATGTAGCTGACTACATACAGTTTGTGTCTGTCACTTTGGTACTTTGATATCTTCTTCTAAATTAGAAATGAGGTTATACATTCACCAAACCAGTTGAAAAGCTTTTTGTTGCTTCTTTGAAGAATTTCAAAGTATGAAATGGCAGAGTCAGCTTCCGATTAGTTGTAGTTAAGACAATTGCCAAAAGTTATTAATTCTTATGTTCTTTCAAGCGATCCAATAGAGCAATGAACGCTATGCTTAAAGACTAGAAAAGAAAAGAAAATAAATCAGATCTTAGTAAGAGATGCTGACATATTTCAAGTAGCCTCTTCTTAAGGAGGTAAGTAAGACCCTGTCAAAGGCTGTAATAAAGAATGAACTGTAAATAGATAAGATTCTGGTTATTATGGTATGAGAAAAGTGAAATATACTTAAGAGTAGATCATGTTTCACTGTACCTGTGGCAAAAATTCTTTGTGTGTTTTTCTTAAACAGCAATAATTGATGACTAGTAAAATGGGGTTCAGGCATCACTCTGTTCTTAGGATGCATATGCATGCATTACACAGCAACTAAATAACAGATAAGTTAGTCTGACTACAGTATAGTTCATCAGCTTTGACAATGTTCACTCTATCACTATACAACCACACTGAATCAGGATACGCTCGTAGTGCTACCAAAAGAGTCAATCTTGAACTCTCATACCAACCCCATATAATTTCTCTTTGTGCCTGAAGCCATTGTCCTGTTGTTTTTTATTGGGGCTTTTTTGTTTGGTTGGTTTTGTGTTTAAAAAAAAAAATATTGGGAAAAAGAAAAACTATATGTTTTGTTCAGGAACGATGAAAAGCCTTTGTGACATCACTCAATAATCTGATTACTGTGCAAGTATTTGGTTATCATGATACAGTGAAAAAGCACAGGGAGTAATTACATGGAAAAGGTAAGGGGATAATTAAAAGAAAAAAAAAAACAAAAAAAACCCCCCAAATGTAAAAGAGAGAGCAGGAAACATAAGGAACCCAGTATTTTGGTACATTTATATCTTTGTGTTTATGAAATTTTGCCTTTGCAACATTATAGAGCACAATGTCCTTTTTTTTATATATCTCACCACACACAAGGAAAGTTAGAAAATTAATATTTCACTTTCTTTTTCAGGTGGACATGACTTTCAGAGAATGGATATAAGCAATGCTAAAGGGTAAGTCTCTGTGATGGAAGCTTGTGGCACAAGGTTCTAGGTTTTGAATCAAAATGACTATAGAGAGCTATATAATCAGACAAAGAATTTGCCAGAAAAAGGCTGATGCAGACATCTACATCTTTTATTTGAAATAGTGTGATTAGGCCTCTGTGCTCAGCACTAGTGAGGCCACGTCTTGAATATTGTGTTCAGTTTTGGGCCCTTCATCATAAGAAAGATACTGTATTGCTGGAAAGTGTCTAGAGAAGGGAAATGAAGCTGTCCAGGGAGGTAGGGGAGTCACCATCCCTGTAGATATTTAAAAGTCATGTAGATGAGGTGCTGAGAGACGTGGTTTAGTGGTGAGCTTGGCAGTGTTAAGTTTGTGGTCAGATTCAAGGACCTTAAAGGTTTTTTCCAACTAAAATTATTCTATAGTTCTATGAACTTGAGGAATGGCTGAAGATACCAGAGATGAGTGCAACATTGAAGAGTAGTCAGAGAAGAGAGACATCAGGAGATTGACTGGGACAAATTGTTAAATAAAATCTTCAGATGACGTTTAATCTCTAACAAACTGCTTGGAAATACACCTTTTGGTAAAGGTTTGGGTTTCTTTTTTTTCCTTATTAATTGTGAAAAAATACTCTAGATTAGAACTGAGTAGAATTGTCATCTTAAATTCCTCTTCCTTTGTGATATTCAGACAGACTTGAAGTGTTCAACGTTAGATCATTATGTTTACTTATTACAATTGTAGTATGATGTTTGAAAAAGTATTTGAAAAAATAAATATATTTATGTGTATACATTTTCATACATACATATGTATATACATATATACACACACAGAGGTAGCAAAAGAAAAAAGAAATCACCTTGGTTACAAAATATTATTCAAGTATTATTTTTTATAGAGACATGAGGACAGACAGAGTTGTTTTGAAATGACAACATGAGCTCAGAGACCTAACCTACATATATAGAGTGAATAAATCAATCTGTTTTATTCCAGCCTCTGACTAATAAATTAATATCTGTGTTGGTTATATCCTACTAGGAATTCTTTTCCTTAGACCAAGTTTTATTTAGGGAGGTTACAGTAGCAATTTAATTTAATCAATTAAAAATAAGTCCACCTCACAACTGGCTTTCTCTTCTCTTGCCATCTGAACTGTATCCTCAACAAGAAAGCTATACTTTTCTTTTGTGTGTGTATGTTCTTTAATTTCTAAAGCTTACAAAATAAAATCCCATAAACTGGTATCAGAACTATAACTTTATCTACTTCTCTGCTTTTTATGTTCTCTTCCAAAAGTTTCACTACAGCCATGGAAACAAAATATAGGCTATTTGGTAACTGAAAATTATCATTGCAAACAATTATCTTCTTAACATTACACACAGGTGAACAAAACATGTAATTTTATTTTAGATAAGTGTTGTAAAGCAAAGAAAATAGAGATCATCATGGCTCAATGTGAATAGTTTTCATGTACATACTTTAAACATCCTTCATTCAGAGAGGACAGCATTTATGCTTAGTTTCTTTGGTTATTGAGCTCAGGGAATAAAATATCATATCCTGAAAAATTAGACTCAGTCATGCTGCTTAGTCATGAATCCATGTTAAAGGCAACATACAATGAGAATTTTAAGGATCACACAACACGTTTTGGATTTTTTTTTCCATAAGTTTGTAAGAATCTATCTATAGTTTCCATAGCTGATAGAGAATCAGAGTGCAGAACTGAGGACCAAGAACAGATGGAGAGTTTGCATCTAAGGCAGAAGAAGGCTGTAACTATCAAAGTCCTTTAATAAGACATTAAGCCATGTGCTGCAGAAGGCTAAAGCCTTATCCATGCTGAAATGCAGAACTGCTGAAGAAGAAATTCTGCAGTGATTTTTACATGACAATGAGCTGGAGAATTCCTCTTTGCTCTCCAACTTAACTCTGTTGCTTACTTATCAAAAGGAGAAAAAAATTCCGTTTGTTTCCATATTTATTCTCCTGTAGCATGCTTTATCACTATCTGAAAGTCTGAACAGACTTACAAACAGACTTTGATAACAAAACACAAGGCATTTGTATGAAAGTATAACAGCTCATTATCTGTGCCTTCATAAGGTATCTTGCTGCTGGCCCAGATGGAGCTGATGGCTAAATATAAACAACCTCAGAGTATTAATTAATAAAGTACAAAGCATGCTTTTTAAAAGGGCATGTCATGTACATCAGATCCAGCTTTCTTTTAAATTTAAAATGTTGTCTGGGTAAGTATATGTACTGCAATACAATGTCATCTGACATAGATCTCACCACAACTCTTCAAAATTCAGTTAATTACAAACACGATGTCAATTTCTTTTATAGCAATTAAAAGGAGAAACAGATATTGCCCAATAAAAAGAAAACTTTAATTTGACCTTTCTCCCATCCACTCCATCAGGGAAAATTACCTTTTCTCTAGCTTCATCTAGACAGTTTGTTACCTTCCTGTCTGCCTTTGAATTGTGGTCAATCCAGCATTGACTAATACAAATAGTGAGGAGGGCTGTTTACAGAACAGAGTCTCACAGAGATGGGAACCATAAATATGTTTTACACATATTCTCAGGCAAAATTACTTAGCTGATAGAGACACAACTACAGCATTATTAGTCCTTCTTTCACTCTCCCACTTAATTTCTGTAAAAATGTCCAAAAAGGAAAATATATGTTACTTAATATTTAACCACAGAGCCCTTTTTCACTGTACCAGTCAGTATAGTAAATAAGCAGGAAGGCTCATTGCTTAACAAAAACAAGGTAAAAACTGGACACAATATTCAAGGTATGGCCTCACCAGTGCCGAGTACAGGAGAAGAAAATAGTTCTCTGATCCTGCTGTCCACAGTATTTCTGATACAAGCCAGAATATCATTGGCCTTGTTGGCCACATAGACACACTGATAGACCATGTTGAGACCATGTTGAGATGTCGTTTAACAGCTCCAGATCCTTTTCCACTGGGCAGCTTTCCAACCACTCCAAGAGTTAACTGAGATTTTTGTGACCCAAGCATAGAATTCAGGACTCGGTCTTCTTAAATCTCATATAATTAATCTCAGCCCATCAATCCAGCCTTTCCAAGTCCAGACTTTCTATGCGCATGCCCAGCTTTGCATCATTTGCAAACTTACTGAGGGTATAAATGACTGCATACGGCTTAAGAGTTGAAGCCCACATTTGAGTTAGTAATGTTTCTAAAGTCAATGCAGAGATGAAGACTCACCTAAAATGCAATTCATTTATTCAAATGAGGGTAAAGCTTAATCTAATTAACCTGTTTTTTTGCATGAAGTAGAAAGATTCATAAAATCATAGAATCATAGAATGCTAGAGGTTGGAAGAGGCCTCTAGAGATCTATTCCAATCCCTCTGTAGAAGTAGGTCCACCTATGTAGGAATGTGTCCAGGTAGGTCTTGAAGACCTCCAAGGAAGGAGACATCACAATCTCCCTGGGCGGCCTATGCCACTGCATCATCACACCAACAGTGAAATAGTTTTTTCTTATGTAAAATGGAACTTTTTGTGTTCCAGCTTTATCCCATTACCCCTTGTCCTCTTGATAGATAACATTGGAAAAAAAGGGATGCCCCAACCTCCTGACATCCACTATTTAGACATTTGTAAATGTTAATGAGATCCCCCCTCAGTCTCCTCTTCTCTAGACTAAACAGTCGCAGGTCCCATAGCCTTTTCTCATAATAAAGATGCTCCAGTCCCCTGATCATCTTGGTGGCCCTGTGCTGGACTCTGTCCTGAAATTCCCTGTCCCTTTTAAGCTGGGGAGCCCAGAACTGGACACAGGACTCCAGATGAAGCCTCACCAGGGCAGAGTAGAGAGAGCGCAGAACTTTCCTTGACCTGCTAGACACGATCTTGTTCCATCCCATTGGCCTTCTTGGCCACGAGGGCACATTACTAGCTCATATTCAATTTATTACCAACTTAATTACTTAATTAATTATTCTTTAAGATCACTACCTTAAGTATTATTTAATATGAGTACAGTTCATGGGAACTTTTCATTTCCCCATAGAAAACCATAAGCAATGACACATGTATCTTCATTTTCTTTTTTCTGTTTGTAAACTGTTCAATTTAATACACTGCAGATGTAGGAGAACTACATATTCACATATTCCTCATAGGATGATTGAAAAGGTGCAACTGAAAGTTTCTTTTGCAGCATTATTGTGGTGAAAGTGAAAATGACAACAGGATAACACACCACCTGTTAATAAAATTGCTCCCATTAAAAAAAAAAAATTGTAGTTCCTTGATTTCTGAGTGAATGTTTCATCGAACTTGACATTATTGTTCTCAGCATTGTCTATTGTAATCAGTCTCTCACCTAATTTCACATTTGCAGACTCAATACAATAGCCAATGAACTCTTTATTAAACAGCCTTAATTTCTTCTTTTATATACATTAAAAGTATGTCTGAATATAGAGTGTATTTCAGTAATTAACTGAAGAGACTCTTTGCGTCTTTCCATCTTTCAGATTTCTTTGACATATCAAGTCCATTATCAAAAGCAAATATAGGTGATATACATAAAAAATTCACGTGTCTGAACACATGACTCTATGTGTTAGCAGAAGACAAAAGGGAACTTTACTGTACTATTTGTTTCACTGAAGACTTCCACTTCAAAATGGATTGAATAATTCCTAGAAAAGTTTCCTTTAAGTGTAAAAAAAAACTATGATTTTATTAGTTTTAGTTACTTAATTTTTATATATATAATTTACAAAAGATTTATCCTACTTTTTCTCTTGACTGAAAGCTGAAGCTGATTGTCACATGGAGTTTTTTGTTAACACATTTATTCTATTAATTTTTTATTAATATTTGTTTAACTGTAACTTTCCTGCAAACTATTAACCTACTCCCATTAGATTGAATATATTGTGAATCCTACTTTGAAAGTTTTTATCTTCCATATATTGCTAAACATAGAGTCCTTTACACGTACCCTGTTATTTTTTGTGGTTGGAAGTGCAGTAATGGATAGTCAGAACATTAATATTGTGGACAGATAGATAATTTACCAATGGATTCTATTATTTGCAGTGCTAGGTAGAACAGACTTGCAGAATCTGCAAGGATAATTGTTTGTGATTTTGAAATTCCCTAGTCCAAAGCTCATTTTTTGTCATTGTATTGAGGAAATTTTGGCTTTTAAATTTAAGTCCAAAGGGATGTTAAATAAGGTAGTACATTTATGTAATGATTAAATTGATTTTATTTCTTTCTTTCTTTCTTTCTTTCTTTCTTTCTTTCTTTCTTTCTTTCTTTCTTTCTTTCTTTCTTTCTTTCTTTCTTTCTTTCTTTCTTTCTTCTTTTCTCCTCCTTACCACATTGCCTGAATAATTGCAAATAGCATTGATTTCAACAGGACAATGTAGGTGAATCAGAAATATGAGGTAATGACTCACATTGTAATATAGGTTTCTGGTAAAATTCAAGCACAAGAAATTGACTAATGAGATTAGTGCTATCAAGAATACTCTGTACTCTATTAAGACAGCAATAATCTGGTCAATTTCAGGGGAAAAAAAAAAAGACTATTTAAAATTAGTTTTATTTTACAGTAAGTAACAACAAGTATATTTTTGTAAGATGTAGTATTTCCACATTAATTAATGTCTTTTGCAGCTGATACTTTATGAATATGCCTTATGTCAATAACTGATTTTTATATTTCTTTAAATTAAAAGCTATTACATAAGAAAGTCAAAGATTTCTAGCAGTAAAGGTAGTCATATTTCTTTCACTGACTACTTTTTAATTAGAAAAAAAATGGCAATTGCATTTTTCTACCTCAGAGGTGCATTTAAAAACATTTCAGGGAAAACAAAATTTTAATTATTTTTATGCCACTGGAATGCTGACATGCAGTTTTCAGCACATTATACCACTGCATGTTATTAGCAGTCAGCCTGTAGTGAAGTTTTAAAATGACAGTTCATACCTGTCTTAAAACTTACGAATTAACAATTTGTATATTGAAGTGCTAACAAGTCACTTACTGAAAGTCCATGACTAGCATATATTCCTCAATAGTCTTCAGACACATAAAATGTTCTTGAATTTTCTGAGAACTCCAGACAATTCCCTTGATGACAAAGACTTGTTAGTCCATTTCTTTGGTATACTAGTAATAAGTGGACAGAAAAAAGAGAATATATGTATTATAGATATATAAAAATATATAACAGTTTTTAATAATTGTAAATAACTATTTAATGACCAGAACAACAAAGATCATTATCTGTAGGGTTTAGGAGAGTTAAATAAAGCAGAAATAAATTTGTATAAATAAAAAAATATATAACAGAGCACCGCCAAGTTACTCTTAGGTTATAAGTGTTATTGTTTTCCAAATAAAATTTCAGCTATATTTCAATGTTTTTTAAAAAATTGTTAAAGAAAATAGGTAATGCAGAGTTACATAACGAAGAGGAGCTACTGTGATTTAAGTCTATCAGATCTGCATTAATATTCACTTTTCTAAGTCAGTGGATTCTTTATGATATTTAAAGGGAACTTTCTTTTTTTTTAAGCTGATTGCCGAACATACCCTTCAATGTTCTCTTATACATTTACTTTTGTCTGTAAAAAGAATTTTTTCATCTCTTGTACCTGTAAAAAGGTAGATATATAACAATTTTCTAAATATGGAGTGAGCAGAAAGGTTATATTACCCTGAAGAACGAAGTGGTTCACTAGTTTAGACATGAGCAGAAATAGCAACCTGAAATATAAAACTCAGTTCCTCATTTTTTTCTTATTCTTCTTTCTTTATCTCATAAAATCACAGTTTGCAGCTGAAATGTTGTAGATTTTTAAAATTTCTTTTCCTATCTCTTTTCTCATTTTTTTTGTGTTTGAGTCATAATCCTATATGTTTCTACTGACACAACTTTTTTTACAAATACTGCCATTGTTATGTAAATGGTTTTGTGATAAAAGAGTAAAGGATTTTTAAAAGTCAGCATGTAAAACTCCCCTTTAACCCATTTAGATTTAACTACTTTCTATTGTAGCTCGTGAAGTAAAAAGTAAAACTAAAGATTTATATAGGTTTTTGTTTTCACTTCAGCGCACTCACACTTCATTCAATTTGTATCAATTTCCATTGTTCTCAAGCAAGTTATGAAAGTCAAAACTGGTACCAAGGATATCCTGCATAATCTCATGTAAACACTTTTAAAATCCTGGTAAAATTTACCCTTTGCTTGTTCTTTTCAATTAAAAAAAAAGATTAAAAAAAAAAGGTAAAAGTAAATCAAACATTTCAATAGAAAATATAAGAGCAAGCTGAATAAAAGTGATTAATTTCTCGCATTTACTTTCTTTTAAAATATGAAATGTCTCATTCTAAAATCAATTCAATTATTCATGACTTGGTGTTGTCTAGCACACCTGCTTATTGCTGTGTAAAGAAATATACAATTGGTCTGTCCTTGACCCAGGTCTGCTTTTATTGCCTAAGGGGATTTGAATATCTTTCCTTTCTTTCCCAGGTGGGTTCTCTGAGCACTAGGCTAGCGAAAACATTTTTCACCAGTGGTGGCTGTTGGCTGATCTCATTCCTTCCACTAAAGCTGTTCTTTCATAACATGTTAAATGTTCAGTCAGCTACAGTAAGAGTGAGGGAGAAATGGATCATAATTGCCCGCACTAGTGGTTAAGGTACTTCCCTATACACTCCAATAAACACTTCAAACAACAGCCACCAAGAGCTCTCAATGCAGAGGAATTAAATGCCAAGTCTACCAAGTTACAGTTAAATACATAAATCTCATGGATATCCAGTAGTGTTTCCAGCAGCTCAGCAATAACTTATTTAAAGGAAATAAAAAAAAAAAAAAAAAAAGAACAACTTATGCAGATATTTCTAAGAGTTCCTCTACCTTATATTAATGACTATTCTGTGGCTAGAGCATCTTTGCAAATTCACAAAAGTAGGATTGTTTTGGATTCTTTGGCTATTCAGACTCTAGCTAGGAGTCTGTTTTCCTAATGGGAAGAAAACAAATCCTTCCAGCACACACGTAGTGAGTCTGTGTAGGCAGGTTTTGGTAGCAGGAGGCTACAGGACAAATAGAACAAAGCAGGAAAACCTATGTACACACATTAACAACACTAAGTAATAATTTATACATATAATTAATATTTTGTAGCTTAAAGGTTTGGGTATCTATTTTTCCTCAAGCAATTTCTGTATTTTCTTCTAATGAATTCCAGTATATAGGGGGGAAATAGAAAGCAAAATTCTTTTTTGTGGATCTAGCAATTTCTGCACTTTCAGGCATGTATGTTACAAGTCTTATGTTGTTTTCTAAATAACTTTTACTTCTCAGTTATTAAAACTGGAAGTGATAGTCATAATCTAATACTGATATAACTGAAAAAAATGCTTTTTTGGTTGTGGAAACAAATGGTTTTATATTTATGACATTGTGTACGACACATTTCTGCTCTTTTAAAAACAATAAGATCTATTAGATCACTTTTTCCTCTCTTGTCAATGTGTCTAAAATACAGATAACAGAAATTGTGCATATATATAGCAAAATCTGATAAATAAAACAAAAGCTCCACCAAGAGTATGATTCCAGCAGTATAAAAATTTGAAAGAGTCTCCTAACAACATCAAATTGATAAAGGTTCATTAATGGTTTGTCTTAGTATAGTAAGTCACACACCAACAGACAAGCATAAAGGTAAAGAGGAGATACCTATGAACTGCAACAAACATTATGAAAGGACTTTTCAGTATGAGAGCACTTTTTGAAATAAAAGAGGTAGCAAGTAGTATGGAGAATAACAAATATGAAACAGCACTAAAAAAAATCAGAACAAATCTACAACCATGGAAAGGGTTGAAAAACTTCCTATTATGTAGGCTATATTTATAAATCAAATATGGTCATGCAGCACAAAAAAACCCAAAGATGTCAACTTGCTTCCAGAATGAGATACATGTATAAGGTGAAACATGATTTGTCATACTAGAAGAAAGTACCTTTATGACAATACATGGAATGCAAAATATCTAGCAAAATGTCAGAAGAGAAACGTAAAATGGAATGTACAATCAAAAATGTTTTTACTATCTTTTTGGATCTCTTTTAAACATATTACCCCAACAATTTTTCTAATCATTCAAGCCAAAGGAACATGAGTATACTCTGTGTTCTTATTGCTCTATCCAGAAAACAGAAGGGA
This sequence comes from Urocolius indicus, assembly GCA_013401255.1. NCBI lineage: Eukaryota > Metazoa > Chordata > Aves > Coliiformes > Coliidae > Urocolius > Urocolius indicus. Next base: position 90,115 of record WBNH01002595.1, on the reverse strand, counting down.
TCAACCTTCTATCTCAATTTATTGCAGGGGAAAAATTTCCTTAAACTTATGGAATACTTTTAGTTTATGAGACATTATTTGAGAATTTTGCAAATGATTTTGCAATAATGAGTAGGTTAATGTATTAGAGTCTTTTTCACACAAGGAAAGTCTGTAAATGGATCTCCTGGTGGAGGAGAAAAAACATAGAAGGATATATGACAGCAATTGGAACAATATTGTCCATTGAGACATACATGTAATCAACAGTACTATTTCCTTCAAAGTTAGTAAGGATCAACCAAAAAATACACATAGCCTGCAAGAGATATTCTAGTATACAATGTGTGACAAGGACTTGGAGTTAGATATTGTAATCTGTTCCAACACAACTGTATAACACAATATGTTCCAAGGAGCATAAAGAAATATCTGTCAGGTTATAATGAAAGATTCTGAGATGAAAACAGAAGGAATACTCAAAGGAAAAAATATTAGTGTAGAGAAGCTTCTACATCAAAAGAATGTCTTTCTCATAGACCAGAAAAACAGTACCAACAAGCAAGAGTACAATAAAAGGAAACTAAACTGGTCCCCCATAGTGACAATGTGGAAAATAAGAGGCATTCCTTACAGAAATGCTGTAGTAGCTTTATTGGTGTCTTCAGACTTTTTAAAGAAATCTCTACCCTCAGAGATACAAGAGAGATGTAAGCCCTTCATTGGTTGCTCTTTCTCCCATATTTGTGAAAATGCAAGCAAATTTACACATTTACAGAGAGTGAGGAAAAATATTCATAGTGCCATGGTTCTTTTTGAGGATTCATTTGAGTTTAAAATGACTTAAACTACAGTACTGGAAAAAAATATACATCAAATTTTCAAACGTTTTATTTTACTGAAGGTATGACTTTTGGCTGCAATCTAGAGAAAATACAAAGCAAAACCACAGAAAGCAAAACTGTCACTTAAAGTGAGGCATGAACTACCTGCTTATCATCATCAGAAGATGAGAAGGGTAGAACTCTGGCAGAACTAGTTGAGTGTGAGCTGACACACTAGCTGGAAAAGGACAGGTGTTGTATATGTTGTTGTATATGTTGTTAACTGGTTAGTACAGAGTAAAGGATAAACTTGAGAGACTGAAACAGACTTTGAGGAGTCATTAATCTAACATGAAGACATGAGTGCTAGGAATCATCTAGATACAGCCTTCAAAGATACATAGCAAGTACATAAACCATGCATGTGATGTTGAAATCGGAGCTGATAAAATAATTAGTCAATTAACAGATGTGATAGATGTGCCAAGGGGAAGGGCAGAATCTGGAGAAAGCTGACAACTGTAGCATCTGTTTTCATTCTCATCTGGTCTGAAAAAGCACAGATTTGCTGAAAAATTGTAGCTCCTCCTGATAACCAGCAAAGGAATAGCCTGCTGACTGTAAGAGACATGCAATGTCACAGAAATTGAAAGTAGCAAGTTCTGCAAAACTACTGCACTGAAATAATTTGTAAACGTCAGATGGCAATGACTTTGAAATTTTGTAGTCAAAGCTAGCTTTGGGGCTGTGAGTATACTGTTACTTCAGGCAATCTTCAGCATCCTACATTTTCAGCTGTCTTGTCTAATTATATATTTTTACTTTATTTCTGTGGGATTTTTCCAACTAATTAAATCTAGTGTGTGCTATTCCTTTTTTCTTTTCTTTTGTCCATTTTCCTGACAATAGAGTCTTCTGTCAAATATTTTCCTCCTTGTTTTCCTTGTAAGTTGACTTTGAAGAGTGCAATTTTCCATTATCTTTCTTCATCTTTGTCCCACTCCTTTTGTTTAGCAACATCACTTTTGTATTTAACATCTCGATATCCAACAATTTCTTTGCTTCTATAGTGTGGTGTTATGCGATTCACTTCCTCCATTTCAACACTCCCTTTCAGTTACTATTTCACTTCTCTATTTGTTGTTCCACTTGCACTCCCAGCTGCCATAAATGTCTTATTAACCTAACTTAGTGTTTGTATACACTATCAAACTCCCCATCCTTTAGTCTACAGATGGTAAACTCCTCCCGTTTCGATTTTCCCACGTACACACATTGAACACTCACAAAAAAAATATTTTCCACGGAGGCACACAGTGCAAACTGAATTAAATTCTATAAGTTGGAGGACTTTATTTTGGTGGGGGGTGGTTCTAGCAAGACAAGACAGGCACGAGTTTTCTCCTACTTAAACAACAGGAGTCTAAGTTTTCTTTTAGAAATGGGTAAAGCACTTTATGTATTTCCCTGTGTCATGGGTTTTGATTGGTAACAGGGGGAGAGGGTCTTTACAGACTTTGTAAAGAGTTCTCAGATTTTACCGTGGCTCTGGGGTTTGGACCCACCTCTGGCCGACTGAGCCAATCTGGCACCTCTACCATCACTGTTTAAGGAAGGGAATTTGAAATAGGTGGGAGGAGGTGTAAGAGTAGTACAAGATGGAAGTGACCATACAGTCAGAGAAGGAGAAAGGAAGAAAGACAGAACAGACTCACATGAAAGGCAGAAAGGAGCTGCAGCCTTTGGGTTGAATGCACGTTGGAGCAGCCTGGGAAGGTCTGCCAGGTGTGTGAGGGACCCTGTGGTGAAGCAGGGAGGACCAGCACGGAGCCCGCCTGCCCAGAGGAGAGACAAACAGCAGGAACCATGAGAGAAAGACTGACTGAAACCCCCATTGTGTGCTCTCCTGAGCCATTCAGTGAGGGAGGAGATAAAGACATTGGGATCAGGGCTCTGAGCCTGTCCTGAGAGGGGAGGGATGGAGGGTAGGTGGTCTTAAGAGGCTGGTTTCATCACTGCACCACTCAATATTATTTTTCTGTTTGTTAAGTTTTGTTTTTATTTTGGTGGTGATGGCGGTGGATCAGCTATTTTTAGAGTTACTTGTTCAATCCTACAATCCTGTTGTTTTTTCATCCTATTTTTCTTCTCAATGTCCATGTTTTTTCACAGACATTGCAACTTAAATACAACGGAAGTCCCAAAAATTTGCTGATATGATTCTTCACCTCCTGCCTTGATCTTACTGTTATGCCACCTCCTGGCTATCTGTCTTCTAGTCCTTCTAGGAAGGCTGAGACTGGAGGGAGATTAGGAAGAATTTTTTCTGTGAGAGGGCTATTAGACACTGGAATAGGCTGCCCACAGAGGTAGTGGAGTCACTATCCCTGAAGATATTAGAAAGCTGAGGTGCTAAAGTTTAGTAGGCTTGGCAGTGTGAGGTTAGTGGTTAGACTCAGTGATCTTAAAGGTCTTTTCCAGCCAAGAAAATTCTATGATTATATGATGTTAAAGACATTCTGCCTGAACTGCAGCAAACAAATGTTGACATTCTGCCCAGTTTCTACTGGATGCACTATGTGGCAAGCTGGACCTAAATTCTGAGTAAGATGCTTGAGATTCCACAGTTTCTCAATGTATATGCAGAATATTCTCAGGTTCTTTCAACAATATTTGTCACAATTTCTCACAGAATGAACAGCAAGAATTAGGACTACAATGTATCTAGCAAAATTTTATTTATTTATGTGAGTTTTTTTTTTGCATTTTCAGCATCATATTTTCAGTTTTCCATGTTTCTACAATATTCTTAGCAACAGCATTTACTTAGTTACCAATCATGTATTTATCTCATCACTAAATATGTTAAAGGGAAAAATTAGAAAATTTGTAGAAGCTACTGTTCTTTTTCAGCCATAATGTACCTTACTTTTACTCTGGGAAGATAAACTAGTATTTTGTGGTTATTTTGCTTAGGCTTGTAGATCCAAAGAAACTAGAATTTTTGTTTGTTTTTTTGTTTGTTTTTCATAATAAACTGCAACAATTGAAGTCTATTGAGACTTTTAATCTAACAAACCTGTATTTTTAAATCGGAGCTAATAAAAGCTTGGTACCCTTGGTTCTGGATATCACTGTCACCTCTGCTGTGTAATATAGCTCAGATTTTCTGGCATTGTAGATATGCTGTATGCTTCTCCTTTTATTTAGCATTTTAAAGGACAATGAAGTTTCAAGTTTATTGATTTTATTTTATTTTGTGTATATGTCATGGGTATAATTTGTAACAGTTTTCATTAAATGATTTCTTTAAATACAATTGCATGTCTATCACCTAAATTTCCACTACTTTGCACTATTTACCGCCAATTATCCCTGTGTTAAGTGGTTATAAAATTATTCCAATTGTTGTTGGCAGCTTACACTCATGTTATACAGGAATAAATGATAGCCAAATCATGCAAAAATGGTGACAATATGACCTTTAATATTCAAAACCTGTATAATAATTTTTATGGGCATTTATGTAAATGATCAACAAGCCTGGAAAGGTATCTTGAGAAAGAATAACAAAGAATAATTCTATCTCATGAGACAGACTACAAAATAATAAAAATATTACAGAAGCACTCTAGATGACAACATGTTAAAAAGTTATAAATAAATAAAAGGATGTCTGTGGAGGAATTTATGACAGATTATTTAGTCAGAAAGTAATGGGCAGAATGGATTGCAAACACTGACATTGAACTTCCAATTGTGAAGACATACGTAGAGCCTTTAGGTAAGTATTTGTAGGAGAAAAAAACTACAGAGTACACATTTTAAATATACTTAGATGAGCTGCAAGGTATTCTTTCATACAGTATTATTTTAGCAACAGGAAATGTTTTCCCACTCACTCAAGCTAAATTAACCTATGAGTCTATAATGTATTTCCAAGTAAATTTTTCAAAAATAACATAAGTAAAAGTTTATTCTAGTATTCTATAATAGTAGAATATTTAGTATTCTAATATACTAGAAATATCTAGTATTTATTCTAGTATAACTTCTTTGATATAGTTAATACAATGCCAAATTATCTCTTTTTTTTTCTAGCCTACTTCTAAATCCGTTAAAAACTCTGACAATCAATTTGACAACACAAAACAAATTCCATCCTACAGACATTTCCTAGGTAACTGTCCACAGAAATAAACTCCACACAGTGGGAGAAGAAATTAAGACAATCACCCTCTTTATGTCTTTCTCATCCAAATTTTTCCACCACTATTGATTTTTAATTTACTTATCACTAGTCTCATATATACTAGATCTGGTCTTTGGTCTACAGAGACATAGAGATAAGGCATTACTTTTTTATTAGCAAAGCATGTAGCACAATGAGATTATGTTTAGATGTGGAATTTTTAGTATGCCATACTAGAAGTGACAATAATAAATTTTTGTAGCTGACAAATACAAGGAGGATAATGAAGAAGCTGAACAATAGATAACTCATGATAATGATATACATCTTTCTAGTTTAATCTTGAAAGTGAGGAGTACCTTGCACTCACCTCTGGAAGGGTAACAGTATGCAAGGTCTGATAATATGTGAATATTCCAGATAAATATTAAGTACATAATACTCTCTTTTATGCAAACAGCAGGACTGGAAAAAAGATAATTCATATAGTTCTAACTACCAGGTTGAATCCACACATTTATCCTAAACTTTTATACTGTCTGTCATCACTACCATTTCTCCCTTCAGCACATCTAATTAGAGGTTTATCAATTCTGATCTGTGTAGGGTTATACCTTCTTTCCATCTTTTCAAGACTTTCAAGAATCCCTTGAGTACACTATTTCTTCACACAAAATCCAACAAAACCAAAAGGAAACCCAAAGCACTTCCTCTCAGTCATGATATTGATTAAAATTTAGGCTCAAAAAACAATGGTGATGTCCTAAAGCTAACAGCTGAAACGTCGTTCAAGGAATCTGTAACCAGAGGAAACAACTAAGAGGTAAAAAGAATAGTTAGCAAATATCTGAGACTTGTGAAGAAGCTAATTTCTGGGTGGTGGCTGCTTTTAGAAACAAGTGAATAACACTTACTTGCTTTGGAAATAAATAGGAATACGAGGGAGGGAGGGCAGATATTGAAAAGAGAGTCAAAATACATAAGAAATAAGTATATCTCACTCAAACCAAGACCCAAGTAACCCTTTATTTACACAAACAGATACCTATTTCATCTTTGATTGAAAAGACTGAGATTGCTTATACTGAATACCCTTCCTTCTCCACTTTCTGTTTTCAAAAGCCACCACTCCTTCTTCTGAGAGAGAGTGAAAATATTTTGGTTTTGTGCATGTTCTCCATTCCCCTTTTCCCATTTTGCCTTCACTACTGTGGAAAGCACAGCAAAAAAATCCTTAAGTCTTTCAACTCCTCTCTCTTGGTTTCCTTTTCCTTCTTGTGCAGTAGAACTAGAAGCAACTCCTATTCCTCCTCCATGGTACTCACAAAAATAGACAAGTGGGCTTTTTCTGGCATTGAAATCAATATTCTCTAAAGAGACTGAAGAGTAGGATGAAGAGAGAAAGCAAGCTCTGCAGGAAGGCTGGTAAGAAAGTTTAGAAAATAAATGCTCAGAATTACCAACATCCTTCACTCCTATGTACATCTAAACCCATCCAAAACAACAAATTTAAGACCTGTCATCTTACAATGATCTTGAAATGCCGTTATTCTTTCTTTCCTACTTAAAGCCTGATCCTCACTTTTCCCTCATGAGCATTCCCACTTCTCTGTCCCATCTGTAAATCCAACCTAGACAGTAATACTGAGAAATATTGGGCAGCTCCACAAACAGTATAATGAGTAGAAAACACCTTCTACAGATAAGCCATACTTGTAACTAGGTCCACTAAACAAGAAATATTTAGAATAGGGATTTTTAGGAATCCAATCAACTATGCATTTTTGTCTAATGTGTGCTGTGCACAAATACCTGTGTTACACATTCACCATTTACTTAGTCATGCCTTGTGCTTTTTAAGAAATTACATTAGATTTCTGCTCGTTTGGGGAACTACTATGAAGCTTTTAGTATATACCTTCTAGCCTTATTTAACTAGATTTTTACTCACATCTTTCTGAAATAATTATTATAACTTCTTATTATTTTCTTTGTGCTCTTGTTTCTCCTCCTTAGAGCTCTACAAGTGTGCATGATTACTTCAACTGAGTTCAAACCCTGCTAATTAGCCACATAAATTCAGATATCTTTCTTTGATAATTGAATCACAATAAAAATAACACTGGGAATGTCACAAAGAAAGACTGCAGTGTGTTGTCAGAAAGCACTTACAAATCAAACATCAGTTTATTAGTTGTTCAGCTTAATATTCTTCTGTTATTTTTAATCTAATTAATCTTACTGCTTTTGATTCAGCTGAATCAATTGTTCCAGGTTGTTTAGAAAATTAATTGAAAAATTCACGTGTGATCTGAATCTTCCATGTCTATTTCATCTTAGAGCTCATTTTAGTCACAGGTTTTCTAACAGTCCTTTACTTGGATGTTTCTGTACTTGATATTTCTAAAACATAAACAGTAAAGAGTGAACTACAATCACAAAATGTTCTTCAACCCTGATTTCTTTTTGGTGTGTTAATGTGGAAATATTTGGTATTGTACCAAGCTGCAAATGCTCGCTCACTATCTCTCAATTGCTTTATGGTGGTAAGCACATTTCTGACAAACATCTGCTTAGATGTTACTTTCTCCTAATCGTCTCATTTGAAATTAAAATAATGATAAAAGCAAAGAAGTTAAGATGAGAACTGTTAGGCAGTTGAAACTATAGTTCTACTGTATGTTGTATGGGTTGCTATTGTGCTTGCTGATGCTCCAGGGAGATATTACACAAAAATGTAGAGCTAATGCAAAGTATGTGCATTTATTCCTGTACCAGTAGGGGTATATCTAGTAACCATTTCCTTAGAACAGTTATGTATACATATATACTTAATTGTTTTTAACACTTCAAGATACTAGTAGTACATTTTATTCCAATAGAAATAGCTCAAGATATTCAAATGTATACACATTCAGGTTCATTTTTTGTACAGACATAGAGTTTTCATCTTGTAAATTATTCACTCAAATAATTTTTGAAGATTTTTATTGTATGTCTTTCAGCTGTTTTCCCCTAATTAAAAAAAAAAAAAAAAACACAACATTTTCTGGACAGTTTTTCATGGCAGCACATAAAAATATTTTCTAGTACTGGTAATATTATGAATGTGAGTAAATGTATCTGGAAATTAGATTGTTTCAACCTTTCAGAGGGCAGGAATTCTGCACAATCTGTGACCCATGTCTGTACAGTGTATCCTTATTAATGCAACTCCCTGAACTTCAGCCAGTTGCGGGTGACCGATCTGCATAATCACTGTATATTCAATTCACCATGGGAGTCCATGCCATGTGATTAAAGTCCAATGTTATAAGGAAAATAGGAAAAGCTATAAACAGATGACAAAACACTCAAAAAGTTGTGTAATCAAGCATAATGCAATGCAGAAATTAGTCTTTTAAATTTTTTCTGCCATTTAAAAAGATTCTGCTGGTTGTTGACAACAAATTGCCTTAAATGTAAAGCAGAGTATTGGTAAGGTGGCCTCATTGTTCCATTAGCACAAATTTCAAATAAATTCAGTGAAAGAAGAAAAAGACATTTATGATAATTCTTCACTTGTACCATATGTCCCATCTGCCCTTTGCAAAACATCAGCTTTGATTGTTTTATCTTGTCTTTTTCTTTTTCAAAGTAGTGATTATCTCACATAATCATTTTCAGCATGAGTCTTCAAGAAAAGGAGTCTTTGTCAGGTTCTCAGTGGAATAACTTTACAGGTTAACTCATCCTTACACATCTACATCAATGGTTTGCTCTTCCTTCTTTTCATTCAATGAAACAGTCTAATGTTCAATAACTGCATAGCCCAAAGTGTTATAAGTAAAGCTCAATAAGTACATAGATGAAAGTGTTATAAGTAAAGCCAGCAGCCTCATTTTTCACTAAAAACAGCCAAGAATACTCATGTGAGTACAGGAACTACTGTGCTAAAAACCTTTGTAGGAGAAATGTTTGAGCAAGGATAGTCTTGGTAACATACAGTTTAATGGTATAAGCTGGGTGCAGACTGCACCTGAGCTGAAAGCACAACAAGGAGCCTGGAACAAGCATAGCACTGGCACTCTGATCTCCATTTACCATGTGTTCAGGTCTAGCTTCAGCTGCAGCTCCCATGAGCTTGTAGGTAGGTGTGACAGGCTGCCACATCCCAAGGCTGCTCAGCAGGGAGCTCCTACTTTCCAAGCCACCTCTGTCACATTGCTGCTCTCTTTCTCTTTGAGAAGCATGATGCTGTGTGGCATCTGGATCAAGACCTTCCTGAATGTGTTCAATCACTATGCCACTTAGGGTCTGCTATTTTTGTTTGTGCATAATCCAAAAGCCAGCTCTTTCCTGAGATAACTTCTTTCCCTGTGCAGTATTGCTTTTTCTTTTTCACTAGTCTCTTTCTGAAGTACAAAAATTCAAAATTCAAAGCCCAGTAAACAATATAATAGTCTTATTAACTGTTTCCCCTGAAACAAGGGAATTAATTTAAAAAATAAGTAGATAAAAATCAAGCATAAATTGTGGCATATTACAGTTTCTATGAGATATGTTTTATACTCTATTCTTCACTGAAATATAGGCTGGAATATGAGATTATAGTATTATTACTAAATTAAATATCTGTCAGTGAAATTAACTAGCCTCCTACATACTCAAACCCGAACACTTGCAACTATTACATTGTAAGAAGGGTCTTGGGTTGATTTTCTCCTGAGACAACTGGCACTCCAGAACAAAGAATGTCCTGATATACCTTGGCAATTCCTACAGACTATCTTTCATTATACATGGTTTGGCAGTCAGAGAAAATAAGAGAATTCAGCAGTACAGTTCTGAACTGTTCCATAACTTCTCTCTAGACTTACTGCCAGAAGAAAGTTATAACTCTGTTTTATTTACAAGTTTACACTGAGTCTATTTCAGCAGGTTGCCACTAGGTTATGGAGTCCTTCTCTTTTCTTGCTTGTATGCATTTCAATATTTTATACAACTGGGAAGAAGTTGAACAAGAAAGTTTGAGAAAGGTCTAATTCTTCATATCTTTCAACCCAGAGAACCTCTGAGATAGGAGTATGTATAAAAGGAGAAGTTCCGTCTTTCATATCCCAAAACATATCTGACTCTCTCTTTCTTTCCTAGATGGCAGGTACTACAGGTGTAACGAGTCGAAAAGTTTTAACCAAATATAACTGTTTTTATTTGAGTTGACATATTTACACTTCCATTGCATTCATTGGAAGAGAGTGGATGTCTCTGGAACTCAGTGCAGTCCTTTACTGTTCTTACTGTTGACTACTCTAAGTTCTGGAAGACACTCAACACCAAGGGAAGTCCTGTTTAAAGTACTTGAAGGAGCAATAAATGACTGGACTCAAGAATTGACTTGCCCTTGACTGTTATTATCATCTAGATTGCTATTTAGCTGTGCAGACATTTATTTCAAGAGATGAGAAATAGCCTACAAGACTAATTTCTCTGTTTCCAGCACAGTTACTAATAGAAGACAATATCGTATGCACCTGACAAGACAGCTTCACATGTTTTAAGAGGTTTTCTTTGAAGTCTCATTTAGGTCACCTAAATAATTTTGAGAGAAGCTAGTCACAATGTCACCATCATAGGATTACAAATTCAAACAAGATTGGAACTTAGTAAAATCCTTAGTTAACACCTAAGCAATTAATCTTGTTTACATATAATTAGTTCTGTTAGTAAAAGTCCAGCACATGAGAAATACTGCCTTTGTCACTGAATTGTAAGCAATTTTAAATGTAAATTTAAAAAATCTGAAGTATCTAAAGTATCTTGAGATGTTTCTTTTTCTTTTCCGAGTTTTACTGCAACACAGTAAGCAAAGCTAAAGTACATCAGTAAGCCTGTGAGAATCTATTTCAGTGTGAAGTGTTAAAAGCCAGTTTGTTCAAGCTAGTCAGAAAAACATGAAATTTATTATGGGCCAGTGGAGAATAACAAAGTGGTTACACTAAATGACACAACGACCAGATATTTTTGAACAGCCCTAGTAGTAGACCCAAAGGCAAGTGTAGTATCCATTCCAATTCGTAATCAATTGAAATTAAATGGTCTGTCTGCTGTCTTGCAGCCCTTCAAAATATGATAGTGTATGTTATTAATACATGGGAAAGCAGCTGTGATTGCAACATTCTGATAAATCACCCTCCCAGAGGCATGCAAAAAACTCACTGAAACCAATAACAAAGCAGGTATGCATATTTTGTACATTGCTGGGATATTTTGTGTATCACACTGTTGCACTTCTGCTACTCAGCAGGAAAATACATTCCTTTCTCAGAGGGAAAAATAAAAATCTATAAAGCAGTGTTCAAATACCACAGACACAAGAAAGAACTTTTATTTAATCAATATGTTACTCTGAAGAGCAAGGTCAAAAGAGAAAGGAGCTAATACCCTGTTCCAGTTGGCTCTCAAGTGTCAAGATCATAAGAGCGCCAACAAGCAGACTGAACTTCCTGCCTTCACCTGACTTGCCAGCTTGCTTTTGGTGATCACCAGACTGTTGATGAAACCCCAGACTGCTCACCTTGTTCAGCTATCACAGGACAGCTCTCTTGCAGCTGAGGGCACTAACCCTACCAACCTATGCTATGACTGTTCTTGGCTACTCACTTTTCTTTGCAGAGCATCGCTGCTCTTGATGCTCCAAGAAAATTAGCTCTGGCCTTCCTGAGTGACCATTGTAGCATTCACATTTTGCTGGTCCCAGCACCTCTGAACTGAGCACTGTGGACCAGTCCGCACAACTCCAAAACCTGTAGGAGGCCATGGGCAGTCTACAGGGTCATCCTGCAATCCTCTGGTCTCTGTAGCATACTTTTTACTTACTCTGATCCTTTCTATCATAATCAAGTGAGGGTACAGAGGTTTTTAAGTCAGATGTGATTAATCTTTGCCACCTACCAAAGGGATGATACACAGATTCTGTCTACTCAGTAGCATTTATTTCATGGCTTTAGGTTGGGTAATTCCTGACACTGTGCTCAGCGATTGTGCTGTAGAACACCAACAGCTTATAGAGCAACCTTACTTACTTATTTACATGTGCTTCCCTGCAAGTGAGGCAAGAAAAGTCTGAGTATTTAGTCAAACATAATGTTTTCAATTGCAATCATTTTTCCAGATTCTTCTCATCTTTAAGCTTCCATGGTACATGCAGGTATTTAAGAAGAAAATTGTGAGGATTTTAGGGATATTTTTGGTTTATAATTTTTGCCTTAAGTGTGTAATCCAAAGTATTGCCATTTTAAAAAAGCCTTTGTTGTGGGAAAAAAATCATTAGCTACAGTACTTATTTGTATCACTACTGGGAATATTCCATCTGTATTGGTATAGTGGTTTTGGTCTGGGCCAGGCTTTTCGGTATCAGGGAGACTAAAAGAGTGGCTTCTTTAAACAAAGAGAGTTGCCAGAAGCTTCCTCTGTAGCTGACAGGGTTAGGGCCAGTCAATTTTAAGCTGGACCCTGCACTTGACCCAGGTCTGGCCAATTAGTGGTGGAGGTATCTGTGAATAACATGTTTGAGAAGAAGTTGTTGCGTAGTGGAAACACGGCAGCAGCAACAGGGAGAGAGAATGTGAAAACATCTCCGCAGACACCAAGGTCAGTGGAGAAGGAGGGGAAGGAGGGTGCCCAGGCACTGAAAAGAAGGCTCCCCTGTGATATGTGGGGAGGACCACGGTGAAACAGGTTGTCCCCCTGCAGTCCATAGAGGACCACCGGGAAGCAGAGATCCACTCGCAGCCCCTGGGGGAGGTGCCCATGCCAGGGCAGGTTTGTTGGCAGGACTTGTGATCCCGTGAGGGGACTCAGGCTGGAGAAACCTGGCCCTGGAGGACTGTCTCTCCCGGTGGATGACCCACATTGGGGCAGGGTGTGAGGAGCTGTCCCGTGGGAGGTCCCATGCCGGAGCAGTTCGTGAGCAGCTGCGGCCCATGGGAAGGACCCACGATGGAGAAGTTCATAAGGGACTGTTTCCCGTGGAGAGGGACCCCACAGTGTAGCAGTGGGAAGTGTGAGGAGGCCTCCTCCTGAGAAGTAGCAGCGGTAAAGTCCATCTGTAATGAACTGACTGTAACCCCCATTCCTCATCCCCTGCACCGCTGGGCGGGGAGGAAAGGGAGTCCCAGGAAGTGGAGGGGTGGAGGGAGATGTTTTTAAGACAGTTTTATTTCTCATCTCCCTGTTTTTATTGTTTCTTCAATAAATGAAACCTTTTTCTCCCTAAGCTGAGTCTGTTTTGCCCGTGACGCTAATTGCCGAGTTTGATCTCTCCGTCCTTATCTCAACTCACAAGCAGTTTGTTATATTTCTCTCTCTCTCTCCTGTCCAGTTTAGGAGGGGGAGTGATATTATGACTGGGTGGACATTGAGCTAAAACACCACAATTGGATAACAGGCTTTTGTCACTTCTTTAAAGACATAGATTTCACAGAAATGACAGCTAAGGAGACAACTAAAGTTCTTGGTCTCACAGATTATATAATGGAGCTATTTGATTGGTGTCTATAATGATAAACATATAGAAAACAAAAGAATCTAGAATGTCACTAAAACTTGCAGATTTACACCAACAGAATTTATTTGCTGATATATGTCATATAACGTATGTAAACCAAACATGCATTTACTATTCCAGATATGGCCACATGCCACAGAGAAATATTGTCTTGCAGAAGCTTCACTGGCCTTATTGAGTCACTGCTTCCTTGCTGACTGTATTTTCTAATTCTTTAATACTGTGAGAAAGACATCAGTCAGCAAGGCAGCACTGCCTCATCCTGATTCACTGCAGCTGTGGCAATTTGTTCTTTCAGAGGATTCTACCCAAAATCTTTAGTTAAATAATTCTTAAGAAAGAGTATTTCCTAGTTACTTCAGGTTAATAACTCAAATAGATTTTTATTAGGAGAGCCATTTTGCTATATTTTGGAAGGTATTTTTGTCAAAAATATGCCTTGGATTAGCTAAGAGCCCACAGATTGTACTGTTTCTATAAATACAGACAAATGACATAAAAACCTGATCCAAATGAGAGCATGGAGTATGTTGTTAAGTATGTTATCCAATTTGACCTGAAATCTCTATCAAGAGCAAGTTGATTATATCCCCTAGATGACCACTCCAGAATGTAATCAGCTTCAGTCACAAAACTATCATCTTTATTCCCTAATTGCAGTTTCTCAAGGTAAAAAACATTCCAGTATGAATAGTTTTTCACAGTTTAGATATTCATGACTTCTCACACTTTCTTCAGTAAACCTAAAATGGTTTTTTTGTTTAAACTTCAACCACAGCTCTATTTTTAGTTTGGTATTTCTTCTCTCCTTGAAATATCAATGTGGAAATAGGATACAATTTCTGTCTTGTTTGACTCTATATAGCACTCTTTCCTTTATTTATTTCCTTCAAATATCACATTATCCATGCTGTTCTCAAATCGACTGATGGGCATTTTCCTGGAGCTATGTGTTGTCTGTCCAAAAGCTTCAGTTTCCTGAAAATCTCTTGTTATTGTTTATTAACAAAAATAATTTTCTTTCACCAGACCCCAAAACGAATCCTGTGTTGAAGGGAGAAGACTATCTGTAAGGCTTCTAAACTTCTGTTTTTTTTGCTGGCAACTCACAAAAGTTAATAAATTATATAAGTTTATTTTGATTTCCTGATTTCAAGAAACTTTTTATTTAGTAAGAGTCACAAGCGGTTAGTTTTAAACAGGTAGTTAAAGGCACATGAGTTTTGGAATACAGACAGCTGTTATGACGCACATTCTCTCGATTCCAGAAATTCAGGTTTTTTTTCCCCTTCCCTTGTGTAATTTAGACATTTACATAGTAATTTTATTTCTTCATTATCACATTACTTACGATATTAAATGGGGTTTGGCTTTTTTTCCTTTTTTTTCTTTTCATTATTTTCTTTTAATTTCTTTGACTAAATGCTAAGAAACTTAGACAAAAAAGTCCACCTGAAGTATCAGATGAAAAATGAAAGCTAGAAGAATCCTAACAGCCTTGTCTGTGAAAGCAGAGTAACAGAGAAGGAAATTATTTAGGGAACAGAGCAGAAAGCATTCTGGGACTGTTTAAAGCTGTTATGTGATTTTTTAGTGGAAATATCAAAGCAGGGGAAAAGGAATGAGCTAAGATAAATTAAAAAGTACAGAAAAGCAGAGGGTAAAAGGCACATAAAAGTATTGGTCATGGTTGATTAAGTGCTAATTGATATGCTTGCCTGACTGATCCTTGTGTTGACCATTGCAATTTATCCAATATTCTTACTCATTTTTACCTTCTCTGTGTTTGAACTCTTAAGTGAGAGTGCTAGGGAAATTCATGTAGATTAGCTCACAACTATGTTTAGATGCCAGCTGCTGGAGGAAGAGAGGATAGCTCTGAAGGACTCATGAGTCCAGGTGCAGGAGGAGATCAGAGTCTGGGGACTAACTATTGGGTAAATGGAGGGCTTAACATCAGCTACTGGAGAGGTCATATTTTATGCAAGGAAGCATATGTACTCCATTTTCAAGCTCTCATCCCAGACAGATAGTGAAGTGGATAAGAACTGGGCTGTTCTGTTCATATTCTTGTGGATACCAAGATAGATACTACTGCCTGTGCTGGTATATGTCCAGCCTTGCTTGTATATATGTGTGCCTGTGTGAAAAAATATTCAACCTGGACACCAGCTGAACCTGGGCACAGCAGCTTCCCTTTGACCTGGCTGGGGTGGGAGAACTCCTCTGGTACTGAAAGTGCATAGAGACTGCTATGGTATGTCAAGAAGGAGATTCCCCTCAGGTCCCAACATTCCCTTGCGTCTCACCTCTAACATTCACAAAATTCTTGAGGCGTGTCATTTTATAATACTGAACATTGTTAAATCAAATTATACACAAGGAGTCTGAAATATTCAAGAAGTCAAAATGTATGGTGGCAACACAGTTTTCTTGAACAATAAGAAATATTCTAACCAAAAAAGTAGATAACAGGACTGTTAGGCTTCTGAAAAACATTTTCGTTCTTGACCACATGTGAACTAAGATTCATTCATTACAGCTTTATCCTCTAGTTATTTCTTGATATAATCCTCACTTACTTATTTCCTAAGTAGTGATATCAATCGGTACTTCTTGGCATATTAAAAATAAATGGAGAATTTTTTCCTACTTTTTTCTATTTTTCCAAAGCTTGATAAGTATTTTAAAAGCGACTGTAGAACACTCTTATGAGTTTAATTTTAGCAGACACTTCTTTACCACCATTATATATGTCAAACTTTCTGTTCCAAAGTAAGATCATGGAAGAAATACAATGTTTTGTTTGTTTGTTTGTTTCAAAACCAAATATAAAAAGACATTTAGATAATTTCAATCTGATCAACATATTTATAGTGCATTTTTCAATAGCATCTAACAAAGGATTCAAAACTTTTCAGAATCCTAATATGCTTTTTAAGGATTCTCTGTTATTTTTGAGAGTTATTTGCTGAAAATTTTTATTTTCCTTAATAATCATCTTATCAATATTTCTCTGTACGTGTAGGATTTTAATTTTCTTTTTTCAATTTAATGCTCTTTTTTCATTTCATTCTGTGTAGTTCAAAAATCAGAATAGTAACAGGAATATAACAGGAACTATAGATTTAGTATCTTGTCTTTGAACACTAACTGGTACTTATAGAAAGCATACATGAAACAAAAAACTATTGAATAATGTTTTGGGGAAATATTCTTATGTTGGGGAATAGATATCACATTTTATTAGGTTTAACTTAGAAATTTTTTGTACTGCAGATTACATTCAGACCATCCTGGCTATTAACTTCTGAGAAGTGTTTATTCCTACTGATTTCTCCAACCTGTTTACAGCACATCTGAGGCACTTCTGGCATCTTAAATGTCACAAACCAATGAGTGCCATAACTACATTGTGCTTGAACTGAAATATGCTTCTTTTATGTATTGTAAAAAACTGCGTGATAATTTATTTTTTCTTATTCTTCTCTTATGAGAAACTGAATCATTATTTTTAATTAAGCTTCTCCATGCCATTTATCATTTTGTAGACATCAACAATACCATGCTTTCATCCAGTCATCAGTTTCTTAAGTTCTATTCTGTGTAATTGATCCTTTCACACAAGTTTCTGAATTCTCTAATCTTTCGCCATGATCTCTGATCAGTTACCCACCTTTGGACCTTTTATAAATCCTGAACATTTTGTAGAAATGGGCTGATCTGAGTTGAGAATAAAAAGATTTAAGATATTGCCATACAATTGGTGAATATGGAGACATAATTTAAAGATAAAATAGATTGGCAGCTATTACTTGTATGAATAAATTTTATAATTTGTCTGTGATTTCTGATCATGCAGTCTCATATGATTGTTATGAAGGTCTTGGCAGAGCGCATTTTCACTTTTTACTTTGCTGCTGGTCAGTGTTTTCTCTTGTCTACTCAGGCTGGATTCTAGATCAATTGCAAATATATTGACAAGAACAAGTCCTTGCACACAGACTTATGAGAATCTAACAGTACAATTTTTTTGAGAATAGTTTTAGTACCAGTGTGTTCAATTATTATCTGTTATGATGGTTCAGGATAACGGTTTGGATTTTTTAGCTACAACAGTTAATAGTCCTCTAGACAGTTCTTCATCTCAGTCTAATATGTTGACAGTAGACAGTGTAGAAGAAGACACCTTTTTATTTATATGCATGTAAACATTTTTCCTCAAGAACAGAATTAATTTTAGTTTGTTTTATTTCTAGTGCAGATGTAACCACAACAAACACAAGCCAGTATCTAGTTTTTGTTGTTTCAATATTCCAGTCATAAGATGTACTGTGTTTATTTTCATTGAAATCAGCAAAACCACATTCCTGACTAGTTTGTTCTTCTTCTGCTTCCATTCCCAGCACTTGTCATCAATACTTATTCAACTACAATGTTATCTTTCTATTGTTTGACAGTATTAACAAACATCTATTTACAGAGTTCTTGTGGGAATGAAATACTGAAGACAGCATTATGCTTCTAGTTCTATAAGCAACCACTTCTGCTTTCAGTGAAACCATTGGCAAAATGCAATTTTTCTGTGGTAAGAAAATAATGATGTCTTAAATTCAGAACAGGTTAAAGGATGTAAGATGAAGAGTGACAGTCTTACTGATTAGTGACAGCCAACATGACCCAATGCTTTAATTCCTTTTTTGAGTTGAACATCAAGAGCTAAAACACTAAAGGTGAACATCCATTTTATTCTCAGGCAATTAGTAGGGGAAACCATATTTTCATATCCTTGCAGGAGTTGGAAGGGGGTTATGCCAATTTTACTAATACTTTTAGTACAAAACATTTGTGTGTGTGTGTGTGTATGTGTGTATATATTATGAAATTTTCTGATATTCTTTTAAACTAAGTCATTTAAATGTGTAATGCATTGAGCTTTGTATCTAAAACAGAGTCCTACTCTTTCCTTGGTCTCTAAGCACTAACGTTTTGGTATTGATGCATATCAATAAAAAACATACTGATTGAGACAGATAATAGACAGAGAAAAATATTTTCCTAACAGAAATAAATTTCATTTTGCATTTAAAACAGCATTGAGTGGTTTGTTGTGCTCATCTTAACTTTCATTTTTCCACTCTGTATACAATCCTTTTTCATATAGCCACAGGAAAAGGATCCTTAGCTCAACATTAAGTAATTGACAATATAAAGACTAATTAGACTAATAATGAAAAATAATGAGATGTAATAGATATTTTTAAGACTATTTATATCCATGGTGGAACTTTTTTCTTGCCCCAAAGCCGCTGACCCAGACAAAGTATATACTTATTATATGATTAAAAAAACTTAATTAATTTCTATTTTATCAAATCAGCACAAAATTCATGGCCTGCAAATTCATTACACATCACTTTGTTAACTGAAGACCTGGGACTCAAAACTGAAAGTTCTAGGTCTACAAATATGTGATGGTGAGGTAAACAGCATAGCAGTGCTATGCTAGAACCACAAGATACTCGATATCAGAAGTGTTGGTATAAATATGATGTGACTTTTTCTCCAGACCAAGTAGAATATAAAATCAACAATGTAAGGTCTTAAAACAAAGTACAATTCATATCCAATGTATTTTGTCTGATGACAAAAATTTAGTCTTAGCGAAAATGCAAATAATTTAAATAATACATTTCTAAACCTAATAGTGTAGTCATGGACAATATCTGCCTGTTGAATTGAGGTCATTTTTCCAAATGCATGTTATACTATTAATTGTACATCTTCTCAACTGAACTGCAGCTGTAAGCAGTAAGAAATGAAAAAGCATTACTTCAGTCTATCAAAAAGGTTAAATTTGGTGACTAAATTTATCTCTTGTGCATTTAAACAGACAAAATATTTAGGCAATCAAGATAATTTTACAAACATTTTGAGACAGTTCTGTATGTCTCTCTGCTTTTCACCAATGCAAGAATAACGCATAGAAATAGACTTACTTTAGCCAATGAGAGTAGAGAGTAAGTCAACAGCTATTAATGAATACCTATATAGATTTTTCCTTAGCTATGCATTTCTCTGCACACTGATTGGTTGTGTTTATCTGATTTGCATAATCACCGTGCAGTTATTTCTCAATAGTTCAGGCTGTTCAAGCTGTTTACCAGCAACAAAGATGCAGTCTCAGCTTCTCTTTCTCTCCAACTGATGTAGGAAAACTCTAAAATTTATATGAAAGAATAGAATAAAATATTCAAAAAATCAAAGAAAATGGTGCTGTTAAGCAGTTGAAAGGAAAACAGTATTAAAGATGTTGATTCACTGGATAATTTCTATTTCCATAAACATTCCCCTCCCCATCCTAATCTTTATCTTGTGCAAGCAGGTCAACAAGGTTCTTGTCCTCACAAGAATTGTAACATTTCTATCTACTCCCTAGCCTCACTGGGAGAATCCCATTCCATCCCTTCTCTTTAGTAACATATGTAGTTATTTCAGAAGAAAGAAAAGCCTGGCAGATTAATGGAAAACAGGAACAAGAAAACAGAGATAAGAAATACAAGTATGAATGTGGGGAGGATTTAGTGAAAGGAAAGCTTAGACGAACGTAGTAGAAGGTGAACTGCAAGGGTCAAAAAGATGTCAGATTCTTTAAATACAGTTTAGAGTTGGTTTATTTCCATCATTTATCTTTGAATACATCTTTGTCCATATTTCATTCAGCTTTTGACTATCACCAGCTTCACTACTATATTCAAGTATTATTCTGTCAATTTTTCTTGTTGAAATTTACATAGGAGATTACCTTGTGATAGTTTAATGAAGTTAAGTCTAGAATAAATCACTGGTTTCTCAGTATAGTTTCTCTTCTATGAAATGATTATTCATTTAATAAAGGAAATCTCCATTATGAAAAGATTTTCACTATCATTAAAGAGTTTTAGTATTTAAGAGAGTAAGCTGTGACTTCAATTTAATTTTTTTTTACCTCCCGAAATTTTCTTTAAATAAAAATATTTATGGGTCTTGCAGAATGCACAGGCTAGGGAGAGAAACAAAGAGTGGAAAAACCTAATAATTTCATTATCACAAACACACAGAGGAACTACCTAAACTTACAATGTCAGTATTCCTTGATCCAAAGCAACTGGCAGATAAGAATACACTTCAAGGTGAAAAATGAAATCAGAATGTGAGGTTGGGAGGAGATTTTTTTGTATCACTTATCACAAATGCTTGTAGAAGCATTTGCACTCTGCAGAAGAGAATGCAGATTAGTTCTTCCTAATTTAGCTTCTCACTGGCATTACAAGAAACTCAAATTAAATTGCTTCAATACTGTTGCCCTAAGCCTTCTACTTCAGAGGACTTATATTTTCTTCCTAAATTCAATGGGGTTTGGATAGTGATTATCTTGGCTTCTAGTCTACAGTTCCTCATTTCTTCTTACAGTATTTATGGTGCTGAAACCTAAATAAACATTTAATGGTGACTGAACATACTATTTCCACTACACCTTCTGTAAATAGCTATTATATTTTTCAACTCACTCATATATTTTGGTGATAGTTGCTGTTATGAGAATTTAGAAAAGATTACTATCTTACAAATATGTCCTGAATTCCCCCAGTTAGAATGTTTCATTTTTTCTTTATTCCTCATCATTCTTCAGAGAACACTTCCCTAGAACATTCAGAAATACAATTTAATCCATAAAGATGATTGTCCATCTTGTCCCGAAGCAGCATTTGATTTTTGAAAATGCTGGTCATGCTTTTTTCCTGCTGATTCTTTTACTCAGGAAAAAAATAAAATATTATCAAATTTTTCATACAGTCTATGAGACTAGAGTCCCGCTACTTACATAGGTCAAAAGCCACTATGTCAGAATGCAATTCTGCATCTTTTCTTCCTTTCCCAATACAGTAGAAACTTGTAATCTTGCTGATGTCCTGGTTACAATGGATTTCCTACTTATCTACTCTTCATTCTTTCTACAGTATATTCTGACTACTACATTTTAAAATTAATTTATTCTTTTGACCTATACAGTAATAAAGGGGATTTCGTTAGTTTAGAAGTGTCAACAATATTTTCAAACGCAATGAGGAATTACTCTTACCGTTTTCACTATTAGCATTCTCAATTACTTAACATCTTTGTCCTGCAATATAGTTTTAGTCTGCTTCATCTTCTGTCCAAGAAAATAAGCATAATGCATGTCATACCTAAAATCTCCATTACTCAGAAAGCCTTGCATGAAAAATTATTTGCAGCTTGTCTGAACAGTGACCTTCTGTGCCACAGATTGTGGTTCAAGATCAGTTTTGTGGTGGAACTTCAGGTGCTCACTCCCCCCTAGTGGGAAGAGAAAGCGAATTGGAAGGGTAAAACTAAGAAGACACATGGGTTGAGGTAAAGAAAGTCTAACAGGTAAACCAAAAACTGTGCACTCAATCAAAACAAAACAAGATGTAAATTCACTAATTCCCATCATCAGGCAGCTGTTCAGCCATCTCCAGGAAAGCAGACCTCCATCCCCCAGCTTTATACGCTGACCATGATATCATATGGTATGGAATATCCCTTTGTTGAGGTTCTCTGTTCCAGCATGTCCCCTCAGCTTTTTATGCACCCCCAGCCCACTCGCTGATGGGATGGGATGAGAGAAGAAAAGGCTTTGATGCTGCATAAGCACTTGTCAGCAATAGCAAAAATCTGTCTGCATTATCAATGCTGTTTTCAGCACAAATGCAAACATAGCCCTGTACTAGCTGCAATGAAGACAATTAACTCAGCAAAAACCAGCACAAATAGTTACATTCATATACCCTGCACAATGAGTGTTTAATATTTTGAGGTACTAACAGGCATAAGTAAGACAATATTAAAAATATCTAGTTATGTATAAGAAGCATTGAGGTATCCAAGATGCTAGCTCAATTTTTTTTATTTCCATTTTTGTTCCTGGAGTTCTTGATTTACTTCTGTGTAAAGTATCTTTCTAATTTTTAATGTTCTGTGATTTTTTCATAAAAATTTCTATTGTAACAATTAATAAAACTGTTGTTTAGCGAACGCTTACAAATTAATTTCTCCTAATGTTTCATGAGGATTTGCTCACCTTCCAAAACAGACAAACTGTATTGACAATGGTCTAACTGCTAATGCTAATAGGAAAAAATCTCTACCTTGTCGTGCTCTCAGATGCTTTGCAAATAGTGTTAGCTCTAGTCTGTAGGAATCAGTTTATCCTTGATGCAGAGACTTACAGTGAGCTAACTGTCTGTCTCTTCAGGTGGGCTACCAAGCTAGTAAAGGATTTGGAGCATGTCTCATATGAAGAATGGCTAAGGGACTTGGGCCTGTTTAGCCTGGAGAAAAGGAGGCTCAAGGGAGATCTTATCATTGACTGCAACCACAAGGAAGTTCTAGAAAGGTGGAGGTCAGTCTGTTCTCCCTAGTAACAAGCAATAGAACAAGAGGAAATGGCCTTAAGCTGCACCAGGGGAGGTTCAAGTTAGATATGAGGAATTTCTTCACTGAAAGGGTTGTCAGGCATTGGAATGGGCTGCCCAGGGAGGTGGTGGAGTCACCTGGAGGTGTTTAAAAGAATGTTAGATGTTGTACTTAGGGAAAGGATCTAGTGGTTGATAGGGCTGGAACAAAGGCTGGACTCAATGATCTTAAAGGTCTCTTCCAGCTGAAAGGATTCTATGATTCTATAATTCATCACTTTTTACTGATTTTAATGACTTCTTGCATGAGTCATTTACTGAGAGAAGAATATATAGTGATGTTGGGATATCTTAGGCTACCTTGCATAATTTCAGCTGCTATTACAGAAAGACATCGCTACTGCTTCTGTGTCATACATACCGGCTATTCACAGACGTCTTCCATAGTGTCTGACTTGTCAAATTCCGTTAGCAGTTATGTTTGAACAAATTAATTCCAAGATTTTCACTAACCAGTATATTAATTTAGATGAATTTAATTATTTTTATGTATATACATTTAAATCAGGGCCTCAATTAAGCTGAGTACAGATGGTGTCTAGTGGCATTTAAGATTTCTTAGTAGATTTCACCTGGCTTCCAGCTGCTGTTTCAGAAGGGCAGAAACAGGGTCTAGGGAATTTTTGCCAACACTACGAAGAAGCAATAAAAGCCATAAGTTATACATTTCTATTTAGGAAAAAAAATTAAATCCCACACTAAGTTCCTAAAACTTGGATATTTTTTTGATACTGTAAAAACTTTTTGTTCTGCTCATGAGCTAATTTGTCTTATCCTCCATGACATTCATATATCCTCCTTTAACTTTATTTTAAATTATTTTATCTCACATTATATTTTTCTGCTGTGATATTTTTCTATTCCGCATAATATTAGTCTATTTTAACTCCTGCAGTCATTTAAAATAGTCACTGCATGAAACAGACATATTTATAAACATATTTATAAACACATTTTGTTTTAATCCATTGTTGATTGCTATCAACATTGATTCTTTCTTCATCAGGTGAGGAATAATACTATGGATTTGGGGGTTTTTATACACGTAGAGACTAAAGTTATTGTTTTACTTATTCACACAAGTTTTCTTGTCTTTGTTTTAATAGGAAATGATTGTATCTAAATTATAGGACAGACACGTAATCTGACAGATAGAGTATGTTCATTGGTACCACTCAGCAGATGATGTTTTGGCACAGGCTGCTGCATGCTCCCATCCTGAGACCAGGTAGCCACTCTCTTCTTCTTCATACAATGGCATTCATGAAAGAGATGGAGGAAGAGATTGTACATCTCTTCTGATGCTGCTCTTCTGTCAGAGCACAGCCAAAAGAGGTGTCCAGGTCAAGAAGATTAAAAGTATTCCTAGAGCCTTACCCTTCAGACTGTTCTAAATATCTTTTCTTCAATTGTCCGCAGAAGAAATCACCCACCTACTTCCTGAATTCTATTAGTTGTTTTGTTTTCATTCGCCAAGAGGTAAGAACAGCTAAAACAGTAACATTCTTCTAGAGGTCAGTAGAAGTAACAACTAGTCGTGACTTTTTGGGATTGGTTTGTTCCTTTTTAAAAATATTTTTATGTGAGTTATATGGAATTTATGAAATGATGGAATAGATATTACTTAGAATCTAAAAACTGCACGATCAACCATCCCAGTAAGCGATAGTTCAAACTCCTGGAAACTTCTAACTCTCACTGAGTAATTTCTGAGGTTTGATACATGTATTAGCATTGTCACTAGATTACATCATCTCATTATCTGAGACTTTTGACTTAGATACCTATACTTAGAGATTGAATCTAGTGACCCATGCATTACTTTATATCTCATGCTAATGAAACCTCTACCTAAAACAGCAGGAACCTCTGTGGAATGGAGAAGTAATTTTGATTCTCATCTATATCTTCCACTCAGACAAAAAAGAAAACAGCTGTTCCTAATAAGATAGACTTTGTGATGTGGAATCTATAACATGATTCATTGAACTAGATTTCAGTTTCCTCAGAATCTTCGATCTCCAAATCTTCTAAAACATTTTAATGTCTCAAAATAAATTCTTACCTCCTCCTCAACCCAAGTTCAAAAGTGTGATGATGTACATCAAACCCAGCAATATTTGAAAGAAAAAACCTTTCTGAAAGAAAAAAAAAGTGTTATTGAGTTAGCATAATGAAATAAAACAGAGAAAAGGGGGACACTTAAACAGGAAAACACTTAAACAGTTCTTACCTTGTTCTAATGTCTCACTAAGCTTTTCTAGACTCTCAAGAAAGGCCATGGCAAAATTAACTTGATTTGCAAGCAACATAAAAAAAACCCCGTATCTTTCTTAAAAAAGCAGTGAAATCAAAATACCCACATTCCCACTTCAAGCATTACTCTGTATACTATTCAGGCTTTGTAAGCATGTTGTTAGAAAACTGGGTCATTTTCCTTAAAAAGTATAACAATACTGCAACTAAGGAAAATGACAAAATTATACCCATAAAATGCATAAGGTAAGATGAAAGGAAGTAGGACAATTATACTTAATTTCTATTCTATTGCTCACTAAAATGCTTGTAAACAACACAAGACAGAAATTACCCAGTAGTTGTTACATGACTTTTCAGAACTTACCTGTATTTCAGGCAAATATAGAATTCTGACTGTAAAAAGTATTATTTATTGCTCAGAAAGTAAAATTTTTTTTTTCACAAGAAATTATCACTGTCTACTTTTCAAATTGCAGTACTTATTTTCATATCTGTTGGGAATAAGATTGAAATATCTTGTCTTTTCATTAAACTACCAAGCAACTTTCCCATCAGCAGTATTTTGTTTTTATTTGACAGGAATATGTATGACCATCTTGGAGGGTGTTCTTTGGAAAGCAACTCTGTCTGGCAAAAGACACTATCGTCATCATTTCAACATGATTCATTCTCATATTAACTAAGTAGACAACAATATACACTATTTTACTAGTATGGTGCAAGATATGCTGCATTCTCTAGTTTTTTTGTTTTATTGTTTTTTTTTTCCTTAGCTGGTTTCATAGCACTAGGTTACGGACAACAGGGTCACATTCACATATTCTGTGTCAAATGAGAGACAGAAATAAAGGTTATTAAATCAAACTTCTAAAGATGGTCTAAAATATTATTTTTGTTGTAGTTCTGTTGAAATAAGCTTCTTACAAATGTTGTATTATGGTAATGCTTTGGTACTTTTATTCTATAATCTTTTTCAATCAATTTCAGTTCTCACAGGACTGATGATAAAATTGTGATTAGTAGTATTCATTCCTATCTTTATATTGACAAATATTAAAAAAAAAATCTCATTTGAGATTTGAGATTTTTAGTTAATATTACTAAGTTAAATGAAGTAACAGCATGAATTTTCACACTGTGAATCATTCCTTATTCAACCACTGGCTTTCTTTAGGAGCATTTAACTAACTCTTTCCAGGACAGCCTGGGTTCTAGCACACAATTGTCCTAACGGGCATGTTTCAGTTGCAGACTAGGTTACTTCATTTTCTATTCTGTTTTTAATGTAACAGTTTAGATATACCCTGAACATTTCTCTGAGTAGTTATATTTTTTATTTCTGTTCTCAGAGGAAGGAACACATAAAAACTCATTCATTAAAAAGAAAATGTTACATGATAAAACCAGAGAACGAAGAGAAGTCTAACAGGACAGCAACAAGGGACATCAGGAATTTTTTATTACAGGATGGGCCACGCTGAATTATTAGCAATACATAGTGATTTCTTTTAAGAGTGTTTTCCAAAGATAACAAATGTACAACTTATATTTGAGAACTCCCTTTACAATTAAGGATCAGCTACATTAACACATTAGTTTAGAATTCTGTCATACATTACTTATGTAACTAATTTTTCATTAAACATTACTAGCTGTTTTTTAATTCATACTCCCTCTGCTAGCTTAAATTTTTGTTGTTTCACTAAAAATCTCCATTCATATTTTATAAACACATAGCATAACAAAATAATCCAATCTATGATTTTTTTTGTCATATCATTCTCTCTGCATTCACTTGCAGTGATTTGTAGTATTATGCGATCATAAACATTCCCCACTTAAGATATAATAAAACAAGTTGTTGGATGAATACTGTATTTGAAAACCTAGCAAATCAGCAATCAAAAAGTCAAAAAGCAAGCAAGCATTTGCATCTGAATTTACCTCTACAAGGATTTAAAATTAAACTCTAAAAATTTGAATATGAATAGAGGAACGATATTGGGCAATATTTTGTTGTTTGTCAGGAGCGTGATTCAAGCATATATTCCACAAACTTATCTTCTTCTGGAAAAACAGTAACAGGCTGAAATTATATTTAAAGACAATTGTGATAAAGCGAAACATGTGATAAAACTCTTAATTTCAGATACTGGAATGATGAGAATAAATTAAGTATCAAGCTCCTATTAATATTATCATGTTATTAAAGTACGATTTCATAGTCTTCAAATAGTACTTTTTCAATATGTCATTTTCCTTTTACCAAATTAAATGCTTTCAGAGAGGGAGGAAATCCAAGTACAACATCACTGGAGAAAGAACAAGGAAAAATCCCCACAATATAAAATGCTGGTGAGCTATCTTCCAAAGGAAAGTCCAGGAAGACTTAGAAGGTATGTTTTTGCTAATTCTCTGTGACTTTAAGATAAAAACTTTAACATACATCTGATATAACACAGAAATTCCCAAATGTCTGCATGCCTCTTACCTGAATCTTGTATGCCTACTGCAATATGCAAAGTTTTTGCCTCGCTAGGGAAATAAGGATAATTAAGGTCTGAGATGGCACATCATTATTTTTGGCATTATGCATATAATGGAAAATTTTGCAGAAATAAGACATTAGCTACTTGTTTAAAAATGTCTGGAAAGCAGTCCAAGTCTGCTTAGTCTCTACTTAAAAAATTTCTGATTGGCTGCATGACAATTGTTTGCCTAGCAGGTCATGCAGAAAGAGGTTTATTTTCATATGTTTAAAATATTAATATATATTTATAAACTCATAAAGTACCAATTTTATGTTGATAAAATGAAATATTCTGAATTAAGGATCCCATTACAACTAATCTGCTTCCCATAAATGTAATTCCTTTTATTCAGAGACAATAAACATATTATAATATATATAAAAATGACATTTACATTTTTCTCCACTATATCAATGACAAAAACAAATATGTTGTTATTCCTAATAAGTAAAATAATTACTTGCTTATGAGATTTAGCTAAGACCATTTAATTCAGCTTAATATTCAGCTTAATTTGTTAAGCAAGAGACTTTTGTTCTCTCTTCATCTTTTTCAAACTACTTGTGAAAAAGAATCAGAAAGAAATCTATACTTTGTATATGTGAAGCACCCTAATTGCTATAGTGGACCATACAACCGTTAGTGAAGTGGGAAAGGAAAAGTAAGAGTAGTTCTTTGGCATATAACTTTCCTCATTCTAAATTAAATACTTTCAGACAACTCAGAGAACAGTGAAAGAAATTAACTTCCTTAATAGTATAGTATATCACCTCTGTGAAAACATGGTTTGGAATATGCAAATAACTATTTTAAAACCTAGGTCCAGAAATAAAATTAAAAAAAGGTAAACCAAGTAAATATAAGTTAAATTATAACTGTTTCACACACAAATCAGTCCAAAGTCAGTGAAAACTGAAGGAAAAATGAAAAAGATCCTGCAGAATTTGTATGTCAGTTGATTATATGTCAGATCATTATACATATTCATTAGAAGTGGAGCTCATCCTGCCAAACTTGAGACTCAACAGGTGTAGTTTCAGCAACTCAGCCTTCCTTACAGAAGTTTTCAGTAGATGTCATCCTTGGTATTTCATGAGATGGAAGATTTGTTTTACTTTTTCATGTTTACAGTTAACAGTATCTGTATGAAAAATCTCTGAAGGAGGCAGAATAAGTTCTAAGTTGTAATGTGATAATTTAGAAGTGTGAATAACTGTTTACTGTTTCTAGTATTTACATATGTATTTTCTATATTTATACATGTATATCTTATCTTATATGTATCAAGTATCTTCTATTCAGTAAAAAGAATTTTTATGATCTTAACTTGAAGACCATTGGATTTCTGTAGCATCATATATTTAAAAAGGTACCTATGTGTTTGTGCAGATTTAAAAATACCAGAATAAGTGTCTAAATCTCCAAATTCAGCTGTCTTTGCCATGACTTCAAGCTGGACTCCCTTGCGTTGTTACTGTATGTGTTACTGTAGCATGTTAAACTCAATACATAATTTGGATTTGTAAATTTTTGTCAGATACTTTTTATTTTTTTTTAAATTAAAAAGGTTTATACTACTGCAAGACTGCCTATGCATTTCCAATAAAATGTGAGAACATAGGTTCCATGGAAACAAAAAAGATAAAATTAGTAATAAATATTATTCATAATGGACAGAGAGATGACTCCACCACTCTGCTTGAAAGCCATCAATCAAGTATTAGACTGGAAACTTGTGAAAGAATCAGAACTGATGACTTACTAGCTTCATTTTCATGCTTTAAGCACAAGTATATTTTGGTTTTTGTTTGATTTGTTGTTTTTTTTTCATTAACAGAGATGTATTATTTCTGCATTAGTACAGAGTGAATTAGAGTATGATGGACTCATTGTGGTGTCTGACTTCTTCATTGTTCATTCCTGCAAAAGCTATTCACTTAAAGAAATTTCAGTTCATAGGTGACCTTGACCATAGCATGTATATTTTTGGCTGGTTTATACCTGAAACAGGTATAACCTTGGACTTTTTGAAAAGACATTATCTCCCTGCACCATCTTCTTGCCTTTGTGCTTTGATTACAAAGTTACAGGGACTGTAAAATATTTTATTTATTTCTTCTTTCTTCATGAATAGAAAATTACTCCTACTGCATCTGTTTTCCACTCCTTAATTATTTATGAATAAATAAAAGTCAACAGTTGAAAATAAGCCTCTAAAATGGGAATAAATAGGTTCTTTAAAATAGATATATAGTCAAATTTTGGTTTTCCAGTGCAGAATCAGAAGTTCATAGAGTTATTGTTGATAATAAACCAAGAGGGATCTGTGAAAGAATTTTTTCCTCAGATGCATGGAAATGAATTCTTGTTCTCTATTAGTCTGATCTTTACAACATCTGAATTTGTATCAGGAATAGACCTGTAATGCCACACAGACACAGATTGAGTCAGCACAGCATCATACATTTTAGTCTGGGATTCATTTATCTTATCTTTAAATATTTACAATATAGGCATGTATATTTATCTTCGTACATTCTCTGTATAGTGAAGAGAGAAAAATGGGAACTTGCAAGAAACAATTAATCTGAAAATGTTAAGTGTCTGCTTTATGATGGAGTGAATCATTCCCTTAGATGTGCCAGTTTCTCTCCACTGATTATAAAGACAGCCTAAATCAGATAGAGAGATCTGTACCACAGAAGCCTATATTTGATCAAATGAGCTAATTTTCCAGGTGCTTCTGTCAGGAAGTGTGTTTTCTTCATTCCCAAGAAATTGAAAACGTTCAGAATAGTTCCTGGCTTTTGAACTTTGGCCAGCCAGCATTTTCTCAGGTACAGTTGGATGGTAAGTACAAGTCAAGGATAATTTCTAACATTCAGTTTAATATGGGCTAACTGTTCCAAAGAGGAAAAGAATTTAACACAGCGCATGGGCATCAGTCTGTACTGACTGACCTCAATGACATAGAGTAGTCATGGGCATATTTAATTTAAAAGATGTAGTCTCTACTGCTGTGGTTGATTCACTTGCAATCGGCAATAATTTTGAACAAGTTATTCTGCCAGAAATCATGTCTTACTCTACATATTGGTCTCATTATAAACATTTTTAATTTCCCATAGCCAAAATCAGTGTTTACAGGCTAATATTTTGGGATAAATATTCTGTTGTCACCATAAACAATAAAAACATTGCATTATGGAGCTCATTTTAAATCTCAATTTTAATGACTATCCATCTGTAAACAGTAATGGACACTTCAGGAAAAAAAAAAGTATAGATACATTTTTGATTTGGTATACCTCCCTTCTCTCCATCTCCTGATGATTTAGGGGTTAGTATGCTCTCAAATATTTCATTCAAATTTCTTCTATATATTCAAGGATAGTTAGGAAATTTCCACAACTCTAACCTTAATTCAGTGAAACTCTCATTTACTTTGGGAATATTGTAGTTTTCAGTTTTAGATTCCATTAGCAAAATCACAATCATAGAATAGTTTGGCTTGGAAGGGACTGTAAATATCATCTATTTCCACGCATCATGAGCATGGACATCTTTCACTAGATCAAGTTACCCAGAATCATCAGATCTTTCTTTTAATAGAAATAGTGTACTAACGCTATTCAACACTGATGTACAGAATAAGAAAAAATAATCCAATAACACACATTTGAAAAAATCTGACTAGAAATGATGGACAATAAAACTGCCTTTGTGCATTAGTGAACGAAAAGTGCTTGCTTGGTATAAGGACATTGAAAACATCACAGGATAAAGCATCTTCCCCATGACCTAGAAGGCATGCTTGGCACTGTTTTCTATTTATAGGTATCCTCAATTTCAATCATATTATCAGCTACCTGCTGAGTCTGGCAACATATCTAATATCATGTCGAATCACCTGACTGCCTTTTCTCTCAAAAACACTTCCCCAATCTTATTGTCACTGACCTAGCAAAGGTTAGCCATAAATCTTTTTCTCAGCAAGGGTGCCGATAGTTTAAGAGTTTCTCTAATAAGCAATGGTGTATTTCTGAGCTTATAACTAAAACAGCATGAACTGTCATATCTTTCTGAGAAGTATTTAGATAGGTTTGTGTAAATCCAACAGGTTAGTGGATAAATTTGCAGATTTTTTTTTTTCATCTGTGCCTGATAGTATATTTGTTTTATTTGTGCTTGTTTGGTCATGTTTTGTTGTCACTGATGAATAGTCATTCACAGTCACAGCCTCTGTTTCATTGACTTTTCTCTAATTAAACAAGAATAGAATAACTCATATGCAGGCTACTCTTAGTTGAAGCAATGAAAATCAAAGCCTTTTCTATTCCAAAGGTGATATGATTTGTTCTAACTATTAAAGAATCTACAAGTAATTACTTGTGATATAATGGAGCATCTTTATACTAAAAATGTAGGATGTATTTTCATAGATTTAGTTTAACTTTAATCTGAGTTGATTGTTCCACCACATCACTGAAACTGACTACATTAGACAAAAGGGCAATGTGTCCACTTTGTTCTTATTTAAATATGTTGTGCTTACTAGTAATTACTGCATTTTAATTCCACCAAATTAGTTACAACCTAAGAGTGATTTTTTGTTTGTCAGGAGGATGTTTTTACCATATCTAAATGGTGATCCTGACGAAAAGTCTAATGATAAAATAACAGTGAAATTTCAAGCTGCCAAAGAAAAATCTGTGCTAATGTATTTTAAAAATAGTGTGTGTTTTTCTTTTCCTTTTCCCTTAACTTTTAGAAATAATCTATTTCAATAGAGCACATAAGCCTGATTCACATTCACTAACTTTCTGTGCTAATCGAACACAGAATGCATCAATGAGAGAAGGCAGCGTTCCAGTAAATTAGTGGATGTTCAAAAGAGCACCAAATCTACCCATTGCAGTAACTATGTTATAGCACAAAACAGCAAGAGCAAAAAAGCAAATCTTTTGGATTTTATCTTTAGGAAAACCTGGGAAGCTGTATCTGCCTCCATGAACTTGAAATAGTAGACTGAAGAAATTTGGTTGTCTTTCTGCTGGCTACTACTCATATTCCCATTTTCATGGAAACTGCTCTTATACTGACTGAAAATGGGATAAGGTGCTTCAACATAATTGCTACTTTACACAAGCCTGTTTTCCTTTTATGTTCAAAATGGAGATTATTTTAAAGCACCGTTTTCCATATTCATCGTGCTGACACGTGTTCCTATGGAAACAGAAAAAAAGAAATAGCTGAGTCCTAGAAACTCTTGTTCAACTCAGTGAGTAAATCTTAACAGAATTCTACTTCAAGGAGAAACAGAAGACCAATCCAAATTCTAACTGTAATGGCTAAAAAGTTTTTGCTCATGAATTATTTGAAGAGGAGGAAGAAATTCTTCTATTGTCATGCTCTGGAGAGTTCATTATCCATAATTTTTCACCTAGCATCATCTAAAATACACTAATCTGAGGCATGTTTCTGTTTCCATTAAAAAAAAAACCAAAACGAAACAAAACAACCCCTGTTGCCGTTGCAGGCAACACTAAGTGGTGGTTCAGACTGATCTCCCAGCTCTCCGACAGTCGAGGGAAAGGATCACTGCACACACGGTGTGGATGGTGCTCTGTCTCCGTCTCTGTCCCCGTCTCCGTCTCCCCCTTATTGTTTATGTTATGCCCTTATATCTGCTGGCATAAGCACCTCCTCTATCTCTGCCCCGTGCCAGACCTCTCACTTCCTCTTCACCTCTCACATTACAATCCGAGATCTTCCGGAGGCCTACTACAAACCTCAACATAAGCATCTAGCTTGACCTTGCGAAGAAGCTTCTAATTTTGTTTCTTCAGAAATCAATTAGTTAGTTACACAAGAGCTAGTGATTGAAACCCACCTTTGCTGGTACATTACACTAAAAATCTTACATGGATTTCAGAAAGCTATGGATGAACTTCTAGAAAGCTCAGCTATCTCAAATATTGAACCAAACCCATCTACATTGAGTCATGTTTCATTATTTTCCACTTTTATGTATTATTTCATTTAATAATATATATGTGTTCACTTGCTTTAAAGAAAAAAAACATGCAGGATGAGTGGCTTTAAAATACACTTCATTAAAATAATTTAAAACCTTTTTTTTTCCCTCCAATTTTATTGTCACGCAGTCTCAGGAAACTCTATAATTTTCAAACATTTATTTTTCATGAAAGTCTGTTCTGTTTATCAACTGTCTCTGTAATGGTATGTAAAATACATAAATGTATTTAGCTATGTTATATATAAAACTGTTCAATCCATACTGATTGGCAGAAAAAATCCAAAGCAGATGTGTGTGACTGAGAGCCCATCTGTGTATGCTGCAAATGGATTAGACAAGGATGTGATTTTATTTCTTGTTTTTCTGTAATTGTCTAACATTTTCTTTTTGGAGAGAATTAATATTTGTCTGAGCTAAGTAAATGAAATTCATAAGGTTTAGTATTTGTATATTGCCCACAAACACAGTAAAGGAAACAGACAATGGTATAAACACTAATAGAAACTAGAGGGGAAATTGTAGCTAATAAAGTCAGTAAAAGAACTTCCCTTGTTTTTCTTGGGTTAGTATTTTGCTCAAGGAATTTAAAGAAATGTTCTTTTTCAGAAATGACTGTTACTATCTATAACAGACAAGCAGCTCCATTCTTTCTTTCTGAGAAGCTAAGTCTACTCCACATATCGCTATTCTAGTAGATATTATATAAATGACATTACTGAATAGTTCAAGAAAGCTGCTAATGCTTCTTGTGATATTGCATGTTTGTAAGTACTTCTTTTTGTATCTAATCTGGTGTATGTGTAAAATTTGTACCAGGAGGACAGTGTTTACTTAAAAAAAATTAAAAGAGTGGCACCAACTCATTTAGGTTAAAATTTTCCTTTTGGGCTTAATGTGACTACAGTGTTTGGAGGATATTCTGCCATAATGACACAAATTAAGTGAAAGGTAGCTGGAAGTCCTCATCATCTTTCATAAGCAGTCCTTAATTGCCTCATTTGTTGTTATTTAATTGCTCTTATTACACCTATTTTATAAATAGAAACTATTAAATCAATGATACAGGAAGCCAAGATGACTTTGTTAGCATCAAACTAAAAATATACCCTTTTAAAAATAACTAAATGAAAAAACACATAAAGCCTAGAATACATTGAAACTGTGTGCTCTTGAAGCAGAAGTGAGTTTTTTTTTCATATTATAAGAAATTTTGACACTCTCAAAACAGCTGAAGAAGTATTTCTTCCTGTTAGATCACAGTAAGGGTGAAATAATGCGCAGGCTGGGTTTCAACGTCTCAGTAAGTCAATGACTTCCCTGATTGCAATTCTCTTTTGCATTTGCAATTCAGGACTGACAGCCAGAAAGATCAAATAATTTGTAAATAGCTGTGACTACTTTTTCTCAAAACAAGAGAAAATGGAGGGTAGCACATCATTTAAAGATGTTCAATCAGGCGTTAGCACATTGGAAATTCAGTTCAGAATTCAGTGTAAATTCTCAAGTTTCTGGCTCCCTATACTTAAACTTTCACTTCTCCCAGGCCTTGGAGCTGTTGTATTCCAGCTTGTTCATACTATCTGGGCATACTGGACATATTGTGTGGTTCAGTCATCAAATATGCTGCAATTCTACGTCTTTAAGCATGAATTATTCTCCCAGATAGATACAGGTAGAAATTGTCTGACTTAACAGATGTCTAGTGTATACCTACATTTAGTGGCATAGGCATGGCTTACAGTCATTGGAAAGAAAGATTGTGTGAGACCTAGTAGTATAGGCAGATGGACTCAAAAAATGTGTGAAAATATATGGACAAGGGTTGTTTCTTATCTTGATATGGTGAGCTTTGTTTTTGGATACTTGACATTAAAAGAAAAAAAAAAAAAAAAGAGAGAGTAGCATAGACAGCCAGAGATTCAATCAGTGTTGAATACATTAATAACATAGTTACACCCAAAACTGGACTTCTTTGAAGCACCAAACTTTCGAATCATACTCTAAGCCTTCAAGAAAACATCTTTCAGTTGAGAAGTTTATGCCTGATTCTAGTTTCCTTAATGTTATGCCTTAGTTATACCTGTTTTTTTTTTTTTAATCTTGAGAATACAAGATTTGTTCTAATAAAGGTATGGTCTTGCTTGTGATCTTTCCACAGCTGAACAAGGAACTAATTCCCATGTTGTGTTTTCTCTGCATCAAGCATGAAGATCAAGTTTTATCAGTAAATGTCACCTTATGACTGTGTAAAAATTTATAGTTAGTTTGATTGATCAGTGACTTTAAGAAAGGATTCACAAATAGTCTTAAAAGACAAAACAGACAAAACTTGTACTTCTGACAGTGTAGAAGTGACAAAAAAAATCAGGTTGGTAGCACTCACACTGCAGTAAACTCTGTCACTGTTACGCTTCCTCTGTGAATGGATCTTCAGACTTACAGTGTGGATCTTAAAAAGAAAATAGGTTCTTATTCTACATATATACAACTTTATCATTCTATTGTCCAAAAACCATACAGATTTCTACTGCTATCAACGACTTCTTCAGTATTTAATTTCCCAATCCTAACCTCATAAAGCTTTTCTGTTCCTTCTTCCTCTGCATGCCTCTGCTTTGTACTGGGAAGACTATATGAATAAAATCATTCCAGAAAAAAAACAAAACAAAAACTCTACTCCAGAAGCACTATTCTTAAAAATATTCATACTAACTGATTAAATCAGGTATTATATCTTTAATTTGTTTTAATATGAAATGCTAAAGAGATAACACAAACCCTTTATTTTCCTTGATAATAATGTATATAATAATAATATAATAATAATATTCTAGTTTGATTTCAGATTATTTTGGGAACAACTCCTACTAAAAACTTTATATTACAACTCACACACTTTTATTTTAGTTCTACTTTTCAAAAATTAATGGCTAAGAAAAATAATAATTAAAGGCTATATGTAGCAGTCAAATTCCTAGTACTTTTAGAAACTTAGAAATCTTAGGAGCATAAGCTGCTTTAGCCTTTAAAAGCAGGAGGCTTAAACTTCAAATCAGTTTGAATTCTCTGAGCCAATCTTTGTCTGTTAGAAAAAAATGAAGAGAGGCACAAACTAGATAACAGCCTTTTATGGGGTACAGAAATTAAAGTAACAGAATTACCTTTCAAAGAGATCTCCAGGGCTTTAATGTAAAAATAGCTATTATTTTATTAGACAAGACTCTAATCCACAGTCTGTTCAGTTGTACTCCAGACTTCTATAAGATAATCAATGCCTTCACTGGAGAGCAGCTTGATTTGAAAAAAAAAAAAAAAAAAAAGGAAATTTTTTAAAAAATATATTTTTGGAGAAGCTGGGGAGCCATCTTGTGGTGATTGTATTTAATCCTCAAAAAAAAGAATAAAGTTTGAATACAGTTGTTTCATTTTCAGCTTGCAGGTTTACATTGAAGATATTTTTGATTGGAAAGATCTGTTAGCATTTTCTATTTATCTGCTCTGTTTAGCTATCTACATTAAAGTATGTATAGGAAAGAGATGAAGACAAAAAGGAAAAACATAGGCTATGTTACCCATCAAATTTGCTTATAACCACTAACACTATGTGCTCCTTCTTACTGAATGATTTTTACCCGGTGTCTTTTCTTCAGAAATATATCATTAGGAGAACATTATGAAGGAGGAAAAAATGTTATGAAGGTGAAAAATTATGAAAAAAAAAGGAAAAACATAGGCTATGTTGCCCACCAAATTTGCTTGCAACCACTAATATTATGTGCTCCCTATTACTGAATGATTTTTACCAGATATCTTTTCTTCAGAAATATGATATTATTAGGAGAATGTTATGAAGGAAGAAAAGAATGTTCACGCTGTAAATTTGTGCATGGAAGAACTGGAAGCTGAATTTGTGTTTTATACATTTATTTAAATTTTTGAAAACTAGAAAAAAAACTCACTGTTAAAATTAGATTCTGATATGGAATGGCCATTGCAACCATACGGAGAATCTGTTTTGTATATTCTAAAAGCAACTAGATAAAGGTAAAAAAGGTACATACCTATAGCATTTGAGGAACCATCTCTGCCTTAGTTGAAATCAAATAATTCAATATTATTTCCTTGTGATATGCTCAACTGGCTTCTTGCTTGAGACGACTTGTTTAGTGGTATCTGGTTTTATGCTTAGTAGCCTAGATAAGCAGCAATAAACATCATGACTCACCATTAATGTCAGCACTTTTAGTGAAAAACACAATACATCGACTTTTTTTTTTAATATTTGTACATTCCACAGGACAATAGTTTTATTTAGTAAATAATAGTATTATTTCTTTATATCTCAAAAGCAAAGATCTCGAACTGCGTTACAGATGACATAAAAGCTGTTTTCCAGCAACTACATTGGCAAGAAACAACGAGCTGCTGACAACATGGTTTTCAAAAGTTGTTTTGCATCCAAGTATAAACAGAGTACTTTTTCTTGGTGGTTCTCTCCTCCCCCATAACTTATTAGTAATCCCTGTTGCCCTGCTTCTCTGTCCCACCTTTTCTTCTGCTTCTTACATTTACCTGTAAGCAACCATAAGTAAGGACAGCATCACTGAGAGTTGTAAAGGGTCAAGTCAGAGTGAAATGGTCTCAGAAGAGATTGTCCAGGAACCACGATAATTAATTTTAGCATCTCTTTCTCCTTTCCTTTTCTCTCCTCAGCACAATTTGTAACACTTCTCAGTTTCTCATATTTTCAACTTTTTTCTAGTTGAAAGATCCATTCCAAAATTCCTGCCTACGTAATTGAGTGGGCTTGTTATTTAAACCAATATTCAAATCTGCTAAACCATTCTTCTGTTTCTGCAGCTATATATTCTGCTCACCTTTTCTGTGTGGAAACACAGTTTAAAATTGAATGGTTTTAAACCTCATCTCACTTTCTGAATTGGTTTTGCATGGGAGGAAATACACATGGAAGTTCTGGTTACTCTTCCTAATACATTAAGGCAGTCTGAAATATTGTTCCTGTGATTAATACATACTATGATGCATAGGTAGGAACACATAGGGGCAAATTAGGATTACTTTCCCCATTGTAAAAAATGTATTTCAATGCCTTTGCAGAAGTATTCTCACACAGACTATTACCAATCTCATACCAGATCTAGGCTTGTATTCAGTTTTCTCCACTGCCCAGACCCTGAATAATAGAATGGAGGTTATACAGATTTAAGAAATTTAAGAAGTGTATATGATTGAAGCCAGAATTATTGTTCAGTTTCTAAATCCAGATAACTTTCCTCTCAGCGGAGCTGTGGTGACTGAAGATGCTTCAGGAAGTCGCCCAATGCAAACCATCAGAACCTTCATCTATGCTGCAGTTCTGTTTCAAAGAGGTGGTGTACATAAACATTCACAGTCAGAAGGCTCTGCTAAAAGACATTGGGAAGGATGTCTGGTTTGCCTGAATGACCAGTAGTCATGTTGTTAGGCTCCTCTGTACATATAGAACTCTTGAACTAGCAATTCTCAGTTTTAACTCAGTCATTAGGTTAATTTTCATTATCATATTAATGATCAAGTATCACTGCCCTGAAACTAAAAGTGAGAGACTATGATTATAGTAGTTTATCCCCTCTCATACCACAACAGATGAATAGTCTTTACAGCAAAAATATTCCTTTCTGTTCTGGCATAGTTGAAATAGATAAGAAAAAAATTGAGCCACATTTTATGTTCTTTTTGACATTAGGATGTTTCTAATGTAGTTAACTGTTTCCTATGCAGAAAATATAAGCAAATATAATCCACACAGAAAAAAAAAATAACATTATATTCTGAAGCACTATGTGGTAACAGCAAAAATTAAAAGAAGAGAATGTCCAATATT
This sequence comes from Urocolius indicus, assembly GCA_013401255.1. Lineage (NCBI taxonomy): Eukaryota > Metazoa > Chordata > Aves > Coliiformes > Coliidae > Urocolius > Urocolius indicus. The sequence continues at coordinate 50,340 of WBNH01002595.1, read as the reverse complement.
GGAAAGAATTGATGAGAAGTTATCAGAAGAAAGAGAGAAATTAAGTTTCTCTATGTATGAAGAGACAACTGGACCAATAACACATTAGGAAAGAAAGAGAAGAAAATTAAAAACCAAGAGGCTGATAGCTCAACTGTGAGATCAGGAGAGAATCTTAAAGCTACAGGAAGGAGAAGAGATACAGAAGAGAAAAAGAAAAGAAAAGGAAAAAAAAAAGTAAAAGCAAAACCCAAATAGCATATTAAAAGATGGAGATAACCTTTATAAACAGACTTCAGAGGTAGTCTTTGGGAGAGAATTTTGAAAAAACAAATACTGGAGAAACACAAACTTACCAAAGTGAACAGCTAAAACACTAAGGAAATGCTGTTAACATAGTTTCTTGTAAGAGAACAAAATGAATATTTTATTCTAAATAAATATTATATAAAGTTATTCAAAGTACTGATATCTTCAGATATACTGAGGTGAGGATGTAAGACTTAAAAAAAAATTAGATATTTGAAATGTTGCTTTCTCTCAGGTCCCAATTTAAATTTACATATTTTTAAGCTTTTGTTCTGGATTAGTTTATCATATTTCTATTTTACACTTGTAATTATATAGTCTTGAGGGGAAAATGTTCATATTATGTATCAACAACACAATCTGTCACAGTTTGGCACAGTTGTCAGCCTTTGTTTGAGAAAAGGCCAAGGATAGAATATCAGGGGATTTGCAGGTCAAGACAGAGATGAATTGACAGAGGACTGTAGGGACACTTCTTCATTGTATCTTGCAATATACCTAATTTTGGCTGATACTAGTACAGTATCTCTCTTGAGATTGCGACCCTGCAACAATTATTCATTTTGTGAACATTGAACTCACCTCAAATGCAGTTTAGAATTGACTTAATTAGTGAAGCTGCAAAGAGGCAACTGTGGGGTTTGATTCTGCTGGTGACGGTGGCAGGCTTCTCACACGGGAGCAACATCTTCATGTTAAAAGTAGTCACGTAAATTGCCTTGCTATTTATAAATTTCTACAGATACCATTACTTAGATAAGATGATGATGTTACATATACTATCTTACATAACTACAGCATGAAAATAGATTCATCAAACTGCTTTCTTTTGAAAAATCCAGAACCAAAACCTTTCTGAGACTATGCAACCAAATATTTTGAATTATTTACATTGTGAATGGCCAAGAAGTCAAACAGTATTCTGGCTTATATCAGAAAAAAAATGTGGCCAATAAGAATAAGGAAGTGATTGTCTCTTTCTACTTGACACTAGAAAAACTACATCTCAAATATTGTACTCCATTTGGGCGTCCCCACTAAAACAAAGATATTGAGGTGCTGGAGTGTGTCCACAGACAACCAAGCTGGTGAAGGATCTAAAGAACAGCTCTTATGAGAAGCAGTTGAGAGATCTAGGGATGTTTAGTCTGGAGAAAGGGAGATTGAGGGGAAACTTTGTCACTCTTTACAACTACCTGAAAGGAGGTTGTAATGAGGTGGGAGGCAATACCTTCTCCCAGGTAAAAAGTGGTAAGACAACAGGAAATGTCCTCAAGTTGCACCAGTGGAGGTTTAGATCGGATGTTAGAAAACATATTTTCACTAGCAGAGTTATCAAGCATTGGAACAGGCTGCCTAGGGATTGAGTTACTATCTCTCAAGATATTTAAAAGACATGCAAACATGGTATTTAAAGACATGATTTAGTGATGGACTTCTCAGTCTCAGCTTAACAGTTGGACTTGAAGATCTTAAAGGTCTTTTCCAATGGAAATTCTATGATCCTATGATTTTTCTCAGAAAGTGTAAGTATTGATAGCAACTGTACCATTGTGAAACACAAACTTTTGCACTTATTTCATCACATATCTTCTTCCATTAATCAAGATTGAAACAAAAATTAGAGGTTTTATGAGTTCTATTTATTCAGTTCTGGGATTATTATTCATACCAAGGAAGCACTGTTAACGCAGTTTTTCTCATTCCTGATATTTTCCATTTTTCTTATTTACTTGATCTCTAATATAAAACATTTCTAATGACTTCTAGATGTGGTTGAAATATCTGTAGTTTATCTCATGAATTATAATAAAATATAATGAGAATTTTCATAATTAACGTACTTTGAGTATTCTTGTAGTTGAAGAAACCTGGAGACTATCAAGAAAACCTTATAAGCAATAATTTCTTATATCTAAATAATAAAAATTAAATGTATTTTCAGAAAATTATCTATAAAAACATTTTTTAATTTTAGGTGAGTTGTTGTGTCTTCTGCAAATCTTATTCAACTGTCGTAACAACGCTACCATGATCTTAAATATGATGAAGCAAACCTATAGCACTTACAACAACAAACTGAATAACAGAAATATGATCTCACTAGGAATATGTGTGCTTTGATACTTTATAAGAACAAGATATTCAGCAGTTTTCATTACCTCATGGGAAAGTGGTAGGTCCTAAGTATATATATAAGGAAATTGAAGCCATTCTACATTAAATAGAAGTAGAAAAATAAAAACAAACAACACAACCCCAAAACATTTTATTAATATCAAACATAAGGCTAAGACAAAGTAAATGACACTGAGAAAAGAGTTTATGAAGACAATTCAGTGTTAAATTCCAATGTTGTGATTTCCCCTGAGAAGCACGTATCATAACATTGTTTGTTTGTTTGTTTGTTTGTTTTGTCATTTTGCAAAGAAGGCATGTCTATGCTAGCTACTCTCTGATGATCATCATGATTCTCCTTGCCTCTATATTCCAGGTATAAATGATCAACATCAAAACCACCAGAAATAACACTTGGCCTGAGGCTTTCTAGTGCTTCAGGTTGCGTGTCTGTAAAATTATAATAAATAAGTGATTCAAAGATTAAGCAAAAGTTCCATTTAAATATAAGAAAAAAAAAAAATCACTATGAGGGTAACAGAGCACTGGCACAGGCTGCCCAGAGAAGTTGTGGAGTCTCCTTCCTTGGAGGTCTTCAAGACCCACCTGGAGATGTTCCTGTGCCACCTGATCTAGGTGAACCTGCTTCTGCAGGGGGGTTGGACTAGATGATCTCTAAAGGTTCTTTTCAACCCTACCATTCTATGATTCTATGATTCTATGACTACCCCATGACTTAGTAATATTTTCAATAACCAGCTGCATGTGAAGGAAGAATTTGCTAGAGACACTGCTGCAATTATGACGTCATTGTTCCTACTATCTTCTGCATCAATATAAAACAAAATCTTTCATCTCATTGTCCACATCTCATCCTCTTCTCTAAGAAACAATTATTGTAACAAGCATGGAACAATATAACCAAGATAGTATGGATTGTAATTCTACTATTCTCATTCTATTGTTCACAGAACACAATGCAAAGATTCAAGTGAGGAAGAATGTAAGAATAACCAGTTATGGAGATAAGAACTGTATTAATTTCTAGACCATAGAATAGTATAAAATCACATTGTTACTCCATGTACTTTATCTATTTATCTGTGCTTGATGGATGATATGGCTAATAATGCATCTCGTTTTGTGGGGTTTTTTTATGTTCTATACCATTTAGTAAACTAGCAGCTTCTGCAATGAGAGCCAAATATTAGGGTTTTATTTTTTGTTTGTTCGAATTGTAGTATTAAATAGCAGTCAGTGTGGTATCCCTATAGAGGATTCAGACTTTCTTAGCTACTATTGAGTAACAGCTCTTCTTGTCAATCAACATTGTTCATTTAGTATCTTTCAAAAATCACAACTTCATGAGTCCTCACATAATGTTAAGTTTACATAGGGGCACATAAAGTTACTTAAAAATATAACAAACAGCTCTCTTCTTGAAGAATTAAATCCCTGCCTTGTCTCCCACCTCAACAAAAAACAAACACAAAACTATTTTATGAAGCTGGCAATTTTCTCAACTTTCTCAACTTTTCTCAACACAAGCACTCTGATGGTCTTAAAATAATTTCAGACACTACTGCACTATGTCAACCACCATGGGAAGTATTTGGTTTGTTAGACTGCTACTTGATGAATGCTTACCTGACAAAAAAAGACTGGGCTGAAGAAAGATTAGAAAGAATATTTTCATGTAATTGGGCAAAGAAGGCAAAACCACAAGCCTAAATCTTGTATGTCTATTGAACACTGTAAATTTTAAAAATGAAATGTCTAAATGGACAAATTACTATAATAAGGATTTATTCAAGGTGGCTTCTTTCTCAATGAAAATCAAAGCTTAGAGAGCAGAGAAGTAAAGACCTTAGAGTATTTTTAAACCAAAAATAAATTGCGTATCTGATTGCTTGCTATGAGGAGAGCGACAGTGAAAGGGAATACATGAGGGAATAGAATTGAGAAGTATATTAATGTGGCAATTAAGTGTTTAGCAAATGTAATGGCTGGTGAGAATGAGAGTGAGACTGGATAGATCATAGCTAGACAAAGAAGGATCAAGGAGCTCTTGCTAACTGGAATCATGATGGAGTGTGAGACTTTGGTAAGCATAAGATCAAGAAACGGTTGACATGCTACCATTGACAGGTTTATGCAGAGATGATAAAGCAAGGTAGAAAATATAGCTGTGAAAAACAAATGATTTACTGAGAAACAAATAATGAAAATATTTCTAGACTATATGACTTAGCACAAATCAGACATAAAAAGCAGAGGAAAAAAACTGCTTAATCTGTATAGATGAGCTCCAAATTACTGCAACCACCAATGAGTAATTGTTAATACTTGATGACATATGCCATAATTTTCAAATCTGTTTCTTCTGTCAGTCAGTATATCCATAAATAATCCAAAATACAATTGTTTTAATAAATTAATAAGACAAATGATAGGAATCATATACAGGTTTCTGTTACTCAAACATATCTCTTATTGGTAATTTCAAATAGGCAAAACATTTGTATGATATTAAATGAAAATATATATCAATACTGTTGTTTCACAATATTAATAATACAAATATATGTGTAACTCTTTTTAACCATCTGATACAGTGGTGTTCAAGGGCCTATATGCTTTCACAAACAATTTTATAACGTTTACTTTGAAAGCACCCATATAATTTCTGCTTTAGACATCTAATAAAGGTCTTAGTAGAAGTTATTAGTAGCATATTTTATATACCTATGTCATTGATTACAGAGGAGTTTAGAATATTTATATTCCTGATCCCTTGAACTATTTGCCTGAAGATAAAACAAACTGGACCCCCTGGGTAGTAATAGCCCTCTTCAGTCACTGACATATTTACTAAATCTCTTGCTTTCTTTTGTGTATTAGTTTCCTTGTAACAATAAGCATGGCAAGAGTGTCTTCCTGTATACCATTACCAATACAGCAGCCAAAGCTTTGAAAATAGATATACCGGATCTGTCCAGATAAACATCTCTTTTTACCTGTTATACTATTGGGAAGGAGCTAGTCACGGCTAAGAAGGCAAAAGGGTCCATGGATGATCTCACCACTGTTAACAGATGTTTCAACCTGATTTCAGCCTGATCTTCACCACTGCATGAAACTCTCTCTTACACAATTTGAGTATATACAAAAATTTCCCAGACTCTACTGTCAGGGATAGTTGCATATGTATGTAATTTAGCTATGCTTTTCTAGACTCACTGGATTACGTCTGGATTAATCTGAACAGAAGATTGTAAACAACATTACTATATTTTTTTTTTTCCTGAAAATAAAAACTAATCACTATTACCTAGTTTTTACATTTTGTTTTTTAAAATTTTCATTCATTTTCATGTACAAGAAAAAAAGATACACCGGAATACTAGAATTGCATTTACTATTTATTATTCTGTGTGCTTTGTCACACCCTCTGTTATTCATCTTCCCATTAAACTCCTTTAAATTCCAGCCTTTTTAGTTTTGCTTGCCACAAATATAATTTGATATTTCCAGTAGCCTTCGTCATTCACTTTGAAAAACCTGTCATCCTACACATTTCTAAAACATCCTAACCAGAAATGAATGCAGTAGTCCTTGTGAGCCCATAAAATTGAGCTTTATAAGCTTTAGTTATGCTTTCTACTGTTTGATTTTCAATTTACCTGCTTTTTGATTAGCAATATATGTCACTCAAATGTTTATTTTAGGAGAGCCCATAATGTTTTTTAAATCCTTCTGATTTAGACCTGGAATGAGGAGCAAGATGTTATCTTGTTTTATTATCATATGTATGATTTTTTTCTTTCTAAGCCATATTCTCTGGACTTTGGAATCTTTATAGAAGTTAATAAGCATAGAAATATAAAACAGTTACCAAATATTTACATTCACACTGTAGTCATCTACGTTTGAGATAAACTGTCATGTTATCAATGGACATATCATTTAATAACAAAACAGATGTGTAAAAATATATGGTGAATTATTTTGAGTAATGGAAAATTACCCTCATTATTTCTACAAACAGCAACACTAAAACTACTAGAAATTGCATGAGATACTGAAGAAGGCTCAGAGTATTCATTAACTCCTTCTGAATTGTCTTTTATAGACTGGATTAAACTACAGATGTGATAATCTGAGAAAGGAACAGATTCAGAAACATATATTCATTCAGATACACTGGCTTCAAATGTTCCCTTGGGTTGGGTCTTCATTATACAATTGAGTCTTATGTAGAAATATTTGAATTGCCACCATCTGAGCACGGACTTAGAAGTTGTCAGTGAAAGTCACATAATAATCCTAAATACCATAGGTGTAGAATGATTATGTTCTCTGCTTAAAAACCTTGCTATGTAAGTTTTCTACTAGGGTTTGTTTGTTACAGTAGCCTGCTACATTAACAAGGTCTACTATGAGTCTTGAAGCAAGATTGATTATTGCTTGTTCTTGTTTTCTATGTTACAGATGTGTTCTACATACCTGTAAGACAATAATATTTTTTACTAATGAACAACCTTCTGAAAGCTTTGATATTATCTGAGGATAATCATTTCCTCAGTGTGAATAATGAAGACTCAGACTATAAAGCATTCATATCATATTGAGACATTACACTTCATTTATATTATTATTACACTCTGAATAAAGCATAGAATGAAACAACAATCATCAGAGGTACATATTCATGTATGAGGTATAACTCTTGCTTTTGAGTCACTCAGTGATTGATTCCTCAAGGAGTCCTTAAATTAACACAGACTACTTTGTAGGTTTTTGGAGTTTGAGTTGTTTTTATTTTTAAATTCTTTTCCTTGCTTACCACTTAAAATTTTTCAATCAAGAGATTCCAGGTGGTAATCAAACTGGTATAAAATTATCTTCATGGATTAAATTCAATGGATGCTGCATGGTAATTACCTCTCTAACATTACTATTAACAGCAGGGATAATTGACTGAAGTCACTGGCCCTAGTCCAAGATGCCCCTTCCAATTTCCCACCTGAAAAAACAGAATAGTACTTTTTTTGGCTTGACATTCATGCACATTTGTAGCAGTGAACATTTAAAAAAATAACCCTCTTTTTAAAGATCAAGACAGATATAGTATAAATAGCTTTAAAGTGCTAACTTTCTGCTTCACAAACACAATGTCAGTAGAATATTAGTTTCCTAAATTTCACACGGCATTTCAATTACCTTTAGAGAGACAAATTAACACATTTTAATGAAAATTTTATTCTGAGTCTTGGCCTGTACCTGAGAAAAGAAAGAAAATTTAAGGCAACTTTGTACAACTCTAGTCTTTGTGCAGCACACCAATCTTCTTTATAAATAGGAATAGGATTTTTTTGAAAAATTCCAATGACCTTTATGGCATACATCAGTTGTGAGCCAAAACTGCACAAGTTCATTTTCTTTCCCTGGCTGCATGCCTAACTCTTAGAAGGCTGTTGCTTAAGTCAATATTTAGAGTACTGTGTAGCCCCAATGTTTTACTTTCTTTGTCAGGTTGTCATTGGTTTGTGAGGAGCTACTTTTGCTTGGTAACTGGGGAGGGGGCTGCAGATCATGTCTTGTAAAGAGTTCACCCCCAGCTCTGGGTTTGGACCCACCTCTGGCCTTGCCAGGTCAATTTGGTACCTCTGATCACTGTTTAAGGATGAAAATTTGAGATGTTTGGGAGGATGTGGAAGAGTAGAGCAAGATGGCGGTGACCGCACAGGCCCTGCAGTCAGAAAAGAGGGAAAGGAGGAGTGATGCTGCACCAGACACACCCTTGCAGCCCATGGTGATAGATGGAGATGCCATGACAGGAGTGAAAGTTGGAGATCCTGGGTCAGAGAGCGGAAAGCAGATTGGACCCCAACCTGAAGGACACAAGAGGTAGTTGCAGTACCACAGCAGAGAGGCCTGTGCAGGGCTGCCCAGCTTGTGGGAGACCCTGTGTTGGAGCAAGGGAGGACTGGCAAGGACTCCTTCTGTCTAGGAGTAAGTGGCAAGAAACATCAAGAAAGGATTTGTCTGACATGGTCAGACAAGGGTGCTGATCAGCAAGCTGTCTACATGTGACTGGTCCCATTTACCTTCTTTTATCTCTGTTTTACCTTGTTAACTCCTCCCCAAACAATGTTTTTCCTTTCCTTAGTGTAATCTCAAGACTGTCTTCCCCAACGTGCCATAAAATGAGATATATTCCTTAGGTAGTGGCCATCCTCAGTCTGTATATTCCTCTGGTGAGCAATGATGGACAATGGGCTGATAACAGTGATAACCTTTGGAATATCTCAGCCAGGGTGCTCAGGTGACTTCAGTTAGTTTATCCAGTTTCCTGTTGTCATTAGTCATCTGTGCTCCTTTGTGTTTACTGAGATAAGCTTTGAATCACATAATCAGGCAAACAAAAAGTCCAAATCTGGGGACATATTATCCATATTATCATATTATCCATATTACAGTGTTCTTTGAGTTAGCCATAACCTTCCTCTCACTTGTATAGTGTTTAGGTTCTAATGCAAATCCTTTTTCATCCCCTATTTGTCAGTACAAGTCCAATTAATGCTACTCACTTTCTTCTCTAATGCAGTGTCAAGTGAAGGAGCTTCGTATACACTAGAGGGCATGTTCTAAAAGTAAGATCACAACCATTGTTTTCATCTCCAAGGAGGAGCACCAGGCATTTTCTACAGTGTGAGATCTTGATGGTGGCACTCAGCTTCAGAGGATCTTTATTAGTATTGGCTCAATTGAATAGTGGCTCAAAGCTCTCAATTTGGCTACACCAACTAGGGCTGGGGATTGTGTACTTTGGTGCATAATTGCCACTGCAGGTTTTTTATGGGCTTTTTTTTTTTTTTCTGTGACAAGAACCTGTCTCTGGATCTTTTTGCTTTATCATTGTACTGGCTGCCATTTAACTATGTTTCTCATGCTTATACACAGAGTTTGCACCAGTCCTGCTCATTGCTATCCTCTGGTGCCAGATAAGTAGAAAAGCCAGCTGTGAGTTTGCTCTGCAAGATTCTCTGCTTGGCAGGAAATTTCACACACCCACTGCTAGTTCCTGGCCTTGATTCACTTTTCTTGTGATCACTGGTACTGCCACATATTGCTTTGTCTCATGCTGCTAGTCTGAAAACTTCTGATAGTACATGAGAGAAGTAAACATTCCTGAAAAAAAATCTATAGAAAGGAGACATTAGACTTGCAATGTCTCCAGTAAAAGCTTTTTTGCTTTGTTTCTGCAGAGTAGGTTTTTTCATGTGCTATCCTTGCTATTAGATATAACAAACTTTACATCGAAATTTTCTGTCAGCATATGTACAGTTAAGGCCATGAAAGAAAAAAAAACACCTTTATGCATATTCATATACACAAATAACATTTCTTGGAGAAATTATTTGTAAAGCTACAGAAGTTGAAATTGTACTGATACAGTAAATCCTGCCCAGCACTGAAATATAATTAGGTGTGTTTCAACATTTGCCTAAGATGCATTTATCCTGCTCCAACTACCACTCTCCTCAACAATTCCCAGACACACTTTGTCATTTAAAATGTACAGGGAGGACCTCCAATAGCGCTTTGCACACAGCCATCATAGTTTGGAGGCAGAGAAAGTTTATTACTTTAGATGTAGACTATTCTATGCCATCTAGCCTCTGCCCAGGAACGTTCCCAAGTGTGCTTTCTAGAATATCTGTAGCCTTTTTTTAAAGAAGTATTCTTGCAGATTTAGCTTTAAAGGGATTTATTTTGTTTGTTTCCTGTTGTCATACACCATCCCATCCTAAGGTGTATTCTGCCAAAGTAGCTAATTGTACAAAAGACACTTTTGAGAGCTATGAAAAATCCAAATAAGAAACTATTTAGGTTATGGCAGTAACATTTGCAAACATCCATGTTTGTGTTTGAAAACATCATCCTTTTTTTTTTTTTGTATGGCAGCAGGGAAATAGCTTTTTTTATCTGACAGTTAAAACTACCAATAGCTATAAAGCAGGAATTGGAACAACAAACAAGAGTTTCTGTTAATTGGGTTGTTTGTTTGTAGGAGTGTATCTGAAAAGCAGAAAGATCTCCGTACAACATCTGGCCTTTCTAATAGATTTGGCATCTAAAACTAGTCTATACTACACATCACACTAAATTAACGATAACATTTGGACAATTTATACTGAATATTGCCTAATATATTTTTTTAAAATAAACATTACTGTTACTATATTATCTGATATTGCTCCTTTTTAAAATACTGATTAATTTGTAAGTTTCAGTTTGTGTTTATTATTGTAGAATGGCCTAAATTTAAGATATTAACTTATGTTAAACAGGACAGATACCCGTACTATGTTTTTTTTTTCTTTTAGTAAATGAAAAAAAACCCAACTCAAACAATTTTACATGTTTTAAATGAATAGTTAGGTGTGTGTTTTAATGGAATAGTTATCGCCATGAGCAAGGCAGCCAGAGGCCACACATTAGGTACCTCCCTAGGGACAGGGATGAGCCAAGACAAGGCTGGGACACAGAATCTCAGAATCCCAGAATCTTAAAATCAGAGAATGATAGTGATTCGAAGGGACCTCCAGAGATCATCTAGCCCAACCTCCCCTGCTAAAATTGATCCACCTAGATCAGGTCACACAGGAACGCATCCAGGTGGATTTTGAAAACCTCCAGAGCAGGAGACTTCATGCTCTTCCTGGGCATCCTGTCTGGTGCTCCATCACCCTTACAGTGCAGAAGCTTTCTCTTCTCATGTTTGAGTGGAACTTTTTGTATTCCAACTTTTATACATTACTCCTTGTGCTGTCACTTGAGACATGGGCCTTCAGTGGGGCCCAGTGTGGTGGGTAGAGTAGAGCTGTGGAGAGCTGGAAAATGGCCCTGCTGTGCCATCACTGGTGCAGAGACTGTAGACCAGAGGAACTGATGTAGAGTCCTAGACTGTGGACCAGGTTGAGAAAGGTGTTAGGGCACTGAGCAAGGACATTAAATTTTCTGAGACAAATTCTCAAACGACTTTATTTCTGGAAAGAATGTGTTACCATTAATACATAAATCTGCTGTCCACTATAGCAATTGGTCTGTTTTTTTACCTTCAAAACTGCTGACATATCAGTTCCTTGTGTTGTGTGGATCTAGCTGACTGCTGTGATAAATGCAGCACTTGTCCCTTGCTACAACTGAATCCTGTCCTACTCGTTTTAGAGCATTGCTCTGACTGTGTAAAACCTCTCTGAATCCAGTCTTCAGGCTGTCTCACTTGATTTAAAATTAAAGTGCAGAGCTTTGTTCCATGTCATTCATGAAATGTATTGTATCCACCAGTATCCTGGTAAGCATTAGCGGTACACTGGTACATTAGCACTAAGGCTGGGGAATGAACTACTAATAACTACTCCCTAAATACATTTTTATCAAAGATAAACTAATTTAACTGTAACTCCTTCCAGCCTTTCTTTTTACTGGTGAGTGTTTTACTGTTTTTCCCATAGTTTCACATTACTAAAAATACATCAGAAGTTTATGTGAATGTCTGAGTGACAGAGTTGATGCAGAAATTATAGTAACAGACCTGTGTGTTATGTATTGTAATTTAAAACGGAAGCTTCCTTATTTTAATCCTCCTTATTTTTTTTCATAATGTTATCAATAACATTATATAACTTTCTATGGTTGTTTTTTTTTTGTCATTCTAAGGGAACCATATGATCCTTGTGTGTACTTGCATTCACTACTACAGTTCAGATTTTGGTTCTTGTTGCAGTACAGTCTGCAAAGCAGATAGGCATTACAGTATCTGTGTTTTTACAACCTTTTCAACCTGAATAGCTAAGCTCAGAAAAGTCCAGTCAAAATCAAGATCGCAGAGAACAATGATCTATTCCACTATGAAAAAAGAGAGTTTCTCTTTCCTGAAGATTTTATGCATCCTGAATATTCAAATTTTTATTTGTTGTGATGATTTCTAATGTGTCTATAAAGAAAAGATGAGATATGATAGAAGTTGGTGTTAAATCTTCAGTTCAAAGGACTAGATCCCCTTAGTAAGAAAAATATCAGACAAACCAAAGTGCAATCATCTCAAATACAAACAGATGCATAAATATTTTTCACTTTCATTTAAGGGGAAGAATGTGTTAATTTTTTATTTGCCACACAAATTCTGATTTATTTTTTTTTTGCTATCTATGAGACAAAAGTTATTTTTGAAGTAACATTTTTATCTCATCACAAGTGATTATAACAGTTCACACCATAAAGCAAGATGGAATTCTTCCTGACTTGAATTTTTACATATTGACAAAAATAGACATTTTTTCTGTCCATTCTCAGTGCTTTATAGCCACTTCTACATACTTAAGTCTTGTAAAGGAAAAGGCAAAACTATTTGCTGAGTCAGTTTTAATCAAGTCTATTAGCTGACATCTTATCACTATAAAACATTATCCAAAGTAATCATTTACTTTGCTGAATGTTCAAATAAAATTTGACTCAGTCTACAGAACTACAGTTCTCTTCTATGGGAGGAAGAAATATACAAGATGCTGACACTTTAAGAAAAAAATTGAAATCCTTTAACCCTTTTATCCCAAAAATTTGATAGCTGTAGTCTGTAGTGAGGGGAAAAGCAGTGACAGATTAATTTTATAAAGCTGGATTCTGTTCCATGCCATGAAATGAGAACTGAAAGTTACATTTTCTCTAAGTTATTTGTGACCTCTCCAGTTGTTTGGCTGGGATTGTCTTCCTCGCATAAAGCATATTGCATACAGACAAAATCCCTTCAGGGTAAACTGCTTTCAGGCAAAGCCAAAATACTCAGTCTACCTAAATTATGCAGAATTTGGGAAGTTACCTAGTTTATAATGACTAAATCAGCAGTAGTTTATAAGCTACGTGTATTTGTGAGCCGAAAGAACACACTGGGTGTTAAATAATGAGGAAGTGGTAGGACAGACAGCCCTGCTGAATGCATCTCAAAATCTTTTCATCTTTTTCCATCTTTTTGTGGGTAATTATGTTTTTTCCTTGATATTTCTACCTATCACACTTCACTTACAAGAGAGAAATAGTTCCATTTTTTAAATCAGTGATTTAACAAAGTTTCTTAATAAATGTGACAGTGATTTACAAGATTCAATGGTAGAATTCCGTTCATATTTGCTAAACAGAAGACAAGGTCAGACAAAACTGTCAGAGGATACCCTGCTGTTGAGTCATGAGGTTCAGAAGGGGCCCTCCTGCTTCCTAAACTCTTCTCAGAGAGGAGTTTAGATGTGGCTGCATCCAGGCTTAGTCTCAGAATTGGTCGATAGTTTATGCCTCAAGGATTATCTGTACACACTCTGTTCTTTCAACACACTTGTTCCCAAGTCACTGAGCATCTGTTGCAGTATGATTCATTCAGTCTGGAGGACTTTCTCAGCCTTGAGAGATGTTCCTACTCAAGAAGAGATTCTGGTGTACAGCCCACCATCAAGCAGGATAGCTCAACGGGCCTTGGGCTTTCCACTATTTATGAAATAAAATTATCTGTATATCACCTGTATTTTGGGTGGTGCATGCTCAACTTATCCCTCTACTATAAAGCCCTTCTAGCTTGTACTGTTATCCACAGCTATGATGACCACAACTGGTAACTATTGCCTTAAATAGACAAGAGGAGTGAAAAGCAGCACACTGTCACATTGTCCAATATTACAAAAAGTGATGACCTATTTATAAACTTCTATAACCTTTGAATCCCAGTGTCCTTTGAATCTTACCATGGTCACGTGGTGAGCAATGTTATCTTTGTGTAAAGATTCTCCATTATTTCTCCTTTCATCAATATTCCAATATATAGTTTCCATATTAAAAATAAACAAGCAAGCAAACAAGAAGAATTAAAAATGTGTAAAATAGAATTTCAGAGTATATTCTGTAGACAAATGCATAAACAAAGATCAGTTCTACTAACAAGCTAAGGTTGCTCTATTAACTTGGCAAAGATCTGAAGATGAGACTTTTCACCCTTTTTCTGAACTTGCCTTAGCTTTTTTGACTTTTAATGTGGCTCATTTAGCTGTTACAACAAAACCAACATATCAAACAGGTGGCTATTGCTTAATTTGCTATAGTTTTGCTTGAGTTTGTATAACTGGATGGCATGACTATAATTTCAAAAGAGACAATTGTAATAAATTGTTATCCCCAAGGCTATACACAGGTCATCAGTGGTCAATTGTTCATAGCTTAATAAATACAGACATGATAACTGGAAGAAAACCAGTTTAAGGACAAGGAGAAAAATAAACAATTGTCATCTAACATATGCAAAGCACACCATGCATAATTAATTTAAATGGAGTGAGAATTTCAATGAAGTGTGTTATAAAAATTATAAAAATAGCCACAGGTAGGTATTGGAAAGAGGAGGAGGAAGTTTTCAGGCTCCTCCCAGTAAACAGGAGGAGGAAACCCAGTCATCAAAACATTCTAGCTCTTCTGTAGATGCTGACTGTTAAGTCCTCCTGTCTGTCCTCTCCCTGTTTTTTCATTAGAAAAATCTTAGAGTCTCTCTTAGAGGCCTAGAGGTGCAGAAGAAGAAAAAGCATAACACCATAGATAGTAGTAAGGCTTTTTAAAATATTTGAACTCATATTGATAAGACAATATGGACTCTTAGTGATAGCAAGTTTGTATCTAGATTACTGGTAATGATTTATTTTATCTTAGACCTCAGATTTAAAGAAGACCAGTGGTAAACTCTTGGCTTTCTAGATAAGATATATTCTCTCTTTTGGCCACAATTACCTTCTGTGTAGAAAACTACATAGAGATGATATGATAGAAGTTAAATTTACTGAAAAGGTTTTGAGCCTGCACTAAATAGTGCATTATGTTACTGAGTTTGTCAAGAAAGGACTGGAGGTCTTAACTTCTATAGAACTTAGTAATTTAATTTTCACCAGGTGGTTTTCCTCTTAAAGTGCCAGTGGGAAATAATTGTGAGTGTTCTTTTTAAATATTTTTTCACCGAGATAAAAACTAATCAAGAGAAAAATTTGTTTTAATCACCTATGGCTGTCTCCTTCACCACACAACAGGATAAAATATAGCATCATGTAGCTTTTTACAGTATTTGTGGTAGCTCATGAATTTTCACATGTAACAGGTATTCTTGACTGCTGTGTATAAAGCTGAAGCAGCAAACAAATAGGAAAAATATTTTAGTAGTTATGGCAATTACTCTTAGCAAGGGTTAGATAAAGTGCATGTGTTGCTTCATAAAAGATTTGTGTTGTCATCCAATCCTAGACAAATCGAGTTGTTGTCTAGCTGAGTGCCAATGCTTTTCTTCCATTGCTTATAAATTGAATTGGTATATGATATGATTTTGTTTTCTAAAAAGAAATGTTAGATTTAGTGTGAAATTGCAAGGAAATATTGCTGCCATATTAATATACTTACATGTATTTCATTGGAACATCAGGATTACTATTTTAAGATATCAGTGGAAGAAATCCTTGAGTTCTATAAATTGTCCACCATGAATATTAAAGAAACATAGACATCAATTAAACAGAATCATAAAATCTCTGATTAAAGAGGTCAGAACATCTAGGCAAACCTCTCATAAGGAAGGTTAAATATAACTGAATGTTCCTACTTAACTGTCTTGAATCTGTCCTTTAAAAAATCCAGGAAATAAATTATTCTTAATAATATTTTAATATTTATTATTAGGAGTAAGTCACATAGAAATTAAAAATATTTAATAAGCCACTGGATCTTACATTGCATAAAGAACCCTGATTAACCCAGAGAGTTTGATCTGTGCATTTCTCTGGTATTAGCATATTCTTGTCAGAAAAGACATTAGAAGTTCTAATTTTCTGGATTTCACCAAAGAGGACTTTCAGAAAAGCCATTAGGAATATTTACATTTATTCCTAAGTCTGTAATAGTCTTACCACTCTATGACAAAGTCACATTAGACAGGATTAATTTGAGCAGCCTTAGATTTATCCTAAAACAGATGTCTAACATAGGTCAGATGAATTGTATCTCTAAGTGATTAAATGTCTCCAGTGCAAAGGAAGCTTAGGATAACTACCTCATTGTCATGGTTTTGCCCAGCCAGCAATGAAGCACCACAACAGTCTCTTGCTCACTGTCCATTACGGTTCTGGGCAAAACAGACTACACTACTCAACTTAGAGAGGAAAGTAAGAAAAGTTTATTCTACTACCTACAAGAAACAGCACAGAACAAAAAGCAAAAATAGGGCAGGATGATGAGAAAAATATATCTAGTGCTTTAAGAGCTCTCTCTCCCATCTCTCCTTTCTTCCCAGGCTCAGCTGCTCCAGATATCTCTATCTCCTCCCCCTTCAATGGCATTGTTGGGGGGGGGGGGGTAGGTAATGGGGGACGTGATCAGTCTCTCACAGATGGTCTCTGCTGCCTCTCTCTTCTCAGAAGAGGGCAACTCCTTGCATTCTTCCCCTTCTCTGATACAGAGTACATCCCACGGGACACAGTACTTAAAGAACTTCTTGGGCGTGGGTTCTTCCCAACAACTACTGCTTCTGCAAATACGGGGTCCCTCCCACAGGACACAGCGTCCTCTAAGCATAGTCACTGTCCCTGGTGCTGAGTCTTTCATGAACTGCAAACTAATCTCAGCTTCACCAGTCCTCTCTGTAGAATGCAGGGGAGTCTCTGCTCCAGCACACCTCTTCCTCTCTTCCCTCACTGAGCTTAGGGTCTGCATGGTCACTTCTCTCTCTCTTCCAACTCCTTGCACCAGCACCAGCTGGAAAAGAAGGAATGACAGAACAAGAACTCCTCTCCTCGCTTCTTAAAAAGTGATTGTGGAAGTTCCTAATTGGGTCATCCCCATAAGCAGGTCTGGCTCAGAGCTGGGAAGAGTTTTGAGCAACTTCTTACAGGAGCAATTTCTTAGATTTTTACAACCCCTTCCACATTTCCAGAAATGGCTCTACACAAAACCATAACACTTGTATGTCTAGGTGTCTAAAGTTAGGTGAAAGAAATCCTGCCTTGTAGCAAAATATGTGACTTAAGCACTTGAGTACTGATTTCATAACTAGATGAAAAAGAGTAGTGATGGTGCAGGTAGGAGTGAGGTGTATGGAAAAAGGCAAAATTTATTGAACTAATCTGAAGTAGAGGTTATAAGTATTACTTTCTTTTTCCCCCCAGTGATTACTGATGACTCCTGTCAGTGCTGGCAGCCTTTTGGCAATCAGTGAATTGGTATTTCCCATAGGGAAACAACTACGTGTAGGATAATTTTCCATCTTCAGAGACTGGATATGCATTTCAGGTGTTTTTTTTTTTCTGCCTGAGTAGCCATTTGGCAGGTTGTGAAATGGGAGCTAAGTACTGATGAAGCTGAGAATAGTTGTCCATGAGAAAATGTGTAAGAGGCAGTAGGAATGTGAGAAAATTGGAAATAAACTTATTGTCACCGAGCAACAAAAATAATTGAAATAAACTACTCTTTACATTATAGTTGCACATATATTATTTGTAAACCTAGAGTAAAATTAAAATGCTACACTGAACCTAGAGGCAGCAAAAGTTTTTCAAGGCTAAAAGAGAAGTCTTCATGTTCTGACTTGATGATCAAAAGGCAGAATTCAGCTCTGGCCTAACTGCAGTGTAAATATAACTCTTCTACTTAATAAAAATTAAAATACTATTCATATTCACAGGTACAACAAACTTCCTCACTTTAACATAATCCTAGTCACTTCTCTAATGAACAGTATATGTTATTATTTTTCCCATAAGTTCAGCAGTGAAACCAGCTATATATATGTAAAGTGATACCTTTTCTTTCTTTTTAATATTGGAGTGAAGCTTGCAAAATGATTTGCATGTGTAGAGAAGTTTAAATATATGTCATATATACTGATTCCTTCCCAGGTGAATACAAGCACTGTAGAAAAAAAATATAAGTTGCATTCAAAATTATTCCAACAATAATTATATAAATATATTAATTAAAGTAGTAACATTTTCCTCTGTAGCATTTTGGGAATAGATATGTCTTGTTATGATAGATTGGTCTCAGATAGAAAGTGACAGCAAAGATCTTGAGATGGGAGCCTTCTATACCATAGTAATGTAAGGTTTATCAGCACCTGTCAAGCTGATGGTGATTCCTGGTATCAAGAATGAGGATGAGTCTCTAAATTGAAAGAAAAGGTTATCCAATGCATGGAAAGGGTTTACAACTTGAAATGAAAAAAATAAAGCTAGTATGGATCTGAAATCTGAAAAGTTTCTGTTAGAATCGTGGTGGTTGCTGCTTTGGAAGTAAGTTGTTGAAAATGTTGAATTGCTGGCCTTAAGCATGCTGGCCTTTCATTGTGATTGCTGATGAAGTAGGATGCTGTTGACTGACAACAGCAGTTGTGCAGCTGTCAGAGTAAAGCTAAAACTGAAGACTGGTATTTTCTAGGGTTGAATCAGCTTGAAGGATATGAGGTATCTTGTACTTTGCTGATCCTAGTTCTTAGTGGGAGCATGAAAAAGAATATTTGCCTGAGGGAATATGCCACGGATGACAGGCTCTCAGATTTCTGTGATGAGTAATGGAGATGCAAGTTCTATGCTGGTTGAAGTTTTTGGACTTTAAAATGGCAATGCTTTCAGTAGCAATGATGTCTTCTTTGTACCAGGTGTTCAAACATGAGAAAAATGAAAGTTACATGCTTTTATCTTTCATGGCTGCATTCAGCAGAGCATGGTGAACACTGACACAAGAAAGACTGTAAGGCATATCGAAATAAATTTTGGGGAAAAATGATTGAGCTGAGATTAAACAGAAACACTGTATCAACATCATTGATCATGGCAACATGATTTTCATGAACATCACATTTGCCTTTTCTCCAAACCTTCTCACTTACTTTCTGCCTGATATTTCTTCTCAGAAGATATGTTCATGATAGATGTCCCTGCATATGCCAGTCTGCATCATGTGGCACAGCCCAATACAGGTGTGACATCTTGAACTATTTAGAAAAAGCTCTCTGCACCAAATTATATCTGAAATGCATCCAGAAAGATACAGCATGAAAAGTTGCATCATTCATTTTTTTTCTTTGGATTTAAAAATAGGACACAGGAAATTTGCATTATCTGGATTCTATCATCCTCCACCCACATGTTTACTCCCAAGTGAGATCTGCTTCAATAAAAGTCAATTACCAATATCTTTTTCCTTTGGGGAATTTTTTAAGGTTTGCACAAAATATTGTTCATCAAATGTTAGGAACTATTCTTTTGGTTAAGTGTACACTGCAGCTTCTAGTAAAGTACAAGGGAATAACCACATAATGTTGCCTATTACAGGAGAGTGACCATCTAAACTGATTCACTCTCTATGTATAGACACAAACACCTTAATTTAGCATTACTTTAGCTTTCTGACTTGCAAACCATAGCTTTCTATTCTAGTTTAGTTGTTGTTTTACTTCTGTCAAGGTAATGTGCCATGTTCACAATCCCAATTAGAATTAAAGTGAAAAGAGCACTACTAAGAGTTTTTGTAACCCCCCAGTACACATTTGTCTGAAAAGAAAGCTCTCTGTCTACAGCATTATTCCAGATCTTAGAAATTTGTGTTGTTATACATGCATAAAAGTAATAATGCCATTTTAGAATAATTTACTTTAAAACAGTAAGAAAACTAGCCTGGAATAACATTTACAGTTTTAAACATAGTTTCTGTATTTGATGTATTATCATCCCTTCCTCTGCATACTATTTTAAAATAGAAGGCCTCAGTAAGTTTGATTGTGGCTTTGACACTTGGTGTAGCAAAAGAACCAGTCCAGTTACAGATTTTTCTGATTGTAATTTAATGACTTGAACTAGTTTCAGTACAGATTGGGAAATAACAAATACTACTTTCAAAAGCAGACAGCAAATAATCTGTTGGTAGCTTTAGAACATATTTTACTGGCTGTTCGGTATTGCTGTCCAGTAATAATAGCCTTCAACTGCTCATCTACATTTCTGATTATTAAATTTTTAAGAGTCTGACAGTCTGAGACATAAAGAATTAATAAAATTCTATATCACAGCTGTAAAAGACTGAGGTTTTTCTTCCTCTGTTATATTCAACCAAATTAGAAATTGTCATAGCTTAAGCCCAGCCAAGCACAAAGACCACACAGCCACTCACTCCCTCCTCCCGTGCCCACCTTGTGTAGTAGGATGGCAAAGACAAATGATAATCAAAGGCCTCATGGAAATCCACAAGGGCAAGGAGACCTCTACCAGTTATGGTCCTGAGCAAAACACTCACCTACTCACCTTAGGGAAGAAAACAAAATCATTTAGTCTACCAACATCTAGAAACAGAACAGAGTAGAATGATGCAAAAAAATACAACCAGACCTTTAAGACCTCTTTTCCCCTTCCCAGGGTCAGCCCTGCTCCCAATTTCTCTACCTCTGACCTTGCAGCAGCGCAGAGGGACAGGGAATGGGGTTTGTGGTCAGTCTGTGACAAATTACTTCTGCTGCTTCTTTCTCTTTAAGGGAGGAGGACTCCTTATGTTCTCCTTCTGCTCCAATGTGGGGTCCTTGTCACAGGATACGGTTGTAATGAACCTTTCTGATGCGAGTCTTTCCCTGCAGCTGCAGGTCCTCACAAATTCCTCCAGAGCTGGTCTCCTCCACAGTAGCACAAAATCACTACCATTCTGCTCCAGTGTTGCCTCCCCATAGAGTCACGGCCTCTTTGGGCACAGCCACCCTCTCTGTCCTGAAGTCTTCCACAAGCCACTGACAAACCTCAACTCCACTCTTACACTTGTGCAGGGAGACAGTCTGACAACTCACTGTGGGGTGCACAGGATGCATCTCCTCCCCTCTCCCTTTATTGATTTTGATGTCTATAGATTCCCCTTCTTAAACAGTGATTGTAGAAGCAGCCCCACACGAGAGGCAGAGAGGAGCAGCAACTTTTGGGACAAATGCGCGTCGGTGCAGCCCGTGCAGGGCTTTGGGACAAATGTGCGTCGGTGCAGCCTGTGCAGGGCTGCCGTGTGTGTGTGTGGTACCTCATGGACNTGAGCAAAACACTCACCTACTCACCTTAGGGAAGAAAACAAAATCATTTAGTCTACCAACATCTAGAAACAGAACAGAGTAGAATGATGCAAAAAAATACAACCAGACCTTTAAGACCTCTTTTCCCCTTCCCAGGGTCAGCCCTGCTCCCAATTTCTCTACCTCTGACCTTGCAGCAGCGCAGAGGGACAGGGAATGGGGTTTGTGGTCAGTCTGTGACAAATTACTTCTGCTGCTTCTTTCTCTTTAAGGGAGGAGGACTCCTTATGTTCTCCTTCTGCTCCAATGTGGGGTCCTTGTCACAGGATACGGTTGTAATGAACCTTTCTGATGCGAGTCTTTCCCTGCAGCTGCAGGTCCTCACAAATTCCTCCAGAGCTGGTCTCCTCCACAGTAGCACAAAATCACTACCATTCTGCTCCAGTGTTGCCTCCCCATAGAGTCACGGCCTCTTTGGGCACAGCCACCCTCTCTGTCCTGAAGTCTTCCACAAGCCACTGACAAACCTCAACTCCACTCTTACACTTGTGCAGGGAGACAGTCTGACAACTCACTGTGGGGTGCACAGGATGCATCTCCTCCCCTCTCCCTTTATTGATTTTGATGTCTATAGATTCCCCTTCTTAAACAGTGATTGTAGAAGCATCCAATTGGCCAGGGCTTGGCCACAGGTGAATCCAGCTTAGAGCTGGGGATAGTTTTTGAAACACAAATCCAATACAGAAATACAGGATATTTCTAGTGGGGAATTGTCACTCTAAGATTTTGCTGTACATTATACCAAGTACCTCAGAGTGTTGAGAAATATTGATTCTTTCTGTCATTACACTACTTTTCAAAAAAGTGCTCTTCCCAGTTGCTCATGTAAAGATAATGTACTTTGAAAAGAAGGTGCAGGAGACAACTCCTGTTACATGACATAACAGCATAAATTATGGAATCTTTTCTATTGAATGTATAAAGCTAAATTATAAAGTTAAGAAGATGACAAAGGCTATGTTCATGCACATCTTCCACATTAATAATGAAGCACTTATGTCCAGTAATGAATCAAATGTAAATTTAAGATTGCCAATTCACCTCACACATTTTTCATATGTGAGTTGTCACTCACTCTTCAACCTGTTCACACACTCTTCCTCTGTAAGGCATTGTACTTGCATACATGGGATGGTAAACTGTCAAATATATCTAACATCCATGGGCTATTTGTGATACATAATTACACATTCAAATACAAGGAGAGCTAAAATGTCTATACAAAATATTGGCAAAAGTAATTTTCTTTTTATATATTTGTGCTGGTGACATGATTTCAAAAAAGGCAGACAGATCTGGGAATCCTGCATTTCTTAGAAGGAACTTGAGAAATCTCTTCTATGCTTTCCTGCTTGTATCTACATAAAGGGACTGTAAAATTAACATAACATGCTATTATTATATTAGATTGATGTTTCACTCACATATTTGCACACACTTGTTGCTCAGAAGATAATAGAAACACAATCTCTAAACCAGTGAGTTGTAGTAAATTTGAATTATTTTTTTACAAGACAAGTGATGTAATATCAAATTGGTAAAAATGATTGCATGCAACTGCGATTGTATTATTTATTGAGAAATAAAAATACAAGAGCAAACTCAGTATGATTTTAGTGCCCTGCTATGCTTCCAGATATAAATACATATCTTTTCCACATGTATAGGTTTGATAAATTATTTGTAAGCAGTTTTGAGTGGATATTGAGTTGTTCCTGAGCACATTATCTCTATTCTAATTTTACCTATCAGCTATGTAACATATCCAGTAGATTTGTTCAACAACAGAGAGTTTTAGAAAACAAAGCTAAGAACATGTGTGCCATACCACTGTCGAGTTAGTATGTCCCATCCCCTAATACTTGTCTGTGCTCTTGATTATCACTTATCTTTTATAACCCCTTGTGGGTTCTGACTTCTTAGGTCATTGAGGTTAAGAAAACCAGTTTTAAAAATATCATGCCATCAAATGTTTTGTAATGAATTAAAGACAGGAGTAACCCTCATCTGTAGGTGTCATGGTTTAGCAAGGAGTTGCTTTCGCTTGGTAACAGGGGGAGCAGGTTGCAGTGAAGACCCGGTAAAAGTTTTTTAGACTCTCCTCCGACT
>WBNH01002595.1:3249-20106 GCA_013401255.1 Urocolius indicus | reverse complement strand
TGGGGAGGGACCCCACAGTGTAGCAGTGGGAAGTGTGAGGAGGGCTCCCCCTGAGGAGCAGCAGCGGCAAAGTCCATCTGTAATGAACTGACTGCAACCCCCATTCCTCATCTCTTGTGCCGCTGGTGGGGAAGGAAAAGGAATCCCGGGAAGTGGAGGTGTGGGGGGAGGTGTTTTAAGACGGTTTTATTTCTCGTCTCCCTGCTTTTATTGTTTCTTTAATAAATCAAACTTTTTTCTCCCTAAGTTGAGTCTGTTTTGCCCGTGATGCTAATTGCTGAGTTTGATCTCTCCGACCTTATCTCAACTCACAAGCAGTTTGTTATATTCCTCTCTCTCTCTCTCCTGTCCAGCTTAGGAGGGGGGAGTAACATTATGACTTGGTGGTTATTGGCCTAAACCACCACAGTATCAATGTGATCCCAGTCTGAGTCTTCTCCAGGCTGAACAGTCTCATGCTTCTCAGTCTTTTGTCACAGGAGAGATGTTTTAGGCTCTTCATCAGCTTTCTGGTCCTTCATTGGACTCTCTCCAGTGTGTCCATGTCCCTCTGTATTGAGAAGCCCAGAACGGGATACAAAATCCCAAATGTGTCCTCATCACCGTCAAGCTGATGGGAAGGATCACCTCCCTCAGTCCGCTGACAATATTTTCTCTAATGTACTTTAGGACATCATTAGCTTTCTTTGCTGTAAGGGTTCACTGCTGGCAAATGTTCAACTCTATGTGCAGTAGGATCCCAGGTCTTCTTCTGTTAAACTGCTTTTCCTTTGGATATCCTCCAGCATATATTGGTCTCAGGGTTTATTTCATGTACAGGACTTTACACTTCCTCTTGTTGAACCTCATGATGCTCCATTTCCTTAGCCCCCTGAGATTCCTCTGGATGTCAGAAAAACTCTCTGGCACATTAATCACTCCTCCCAGTTTTATGACATTACAAAACTTGCAGAGAGTACACTCTTCCCTAATTTATTAGGATCTATCTAGAAAAGTAGTAGAGTGCAGGAGGAGAGGTCTAAATCTACCTTATACTTTTTAATTCTAATGATAACGAGATTTAGTGAGTGCAAAATAGCACCAAAGAGAGAAAATCCAGCTATCAGCAGAAAGCCAGATGAACACTTGGTAGTAAAGCACTTAATCAACTAAGTTATTTCAAAATATTAAGCAGACCAGAACAGAAGCTTAAAAGATGCTGACAAAGCAGCAATCAATGATATCAGCAAACAATAAATTTCTTTCAGAAACAAAATCTCTTCTGAGTTCATTACACAAGAAGGGCTACTTCAACATAACATAGGAAGACAGATGTATCCTTCAACAACAATGCTGAACCCTGGGACAATGATTTCAAGAGAAAGAAATCTCATTTTGATAAAATTCCTGTCATCAATTTTGGTGATAAAGATTGTATTCAAAGTCATGTCACTCTGGAATAACATATTAATCTATGAAAAAAAAAAAGAAGAATAATGTAAATGCAGTCTTATGGAAATTTCTTCAGTATTTGTGCTTTTCAGAAGCATAAAATAACTACTGTTTTACTATTTAACTTACAATTTTCTGATTGTGTTGTAATGATTTTGATTGTTTTCTTAGGAAGATTTTCCATTATTAGTCATTCAGAATAACACAGAATTATACAGAAGAGACTAGTTTAACCACCAGCTCAACTTATCTTATGACTTTCCTGATGCATGTTTTTCTACCTTTCTAACCTCCTTTTAAGTTTGTCTGGACAAATTGTATTTTTATGTAAAGATTGATTCATACAGTATTTGATTTAATAAATTTCAAATCAAATTATATAGATTTAATTATTTGAATATTATGTACTTCTACTTATGATATTTGCCTATTTTTAATTTTCTTTTAGGTAGTATATGATTCAAACTACAAAAAGACTCTAGGTACATTGTCCTCAAATATTTTAAATGAGAAAACTCTGAATGATTAATAATCAGAGCAGGAGGGAAAAAAATTCTTTTTGATTGCGGTCTCAGTAAGTTTGAAGATGCCAATTAGTCAATGATATGAGGACATAGCAGATCTAAGATGGTGCCCCATCAAGCAATGGGTAGTTCTACAGTGACAGAATAAACTGTAGTGAGACATTAAAAAAAACATTATCTGAAAGGATAGTATAAAAATATATCACTATATCCTTTCTTGTTTTGTCACAGTTACTTCATTTGCACTTAGGGAAATTAATTGATTTCTTTTTAAAGATTTTTTTTTTTTGCTTTTAATTAATTTAAACTAATTATGCTCCACAAAGCATTAAATTACTGTGAAAGAAACAAATGCAATGACAGGTTTAGATCATTGGTGAGGATTTCATTGCCTGTTATTTGTTTGTATATGAAAAAAACAAACAAATTTTTGCAAGAGTCTAACAACTATAATGGAATTTCCCAATTAAGAAATAAATTTTCTACTTATAGTCTGTTTTTTATGTTTATACTGAGTAAGAGCTCAGTAAAATGGAGAGACATTTTTATCTGGTTCAACACAGAACTAGAATTAAAATGATGATTTTTGTTTCATGATTTTTCCACACAATCTGCAGAAATATATTCAGTACACATGGCAAAGGCAAAAGTACAGTTGATTTAAAAAAAAATACAAAACAAAACCCCATCAATTTTCAAAGTGTTGTTGCTAGCAATTCCCTATTAAACTGAAATGGTATTTTAAGTACAATCTTGAAGAAAAATGCATCTCCTGATTGGTGCCATGTACTGGTTTTGGCTGGGATAAAGTGAATTATCTTCCTGTTTAGTGTTGTCTTTGGATTTAGTGTGAGAATTATGTTTTTAATGCACTGATGTTTTCATTATCATGAAATCATAGAATCATTTTGGCTAGAAGAGATCTTTAAGATCATGCAGGGTAGCCTTTGTCCCAGCCCTATCAACCACTAGACTATTTCCCTAAGTGCAACATCCACCTGTCTGTTAAATATTTCCAAGGATTGCAACATGACCTCCCTGGACAGCCTGTTCCAATGTCTGATAACTCTTTCAGTAAAGAAATTCCTCCACATATCCATCCTGAACCTCCCTGGCACAACTTTAGGCTATTTCCTCTTCTTCTGCTTGTTGCTAGAGAGAACAGGCTGACCCCCACCACCCTACGACTTCCTTTCAGGTAGTTGTCATGAGCAATATGGTCTCCCCTGAGCCTTCTTTTCTTCAGGCTAAACATTCCCAGATCACTCAGCTGTTCCTCAAAGGATACGTGTTCCAAATTCTTTACTAGCTTGGTAGCCTGCCTCTGCATCCTCTCCAGTACCTGTGTCCTTGTAGAGAGGGGCCAAACACTGGACACATTATTTGAGGTACCGTCTCACCAAAGCCGAGTACAGGGGAATGATCACCTCCCTGCTCCAGATGACAACACTGTTCTTGATATAGGCCAGGATGTCGTTGGCCTTCTTGGCCACCTGGGCACATTGCTGGCTCATGTTCAGCTAACAGACAGTCAACACTGTCAGATCCCTCTCTGCCTGGCAGCTTTCCAGCCACTCCTCCCTAAGTCTGTAGCACTGCTGGGGGTTGTTGTGGCCCAGCTGTAGAACCCAGAACTGACCTTATTGAAACTCATAGCATTGGCCTTGGCCCAGTCATCCAGCCTATCTAGATCTCTCTGTAAAGTTTCCCTACCCTCAAGCAGATCAACACTTCCATCAAATTTGGTGTCATCTGCAAACTTAATAAGAGTACACTCTATCCCCTCATCCAGATCATTAATAAAGATCTTGCACAGGAGTGGCCCCACTACTGAGCCCCAAGGGACACCACTTGTGACTGATCGCCAGCTGGATTCAACTCCATTGACAGTGACTCTTTGGATTTGATCATCCAACCAGTTTTTTCACCCAGGAAAGTGTATGCCCATCCAAGCCAAGAGTAGCCCACTTCTCTAAGAGAACAGTGTCAAAAGCCTTACTAAAGTCAAGGTAGGCAACATTCACAGCCTTTCCTTCCTCCAACAAGCGGGTCACTCAAAATCAAGGATTTTTAAATTTCCCATGCTCTGCTGTAAGCAGGTGTGCAAGAAACTGGGAGGAAGCTTGGCCAAGACAACTGACCCGGACAAGCGAAAGAGCTATTCCATACTATAAAGCACCATTCCCATTCTAGAAACCGGGCGAGTTGGCTGGGAGGGACCGATAGCTGCTTGGGGACTTTCTGGGCATTGATCAGTGGTTATGGAGCAGTTGCACATCACTTGGTTTTATGAATTGTGGGTTTTTTATTATTATTTCTCTCTTGTTTTTGCTATATTCCTTTCCTAGAATTATTACTGTTAATTCATTAACTTCATTTTGGTTAGCAAACTGTTCTTCTCTCAATCCATGAATTTTACTTTTTTTTTTTTCTGACTCTTCTCCATGCTCTACTGAAGGTATAGGAAGGAAAGAGAGAGTGGCTGTGCGGTACGTAGTTGCCAGATGATGGTAAACCACAAGAGTCCATCACCAAATACATGGATCATATATACAGTTATATGGAAGTCAAAAATATAAAAAAGCATTAACAAAGAAGGAAATTTTTAAATAAGAAAACAAATCTTAAATGGAGGAGAAATTCAGTACAAAACAAATTGTTGAAGCATAGCATATGTTATTAATGAACTTTGTTATAAAATGTAGTAGGAATTTTTATTCAGACAAGATTGTAGACCCCAAAACTACCCAGCCAGATAAACTAGGAAGAAAATGAGAAAAGCTGACCTTGCAACAGAAAAAAATACTACTGGCATTTAACCTAACTCATAAACAATAACGAGACAGTTTGAAGACATGTAGAAGGGAATGCAAAGCGAAGGTCAACTGTCTGTGCTGAATGTAATAAAGACTGTGACTGGATGGAAGAAATGCATTCTACATAATATTTAAAAGCCTATAAAGAGTGAGGAGTGTAGCAGGGGAAAGAAAAGCATGACAGAAAAAAGACCTTGAGCTAATAACATTGAGGAACAGAACAAAAACCTGAGAAACTATGTGAGAACCAGGATCTGATTAAATCTTACTTAGCTCTGGGTCTGCTTATTTTTCGTATCTAGAATAAATTTGACACATTTTAATAGGCAACATCCCTTACTTGACTAATTAATGCATTTATGCTCATAAGCATTAAAATACATCAAATAAATACTTCCCCTCACTGTACACATTTCTTCATCTTACTCTTTGTGGAGACAGCTGGTGAATGGAAACTGGAAGTGTTCCTTCAATTTGCCAGCCTCACTGGGGAGTGCCTGCAGCCTTCAGCTAGCATGCAACATCAGAAGTGAAAATCAAGCATATGTGCATGCACACACAAACAATGGAGAATATCTCGATAAGGAGTAAAGGATATGAAGTTTGGATCTGAATGATTTCAACATAAACAGTAGTTTAAAGTATTCTTTGGATGCTAAAAAGATAACTCTGAGCCTCAATTAAAAGATAGGGGAGTTCAATCTGCTTAAACTGTGTACCATCTCACCAGAGTTTTAGTTATGGGTCTTTGAGGACAATATAGCACATCTTTTTTAGAAAACTATTGGGGGCCACCTAATTTTCATAAATAAAATGTCTTTAAGACTACAGAAGTCCATTGGAAATGATGAGTACTTCCACTTATTGTCAGCAAAGAGCTGAGGAATATATCCTTACAATAAGGTAAAATTATTTAAATAGTATCCAGGAAAAGGAGTAATTGTGGAATCAGACTTCACTCGGAAGCCATCTCAGTCTGTATTGTGTATGTATCTGGAGTCTTTCCTGACTGTTAACAATACTAAACAATCACAAACTTTACAAACTTCACACACATACAAAAAAACCTCAAATGTAATAACATAGTGACAAAGTGGGCATTTTACACGTAATCCACTCCCTGTCCATTCACCACAATTAAAACAATGTAAAAAACAGTTATTCTGCTCTTCACTCTCTAGTTGCATTCAAGTCCAAGTCTTGCTCCTTACCTCTCTCAATTACTATCCTTATCTTGAATTACTCATGCCACGTGTTAGGTCCCAAAAAAAACCCTATATTTGATCTGACTGAGATGAAATTAATATTCTCCATAGCAGGCCTCGTAGTGCTGTGCTTTGTATCGGTAGGTAGAAACATACTGATAACACACCAGTCTTTTGGCTCAAAACGGTGAGTCAACTCTAGTAATCTCAAATCATGCATGCAAGTGTGGATTTTTGAGCTGCCTGTGAGATGTAAACGCATTTAGTGTTAGACCATCACTAGGCTAGTTTACCATCACATCTTTTTCACATGGAAAAAAATACAACCAAAAAGATCCTGAACCACAAATCTTGCAGCACAGAATGAGGAAGAAGAATCTACCACCAAAGTTGGTACCTTCTTATGACAAGATGCAGCCAAAAGGTTCATCAAACAGAAGACTCTGATAACACTATTAAACTGCTGTTCATTATTAAACTGTTCATCTCCCATAGATGAGCACAGAGCACAGTCATAGCTTCTCTATGAGATAGTTATTTTGGCACTCTTGAAGGGTACAGCAATGATGAAATCATTTCATCTGGGACCGAGTGGAATATAGAATGGTTCCCAGTGTTCCCCCTTCCTGAATGACTGCTTTAGCTGTTAAACTAATATGTAGAAATGGAGACACATTGGTCACTAATATCAGTCTGTCATAGGACACTTTTTCAGGGACTTTGAGCTGCATTGGCATATATGTGCCCGCCTATCCCAAAACTGCACTTTTTGTCCATGTAGGAAGAACATTGGTAACTGTTCTAAAAGTCCTCAATTTCACTAAGGCAATACTTTCTGAATGTACAAATTCATGAGTAGACTGTCCTGATAACCACATTAAAGAATCTAGAAAGCCTAATACTAAGGCACGTTGTGGTAACCATCTCACAGTTCACATCAACTTGTACTATATAAGACAATGAAAAATTTATGAACTTTTTTCTACCAGAATAATAACAAAAAACTTATCTATTTTAAAGCATAGACAACGTGCAAAACAGTTGCTCAAGGTGGCTGAGAAACTAAACTAGTGACTAGGATTAAGTGCTGCTGGAGAAATAGCTCAGGTATGTGGAACAGTAGTGCCGTAGTAAGCAAACTGACCTGACATGAGAAGTAATAACTAACCTCAAAATCCCAACGGGACCAACAAAATCTATTCTTCTAGACATAATTCACATTCCTCTCCTTTGACTCGAGTATACTCTGTCTTCTGCTCTATTTGCAGTAGCAGACTGAACCTAAATTCATAGTCAAAATAGAACATTTCAGTTTTGCTTGCTTAGTTGTAAAGGACTAAGTTAGATCTACTGAATAGATTAATGAAGTTGAACAACATACCAGAAGCCTATTTACAGATTAAAAAAAAAATAATTATGTCTTCTGAGAGGAGGGTAATTTTATTTTAGTTATTTGCTTCTTGCTAAAAATCACAACTGTAGCTACTCCTACCTCCGGGACAGAAAAGAGAATTATATTTGTTCCAAATTTAATCTACAAGACAGAAGGACAGACAGACTAAGATATATCTATCTTTATATATATCTTAGTTTATATACATATAATTTCAATATAAATATGAGGCTGACAGAGCACTAGAACAGGCTGCTCAGGGAGGTTGTAGAGTCTTTTTTCTTGGAGGTCTTCAAGACCCACCTGGACACGTTCCTGTGCGATCTGATCTAGGTGAACCTGCTTTGACAGGGGATTTGAACTAGATGATTTCTAAAGGTCCCTTCCCATCCCTACCGTTATATGATTCTGTGATTCTAGGTATAGCTTATATTTATATAAACTGTATTTGTTTCTGCAATTTTCTTTCATGCATAAATAATACACACCTTTTTCCTCTACACATTTGTTTTTAACTTTTTTTTTTAATTAATCAAATAAATATTTAAGTCATATGCATCACTATTTAGGAGAGAAAACGTTTTCTCTTCCTTATAGTAACTAATTTATGTGTTTTGGAAATCATTCTTGCTATGATTTCATATGAACCATTCATCAATGAAAAGAGATGTGGTTTTAGTACATTTTATCTTCTGCACGTTCTCTGAAATCTGTCATTAATAAAAATATATGAGCAGTCATTTCTAAATAAAAACTATGAACATTTTAATATATGTCTACATACTGTTTTACATTATCTTTTTATGTCTTTTCAATATTCACTTCCCATATGGAGATAAGACAGAGGAGTTGTTTTCCAGTACTTTAGCCAAAGTTTTATCAAGAAAATACAGAAGATTAAAAATAAAAAAAAAGAATGCTTTTAAGACTGATATATTTATTTAAGATCTTTCAACAGAGACAATCTCAGACTACTAGTAAAAATTATTTTCAGTGATATTTTCAAAGGAAAGTCTGTGCTGTAAGAAATTATACAGACCTTTGGAAAATGAATAATAGTGAAAAAATTAAAAGGGCATCTACTCTTTCAAGATTAAATGTATGTTTTAGGATGAAATTGGTAAATAAATAAAAAAGACTGGTTATGATGATATCACCATTAAGTTAGCACATGCCTCAATGTGATTAGGCAAAAATATTGCGTCTCTTGAAGTTTCCAGAATCTGCTAATCATTAGCACTAATAAGCATTGACGATAAAAAATACAAGTAATTTCATAAGGTCTTTTACCACAAGATGTCAACACTTTAAAATAAACAGCATGGAAATTTCATTATTTTTTATTTAAACTTCTCATTAATAAACACTGGAAAATGTAACATGGCATTGGGAGAAAAGTACAGAAACTGAAGTCTTTATCTAAAAATTGAAATGGAGGAAAAGTATCTAGTAAGAAATTGTAGCAAGTGTTCTGATAAACATGAGTCTTTTGGAGGAAGTAAAAACAAACAAAAGTTATTAAAACAGGAATTTTATTCCCTTAAAAAATGAAAAATTAAAATGCAAAAATTAAAGGTAGATAGTAAAGTCAAACATAAAGACTAGTGTGCAATAGGTACATGAGGAAGGCGAAATAAAACCTCAGACTGCAGTGAGAGAAAAAAAGTAAGACATTTCAACTACCCCAGTTTTAAATAGAGGCCTTGTAACAACAAGAAGAAACTTCAACAGAAGATGAAATTGAGGGACAGGGTACTAGTCTTCCTGATATACACCAAAAAAACCCACTCAACTTCTAATCTTAAAGCAGAAATAAGCACTCGAAGACCTCTCAGTAGAGGGTAAGGGGTGGAGAGAAATGGAATGACAAAGAAAAAGGAAAAATAATCAAATAAAGCAATTTCATCAAAAAAGTTCATTTACATAATCTGAGAATTTACATTAATTTCTTGTTGTTAATATATATTTGTTTACCTCCTTGGAAAAGTATACAGATTATTTTTGGATTCTTCTCACTTTTCAGAAATACAATTATGATAATTAGTCAGAAAATTGTGAAGCGTTACCCTCATGCATATATTCTGAAATCCTGTAGTAATGACACATAATGGCTACAGTAACGGTTGTGTGTTTCCATATTACACATTTTTTTGAATTGTGTCTTAAGTCTTGTAGAAAAAACGTGTTAAACATTAAACCGTTAAAAAGATGTTTAAATAAACTACAAAGTCTAGTTTAAGTCCTTATAATTACAGAGCAATCACTTTTGCATTGGGAATTTAACTTCTTATAAAGTTATTTGATAAGAAGCTTAAAACTAAACTGTTTATCTCCAGACTTCAAAAATCGAGCTTTTTTGCTAAGAAATAAAATGTATTATAATTAAGTCCAACAAGAATTATACTTGCTGTAGATCTCTGATAATGAGTGTGTGTTTATGCTTGTGTGCTGTTCACAGAAGCCATATGTTTGTGGCAAAACAGGGGTATAAAAAGTGTGTATTGAATTAACTCCTTTTGGTGTTAAACTTAGTGCTAATCTAGTTTCTGGAGTGCACTAGTTACTAGTCTCTGGAGAAGAACTAAAAAAAAAAATAGGAGACAACTGATTTCTTTGTTTTGTTTTGTTTTGCTTTGTTTTGCTTTATTTTGCTTTGTTTTGTAAGAGAAGGTAAAGATCAAAATTATAAATCTCTAAGATTCGGAACAGGCTGAAGAAGACCTAATGGTACACATCAGTTACATAAAAGTTTCAAAACTAATTGCTAGAGAAGGCATAAGTCTCTCCCCTAACAATATGAAACTCTTGCAGTATTCTGCAAGTTTGTTTATTGGCCCAGGTAGATATAACTATACAGCTTTAATAAAGTATTTCTAACATTCTAAAATGTTTAGTCTTTCATCCCCATACTGCTAGTTCAAATCCAACTGTACTAACAAGTGAGAATGTGATTGCTAATATTTCCCAAACATTTTTTTAGAGTGTAAATTCTACTCGCTTTACTAAATATTTTGCACATAGAATAATACTGTTCTTTATTAGTCAAGAAAAAAATATGAGAAACTTCTTGTGCAGTAAATTACAAGCAAGGACAAATTTAAAACAGTTGTCCTTGACTGTCTTATATCTACTGGGAAAAGATAAGCCTTAGTGATTTATGATAAGAGAAATAATGACTTTAAATAATGACTTGTTCAACTCAATTTTCAAAATACTAGAATATTTGATCATTTGTTAGTGATATTTTTAATGTTTCAGTTGTAGCACGCAACACACACCATTTGCTCATCTCATTACAATTTTTTCTTCAGAAAGAAAATATTAGGTCATCAACTTAATATTAAAAATTCTTTAAACTAGATTAGAAAAATGAGATTCAAAATACATTATCTTGTTTGATGAGAACTACTCTTAATCTCTATTTTATATAAATANATGAAATTGAGGGACAGGGTACTAGTCTTCCTGATATACACCAAAAAAACCCACTCAACTTCTAATCTTAAAGCAGAAATAAGCACTCGAAGACCTCTCAGTAGAGGGTAAGGGGTGGAGAGAAATGGAATGACAAAGAAAAAGGAAAAATAATCAAATAAAGCAATTTCATCAAAAAAGTTCATTTACATAATCTGAGAATTTACATTAATTTCTTGTTGTTAATATATATTTGTTTACCTCCTTGGAAAAGTATACAGATTATTTTTGGATTCTTCTCACTTTTCAGAAATACAATTATGATAATTAGTCAGAAAATTGTGAAGCGTTACCCTCATGCATATATTCTGAAATCCTGTAGTAATGACACATAATGGCTACAGTAACGGTTGTGTGTTTCCATATTACACATTTTTTTGAATTGTGTCTTAAGTCTTGTAGAAAAAACGTGTTAAACATTAAACCGTTAAAAAGATGTTTAAATAAACTACAAAGTCTAGTTTAAGTCCTTATAATTACAGAGCAATCACTTTTGCATTGGGAATTTAACTTCTTATAAAGTTATTTGATAAGAAGCTTAAAACTAAACTATTTATCTCCAGACTTCAAAAATCGAGCTTTTTTGCTAAGAAATAAAATGTATTATAATTAAGTCCAACAAGAATTATACTTGCTGTAGATCTCTGATAATGAGTGTGTGTTTATGCTTGTGTGCTGTTCACAGAAGCCATATGTTTGTGGCAAAACAGGGGTATAAAAAGTGTGTATTGAATTAACTCCTTTTGGTGTTAAACTTAGTGCTAATCTAGTTTCTGGAGTGCACTAGTTACTAGTCTCTGGAGAAGAACTAAAAAAAAAAATAGGAGACAACTGATTTCTTTGTTTTGTTTTGTTTTGCTTTGTTTTGCTTTATTTTGCTTTGTTTTGTAAGAGAAGGTAAAGATCAAAATTATAAATCTCTAAGATTCGGAACAGGCTGAAGAAGACCTAATGGTACACATCAGTTACATAAAAGTTTCAAAACTAATTGCTAGAGAAGGCATAAGTCTCTCCCCTAACAATATGAAACTCTTGCAGTATTCTGCAAGTTTGTTTATTGGCCCAGGTAGATATAACTATNTTTGTTTTGCTTTGTTTTGCTTTATTTTGCTTTGTTTTGTAAGAGAAGGTAAAGATCAAAATTATAAATCTCTAAGATTCGGAACAGGCTGAAGAAGACCTAATGGTACACATCAGTTACATAAAAGTTTCAAAACTAATTGCTAGAGAAGGCATAAGTCTCTCCCCTAACAATATGAAACTCTTGCAGTATTCTGCAAGTTTGTTTATTGGCCCAGGTAGATATAACTATACAGCTTTAATAAAGTATTTCTAACATTCTAAAATGTTTAGTCTTTCATCCCCATACTGCTAGTTCAAATCCAACTGTACTAACAAGTGAGAATGTGATTGCTAATATTTCCCAAACATTTTTTTAGAGTGTAAATTCTACTCGCTTTACTAAATATTTTGCACATAGAATAATACTGTTCTTTATTAGTCAAGAAAAAAATATGAGAAACTTCTTGTGCAGTAAATTACAAGCAAGGACAAATTTAAAACAGTTGTCCTTGACTGTCTTATATCTACTGGGAAAAGATAAGCCTTAGTGATTTATGATAAGAGAAATAATGACTTTAAATAATGACTTGTTCAACTCAATTTTCAAAATACTAGAATATTTGATCATTTGTTAGTGATATTTTTAATGTTTCAGTTGTAGCACGCAACACACACCATTTGCTCATCTCATTACAATTTTTTCTTCAGAAAGAAAATATTAGGTCATCAACTTAATATTAAAAATTCTTTAAACTAGATTAGAAAAATGAGATTCAAAATACATTATCTTGTTTGATGAGAACTACTCTTAATCTCTATTTTATATAAATAGACTTGTTTTATAAATAGATTCATTTGCTTAATTTATTCTTGTGATAAGTCGCCATCATTTCAAAAAACTTGCCAAGGTAATTTGTTCTTTAACACTAATATTCTGATACCTTCCTTTGAAAGTAATATCTAGTTTTATATGATTGCCGCTCAACATCCTTAGCACTTGCTATTTCTGATGTGCCTTTGACTTTATCTTTCATCTTTGCCTTTCTTCATCTTTCATCTTTTCTGTCCAGTTCTTTGCTTTATTAAAAGCATTCACCTACATGGAGGTAGAAATGCTTCCAAATGTATACTAAGATCTTAGTTGTACCTGCAGAAGTAAATACTCTGTGTTCTTATGCAAGATCCCTGATGTCATTCAAATGTATCAAGTCCAATTGTTACTATAAGATATTATTCAAATTCATTCTCGTATAATTCTGAGCATCTATTTGTGACAATTTAACAGACTATGCAACCTAAGGTTCTTAGATGGCCATGTGTCTTAGGTAATCTTCATCTACCTGTTCTCATAATGGACAGGGTCAGCACAAAGGGCACAGACACCAAGCTAAAAGGAAATAGGCTAGTTTTTACTTACCTTTAAAGCACCAAGATAACAAGTGAAATAATGGAGCCAATTTAGCATAAAAAAGCAGAGGAAGGTAATGCACCTAATCATTACTACCTAAAGTTAGCTACAAAGATAAAGAAAGATACATCACCAATTGCTTTAATTACTGTCATCCAGACACATAGGTGCTGGGAAGCCCCTGTCCCAGTGAGGATTTGGAGAATCTGTCCCAGCAATTGGGAAGTCCAATGCAGTGTGTTCATTTGTCGGTGAGGTCTCCCAAGTCTCTGCAAGAGAGTCCAGCTTTTATAGTATTGAATAAACAAGGATTTCAAATTCTGGAATGTTTGGTTTCATTCTCTACATTAAGATGGCACTCAGTGATCAGACAGAGATCAGGGAGGAACCAAAGTATCTGTTTATCTTTTTGGCTTTGATTGTGTATCTTCATACAAGATCAGACACCTAGTTTCATAGCCCTGACAGCCTGCCCCTGAGCAAGCAAAGGAATACATTCTCACTCCATCTGTCTTCACTGTCAATGATATTTTGTCTAAATTACATCTTTCACTAATAATCATACATTATTAACCAGTAATCAGATACTGATTTTATATGATGTTTGGTTGGGACATTCATCTAGAGTACAACTTTGGTTCACGGCTTGTTGCTCAGGCCTCAGTACTTCACCTTAATTCCTATTTGTTTTCACAAATAGTAAAAAGAGTGAGTGATGCTCTTAAACATGTGCTTAAAGTCAGTAGGATTAATCTATGCATGAGTTTGCTTTGCAGCATGGAATCTTCAAGAAGGTAAAATGAGGAGAAAGGGCAGGTGAAGTCAATTAATAAGTGATTTAATAGAGTTCATAACACTAATAAAAGGAAAACCAAGCATCTTTGAGTGTTTCTGAGTGGCACAAATGTAAACAATCTGAACACAATGGAGAAATAACTGCTTTTTAAAGAAAATGTATTTTCTGATTTTTATAAACAGTGTGTAAAAGTGTAGAACCACAAAAATAGATTTACCTCATATATTTCAACTGTAACCCTTTTATTTCTGACAAAGAAATGAATGCAGTTTGTAGGTGATTGCGTTTCATTCCTCTTTTCCTGTTAGCATCAAAGACAGCAGTGAATCATAATTACAAACAAAATACAAAATAAGGATAAAATATCAGGAAAGGGTTAGATTTTTTGCTTTGAAGATAAATTTATCACAGTGAATCTTGCTTGAGACACTACGTTTTTTTCATACATGAAAAGAAGTTTCAATTCTAAACAACTGAACATGCAGAGAAATGGGGTTTATTATTCATGTAAAACTGAACATAGCAGCATGTGAAAACATTTATTTCTCAGACATGTATTGCATATATTCTTAGAATTTCCAGTTCCATAAGGATCAGCTTTTATCCGATCTTCTTTTCAAGCCATGAATTACTCTTTTCTCCAAAAGAAAAAAATGACTAAAAAAAGGACTAAGGGCAGGAAAGTTGCTTTCCGTCAACATTACAGCACTAAACATCTATACATATTGTAAATATTGTGAAGTCAGAATTTTTTATTCCGTTCCAAAGTAATGAAGTGGAAAACCTTATGGAAACAATATCTTTACAGCGCTAAGCAAACTCCTTGCCAAAACTATTTCCATTCAATTTTCAAACCTAGAAACAGATACAATGTTCCCGTGTCACAATAGTTGTGTAGTTACCAATGAAAAGCATAATGTGCAGTGGTTGTTTGTATTTGCCCTGACAAAATAAAATACTAGAGCTGCTGTAAATAGTATGTCTTATTAGTTTTGCATTAAAAAAATATATTTTAAAGCTCTACATGAATAGGTTGGTCTGAAATCCTTTGAAAAAACCTGTTACACAAAACCATAATGAAATACTTTCTAATAAATTATGTAGCTTGTAAATAAAGTCTGAAAAATTTTAAATGTGTGTTTAATAAAAAGAATGCAAAACACATTAAAACATTAAGAACTGAGTCTGATTTCTTTCTGTAGGAAAGGAGAAACTGGAAAGGGAAGGAAAAGTATCAAGTGTGATTAGTTTATTCAAGGAAATATAAATTTCTTTCTTGAACTAATATTAAAATGGGTAAATAAGTAAGTTTTTTAAAAGAGTTCTGGTGTGTGAGACAATCCAGAAAGAGTAGGAAGTGGACCAATCAGTGAAGACACCAGATACTCTGTTCTGAGAGGTGGAAGATAGATGTTACTATAATCTAATAATATTATTATGACATATTCTAATGTTTCAACTTTTCTTCAGCCCTGGAAACATCTTTGCCCTATTGTAAGCTTTCACTTCTCCTCATTGGAAGAAACTAGAAAAGATAATACTGAAGAATATCACTCACTTATACTGGGTAACCCCCAGTATCAATGCAAGCTTGGGGAGGAAGAGTTTAAGAGCAGGCCTGCTGACAAGGACTTGGGGGTGATGGTGCACCAAAAACCACACATGAGCTGGCAATGTGTACTTGCAGCCCAGAAGATGAACGATATCTTGGGATGCACCAAAAGATGCTTAGCCAGCAGGTTGAGCACAAAAATCTTTCTTCTTTCTTTTTAATCTCACTGTGATGGAAAAATCAGACACCGAAGTAAGAACATAAAAGGTAAGATGTTTCATGACACACTTTTGTGTTATATGAGGAGGTTTTTATATGAGGAGGTTTTTTGACAGGTGTAAATTATTAAAAAACAGTAATCTTGTGCCTAGCATATTTTTAATTTGGTGACTTTCATTAAACAGAGTCATAATAAGGTTGCTGTACAATATTAAGGTTGTACAATATTAAGGCAGGCCGTACAACTTTTCCTTTCCTTTAGAAAAAAATGCAATAGAAAGTTTTAGCTTGACAACTATGTACTGATGTACCTGAAATAGATTAGTAATGATTCTAATGGTTTAGATGAGAAATAGAAATCAAAACTGTAGACTACAAAGAGAGATTTTGCTTGATAAGTTAAAAAGTCACCATCATGAAATATTTAAATAGGAATTTACTCAATGGACTGTTATGACTCCTGAAGAGTCTATAGTCTAGTGCTTAAGTAATATATATTTCAAAAGCTTTATTTTCTGCCTTCAAATCAGAAAAGATTCATGTGCATAACTACTGTTATGCAGGTCACTGCTGGCAGAATAATTTTCTTTAATAGACATCATGTTAGCACATTTTTTTAAATCATAAAGAAATAATAAACTTTAAAAAACTGTAAAAAAATTCTCTAAACACTTGATATCAATCCAATAAAAATAATTTTCCTAAATTATTTGAACTATTAGATATATTTTTCTTTTTGTCTGACAGTCTTAGGCACTTACTTTTCTTTGGCACTTTCCTTTTCTATACATTTGGAAGATAAAGATGTTGAAAGCATGTTTTTGAACATTTACCTTATCACTGTTTCTCTGACAAAATAAAAAAGGTGGAACCTTAAAATCCCATTTCTTTTATTTTAATTTTTTTTTTTAATATACAAATAAATTAAGTTTTTCCATCCTGACTCCATAACTATTGTCCTCTGACTGATACTATCG
>WBNH01002594.1:287159-319285 GCA_013401255.1 Urocolius indicus | reverse complement strand
GGTCTTTTCCAGCTGAAATGACTTTATGATGTTGTGACTGATATTTTTTTGATATGCTGGAGGGAAATGGCTAAAAAACCTGGTGCTTGGCTTTCTTTATCCTCAGTTGAGCCTTTGCTTAAAGAATGTACCATGTTCATTACACTAATTTAGAAATCATAGAATCACAGAATGGTAGGGGTTGGAAGGGACTTCTAGAGATCATCCAGCCCAACCAGCTTCACCTACACCGTGCACTTCACGTTGACATAATTTGTTTATTGGAATAGACAAGAAGCCTGCATTTAAAATGATCAACTGGTTCTATCCACCTCAGGGTCTATTCTGTGTTATTAAAATGTTAATCTTTTATCAGGCTGATTTTTTACCAGTTACTGAAGCCCCAAGCACTTCTCAAAAGGTGAGTGAACCATTCATGTTCACACATGTATTTACAACCTGGAAGAATGCGGTTGAAGCAGATGGAAGTTCAGGTGCATTGTAAATTAAGAGAAATAAATCTCTGAGAGGCAGTAATAAGTGAATAGAGCAGAGAAGTGAGTTTGGGTAATTTAAACAGGAGCTTCATGATGGCTGGTGTTCTAGTAGAGAACATGAACCCAATTCATGAACCAAGTCATCAAAGTCAGAGTCTTTTCTCCAGCTCTGTGGCTCCTCAGTGAGTGGCTGTCAAGAGCACTGTCCCTTTCTTGTTTCTTAGAGCATTCCTGTGTTGAATAAACAGGTTGTGAAACTCACTGAGACATGAGTGACAAATGTGGGAGTTGGTTCTGGAATTGCAGGACAAAATCATAGAGTTGTTTGGGTCGGAAGAGACCTTTGAGATCGTTGAGTCCGACTTTTAATCCAGCACTGCCATGTCCACTGCTAAACCATGTTTCTGAGCATCACATCTACACATCTTTTACATACCTCCAGGGATAATTACTCTACTAATTTCTGCTTTCCAGGGAATAGATTTCTGCAGGAGTTAATGACTGTTACAAATATCTATCCTTCATTAAGTGCAAGAGGCATTTTTCAACTTCACCTTTTCTAATATAATTATGTAGCAGCAAGTTAATTGAAAGTGCCTACAACATTAACATCCTGATCTGCCACACACATTCTTTCCCCAGAGAGAAGATGAAAAACAAACTGCATGTGGGTAACTTAATCACATTGTTTAATGCAGAAGCAGAAAATGCCAGCTAGTGCTGTTAGGTTGTCCTAGGTAGGTTCTTGTGCTGGACTCATTGTACCATGAAAATTAAGGCATGTGGGCAAGGACCCCTGTTTACATAAGGATGTGCCTTGACATGTGACCTCATCACCTGCCAGCACTGACAAATTATTCCTGCAGGCAGTCACTGCCTGCTGGTAATGCTGCTGAACAACTCTTTTTAGGGTGCTTGCAAAAGCTTGTGCTATATTCAGATTTTCTGTACTGTGTCTAATACTGAAATGGGAGGGGAAGGCAGGCTGAAGTGAGGTAGAAGAAATACTGTTCCTTTGTGTATGTTAAGCTGACAATGCTATATTTACCAGCCTGCTTTGGAGCAGGAAAGTTGGTGTGAGGGGAAGGCTTTTTGCTATGGATGTGCATTTGTTCCCCCATTTTCCTTCCAGATCTAAAGATGTGAATTTTTGATGAGGCTGGAAATCTTTAAAATCTTGAGTAATGTTTAGGCGTTGACAGGTCAGTTTCCTGAAGAGCTCAGTTTGCCTTGGGAAGTTGGTTTCCCTCATTGCAGCGGAGATGTAACAGAAAGCATGAAGTTGGCTGGGCAAAACTGCAGGATGCTATAATAAGGAGCTGGTTTCTGACCCTGGCTTTGACTTCCTCTGTAGTAATAGTTACGTTGTTTAAACTGGTTTTCCCTTGTAATCACTAACTGTGTGTTCCTCTTTTTCTTGGAGGCCTAGTTTGGAACAGTTGCCTCCACTTTGCAAAGCTTCCACAGGGTCACAGCTGCAGCTGAAATCAGCAGAAGCTGTGATTTGTACGTATGAATAAAATTAAAGAAGTTGTCCACAACTGTCTCCAAGTTAAAGAAGCAGAAAATTCATTGTGCGCTCAGTATGTAAAATAGGATGATAATGTCCTTTTATTGTTTGGTACAAGACTCCTTCATAAATGTCGATGACAATCAAGAGAGAAGAAAACCGTGAGGAAATGCTTTATTTAATGCATGAGTGCCAAATGACTAATACCTGATGCTCATTGCACAATGAAAAGGAGCAGGTTTGAGTAATTCTGTGTCTGGGAATGAAGAAGTAATCTTGCTTTTATGCATTGTCATCCTCGTAAGTGGTGAAATTAACACATGTGCTTTCTTAGAGTTGTAACTGATGCCTAAATTTTAATGCAGGAATACTTTAGATTTCTCTCTATCCAAGAATTACAGAAAATTTGTTGTTGGAAGTGGCCTGGGAAATCTCTAGTTGAGTCTCCTGCTCCAAGCAGGGCTGGCTTCAAAGTTAGAAGAGGTGGTTCAGGGCTGCTGGATGAATTTTGGGTGTCTCCAGGGGTGGAGATATCACGGCCTCTGGGCTCCTGGCCCAGGGCTCACACCCCCTAATTGTGAGGAATTTTTTCTTCTGTCAAAAAAGGATTTTTTTGTATTTTTTGCTACAACTCGAGTCCATTGCCTTTTGCCCTTCTGCTGTGCATCTCTGAAAAGAATCTTTGTCTTCTCTGTGTGTAGGAGGCGCAGTGGTGAGATCTTCATTAAGCCTTCCCTGCTCAGAAGGAAGCTGAACAGACAGGGGTCCCTCAGCCTTTTCTTGTCTGGTACAACATACCTAACTTGCAACTGTAATTGTTACTAAGTGATGAAGAGGTTTGCTCAGCCAGTTTCTGTGAACATTGCTAACCAGGGTGCACTGCTTTCTGAGCTGGTGGAGGAAGCAGATAGTCCAAAACTGCGAAGATGCTCACCCATCAGTGTGTTTGCCTTACTTGTGTTATGTTTGCAGTGTTTGTAGTGCAGAGTAGCTT
The DNA here is from genome assembly GCA_013401255.1 of Urocolius indicus. Lineage (NCBI taxonomy): Eukaryota > Metazoa > Chordata > Aves > Coliiformes > Coliidae > Urocolius > Urocolius indicus. The sequence goes on along the minus strand of WBNH01002594.1, from coordinate 316,305 downwards.
TGACTGCTTGAGCTTTCTGAGACTAGACTTCAAAGGTTCTGAGTTTTGGTAACAAAAATATGTGAAACTGTGTGTTGTGGTGGGCTGATGTAAACTGGTGACATAAGTGGTAGCAAAGCTGCGTGCAGCAGTCATTCTCCAGAGGTATCAAGTGGAGAGTTCAGAGGGGTGATGTCATTAATGTTTACAAATACATAAAGGGCAGGTGTCAGGAGGATGGAGCCAGGCTCTTCTCAGTCCAGTGACAGGACAAGGGGCAATGGGTACAAGCTGGAACATAAGAGGTTCCAAAGAAACACAAAGAAGAATTTATTCACTGTGAGGGCACTAGAGCACTGAAACAGGCTGCACAGATGGGTTGTGGAGTCTCCTTCTCTGGGGTCATTCAAAACACACCTGGATGAGTTCCTGTGTGACCTACTCTGGGTGGTCCTGCTCTGGCAGGGGGGTTGGACTGGATGATATTTTGAGGTCCCTTCCAGCCCTTGAGATTCTGTGACTGTGTGCCTGGCTTTTGTATGCTTCAGCTCTAAAATGTTGTTGAATAAATCTACAGTTATTTTTTTCCTGTAGGTACCACTGCAGAAAAATCTGCAGGGTTGGCTCTTGACTTTTGGATCCAGCTTCAGTTGTGTTACGCTGATGCAAATCCACAAATAACTTGTGCATGAGTGGAGTTCTTGCTGACTTGAGGTGTTCATGTACGTGCAAGAGAAATTGCTTAGCTGAAATTTGCTGCAGTTTTTTTCCAGTCGGGTATGTTTTGAGAACTAAGGAGGTCTTGAAATGATAAATGATAATCAGGTTTATAGTAGTCCAATGAGAGCAGCATTTTGCTACTTGTTAGGTAAATATTATCTCTTTCCTTTTTTTTCTCTTGCTAGCCTGCAAAAGCTAGCAGTTACAAACCAGTTTTGTTTGTGTATAGCTGACCTGGGGCATTAGTCCTTAAGAGAGGAGAATTGAATGCAAGTTTAATTAGGATGGCTTTAAAAAAACCCTGTAAGCTTGGCTTACCATTCCTCTTGAAAACTAGTCTTGGTAGGAGTTTTAGGTGCAAACTGAACTGCCGTGTTGACAGCAGGGTGCTGGGCAGTGGGAGAGCCCCTCATCCCTAGATGGGAAGCCTGGACTGCATCATACTGGGCTTGTGGACAACTAACAGCTCATTTTAGCTCTGCTGTACCCTTTCTTCATGACCAGGCTGCACATATCTTAGAATGCATCTCTTAGAATGATTCTCAGGAGTTCACATGAGTGTATGTATGAAGAAAAAGCTTTATATCTAATGAGGATGCGTGTGTTTCTAGCACACTTGTGGCCAGGTGGTGTTCTGAAGTCCCCCTAGGGTCTGCTGTCAATGTTCTTGTCATTGTTAGACATTTTTTCCTTGCACTTGTTGGTTTCTAAACTTGAAGAGTCAAACACGTGAGCTGAAGAGCAGGAGCTTTGCTGCCCCTTTACAGTTGGCTGAAGGGCTCTGTTGGTGACTTTTTTTTTTCTTCCAAAAGCCATTAGAAAAAGCAGAGCTAATTTATTTATGTAGATACCCTGGAAGCAACATAGAGGCTTCAGCTTTACCTTGTTGGGTGGACTGGGAAACCTGCTCTTGTTCTGACAAACTATGGGCCTAGAATGTACTTAATGTGGTGGCAGTTTCTTGTGAGCAAATGATCTCTGCAGTTGCAGAAGATACACCCAAAGTTTCTGATATGGGTTAGTTCTGTTGGACTTTTTTTTCCTCCTTTTTCTTTTCCTTTGCCCTTCCCCTCCACGTAGCAGAAAGGGGAATCAGTGCTTTGTAGATAAGCACTTTTCAGTGGCTGGTGAGGAATAAGGCAAGCTACTGCCAAAAGTGAGCCTGTGGGCAGATGCAGATGAGCAAGTTCAGTGGAAATGGTTACTGCTTTTTTCAAACTGTGCAGTGAAAACCACTTATTGGTTTGCACTGTTATGGTCCTGATTTCTTTCCTTCTTTCATTTTCTTTCTCTTCCTTAGCATTTAATCTGAAGGCAGACAGGTTTTTCTATCTTGCTGTGAGCTCAGTAGAAAGAAGCCTCTTCCCTTCCCCAGAGCCTGAAGACACTCTATTAATGATGGTGGCAACAGCTATGGAGGGTGCATCCTGCTTCAGGAGCACTGCCCAACATCTGCATGGCCTCCAGGCTCCTGCTTATCCTTCCTGCTGGAAGTAAATCCACAGATACTCAGCTGCCACTTGAAGCCAGGCCTTATGCAAGTGCATGAGGAAGCCTTTGGCTGATGCATTTGCTCTTTAAACAGCTGTTGGGTCTTCTGAGACCTGCTTGCTCAAAGTATCCCACGTGGTGCTGCCTGAGTCCCAGCAAAATTGAAATCATCAGAAGGGCATCCTTGGAAGTTTGCTGGAGTTGCTTTCCAGATAGGGCTAATTTTATGCCCCGATAGTGGTGATTTGTTTGTGTGGGGTTTTGAGAGAGAGCTGAGCCATGAGGTGTGTGGAAAAAAGGGTGGAGAGGCCTTCAGTGTCAGTGCTTCTTCACGGAGAAAATGCTGGCCCTGGACTTGTTAAATGTGAGCCTGGGTTTCTTGGCTGAAGCTGCTGAAAGATGTCATTCTGGAACTGCTGTTTCTCAGCATCTGCCTTCAGGACTCGCATGTAAACAGGATACAGGGGGAATTTGGCCCAACTATCACTACTTTATTCGGCCCCCAGGACAGACCACCCTGCAAAGCACTAACAGCTGCTGCGAACTTAAAGGACAAATAAAACTAGAAAAGGATAAAAAACTATCAAGGATAAATAAACTAACAACAATAATTTGTGATTTGTTCCTATTACATTTTCTTAGCACTTAGGTATGTAGAAATCTGGCTTGTGGTAACCATTTGAAGTTAGGGAGGGATAGTTTTCTGGAAAGAATATGAACTGCTTTGTAATGTTTCATAGACTTCAGTAATTTGGTTACAAGGACAGTCTCAGCCCATCTTGCAATATTTATAAGCTAAACAAGTGTAATAAATGGGCAGTCAAGCTCAGTGGTGTCCAGCTTCTGAGGGGAAAATAATACCCACAGATTTTGGGGGTGGTAAATGTGCTGGGCTTGAGGCAGATGTTGTACCATAAATTCTTGAATATTTTTTTCCTGGATTGTGCTTTGCATGGTATCTTCACTTAAACTTTTGCCAGACCACCTTTATATATGTTTTTATACATCTTTAAGGCTGTGAAAAGTCTGTTGCAACACTTAAATGTTTGGGTTTTGTTGTCATTTGTCAGAAGGACATATGAATTTCTGCAGAATTAGGGACTTTATGGGTTGTTGACTCATTGTTGCTAAGCTGTTGCTTTTCCTTTGACAATCTGAGAGTGCCCTGAGCATTTTGAGTAGCAACAGCAGCACATTGGCTATGAAAAGATACATGTATCCATAGGTACATGCACATGCATGTAGGCAGCATGGTGAATGCAAAGGTATTGTTAAGGTTGGGAAGGATCCCAGTGCAGCCAGGCATCCCTGTCAATGTTGAGATAGTTGCACGATGTTTTGTGTTAAATTCACTTCTGAAATATTTTCTAGAACTCAGAAATCCCAATGTGGGGAATTGTGGAGCTTTCTGAAGTACACAGGCAACTCTGAAACAGGTTTTACTGTTGTTTTGGTAGGAACAATGCTGGTAAGAGCTTTAAGGAAGATCTTATATATTTTTATGAACTGTGGGTATCTATGAGCAGAGGCAGTGCCTGAACCTCAGTCTCTGGTTCTCAAAGTCTACCGTCTTCAAAGCTTTCTGTAGCTTTCTGAAGAGCTTTACTGCTAATTCCCTACCAGTTAAATACTACTGGGGCTTTGTGCTTCTGTTCTTTTTTGGTTTTTGTTTTGTGGGGATGGGTTTTTGTTTGTTTCATTTTTGTTTTCCCAATGCTAACTGACTTACGACTCTGCTTTAGCAACAACAAATAGTTTCATTCTTGCTGTGGAAGCACTAATCTTAAAATCACTGAAGAAATGCAATAGTTAAAATTCTGTGGCCTTGTTGTTCATAAATAACACTGGGAATGTTTTTTTCTGTGTTCATAGGGAAGTGCTGGTGCTTATCCAGAAGAAGATTAGGAGGTTAACTGTAGTTCTGTAACAGGTTTGTGTACAGTTATAGGATCAGCATTTTGTGAATTGCAATTTGCTGTCTGGATTTAAATACCTTTCTTTTTTGGTATATAAAATTTTTCCTGCTTAAAAATAAGCCTTTGTTTGAATGTTGAAAATTCTGTGTCCCAGCTAGTGTAGGAATTCGTGCAGGGAGAGTACGATTAGTGCCTGTGAGGCCTGTGCTTTTACTCTTATTTGCTGATTTGCTTGCCTCCTGGCCCTTGTACTGTCAAGGGAAATGTTTGAAATACCAGCCAAGTTTTTCATGCCCTTCAGGCAGGCTAATCCCTTACTTGCATGGGTGCTAAAGGCCAACCTTTGGTAGGGTGAAAACTAAACCACAGAATCACAGAATGGTTGTGGTTAGAAGGGACCTCTAGAGATCATCCAGTCCAACCTCCTGCTAAAGCACGTTCCCTTTGATCTGGGGGCACAGAAATGTGTCCAGATGGATTTGGAAACCTCCAGAGAAGAAGACTCTACACTCCCCATGGGCAGTTTCTTCTCTTGTACAGGTGGAACTTTCTGTGTTCCAGCTTATGCTCATTACCCCTAGTCCTGTCACTGGAGACAACAGTCACTGGGGTTTATGCAGTTCATGTTGATGCATGAACACATTTAAGAGGGAAAATAATCAGTTTTGTCCACGATTTAACAGGAACCTCTGTTCCTGCACTGTCTGTTTGGACTTTGGCATTTCTAACATTCTTCAGTCTCCTCAAAGTCAAGCCACAGCTCGGTCTCTCCTTCCTGGCAGTCAATGTGTTGTATTCCTCCCCTGCTGCTGTTTGTCTGTGAGGCATCTCCCCCATAGCCAACTGTTATGTATCTTGAGATAAACACCAGCCACTGCTGTGGCTTTGTTGGGCTCTGCTATGAATGAGGTTTGGCCATGAGTGCTCAGTACATATCTGTTGTCTTGCTGGTGAGTGGGAGGTACCTGGTAAATGTACTTCTGAGCTTTACCTTGTGCATTCAGTTACAGCTCTGTCCATGTGAGATACAGAGCTTAGGGACTCCATGTGCAAAGTTAGGGACTCTGAAGCACAGCTGGTCAGTGTGTTTAACATTGTGCACTTGCGCCCACATTCGTTTGCTGCATCATGCTCCTTTCTGATGAGCAGTGTCCACAGTGCTGGAGGCGACTGGCTTGCTTGTCCTTAGTCACTTTCTCACACTTCTCTAGGGGTTTGTTTTCAAAGCTTTTCAATTAAACCGTCAACTTTCAGAACTGCTGAGGCTAGAGATAGGAATTATTGAAGAGGAGGCATTTGGAGAAGTTTAGCTCTAGTCAAAGTGGAAGTCCAAGTGGAGTGGAACATGTGAATGACAGCAGAATGTAGTCAAGTGCTCATTCAATGTGGATGTACATCACCAAAAGGGCTGCTTACCCTTCTACCATGACTTTTTCCTTTTTCTAAAGACTGACAAAATTTAGCTCTCACCTGTGACATTAAAAAAAAGTATCAAATGATTTTAGCCAAAGACTATTTACCCTTCTCAGGTAAGTGGACTTCCATATGCCAAACATACAGACCTACTGTATTTATTGCAGTCTGAAGTTACCTTCCTGACTTTTTCCTGGGTTCTGTTAAACTAATGTGCCAAAATCCCAGGTGAGGGGAGAGTGCAGCAGCTCTAGCCCGAGTGCTCAGGGCTATGTATGGTGTCTGACTGAAAAGCAAGAGTGAAGCTTGCATTCGCTGAAGCTGAAAAACAATTAACTGTGTCTGGGGACGATTTTCAGACAATTAAAAACCTATCTCATACATTTTTATGACAATGCAATCTCATTATTTTCAGTTAAATTAGGACAGCGAGCAAGTCTAAACTGTACTTCCCTTGGATGCCAATAATAACAAATGAGAAGTGTCTGCAGAGGATGGGATTGGTTATGTCTGCTTTAGCATTTTTCTACCTTTGAAATATATGGTAGTTTGAATACCCTCTGCTCTCCTTGATTGTATTTTTATCTGTAGTACCACTTAATGAGCTTTTAGAAATTAAATTCCTAGATGGTTCTGCTGGCTCCTCTCCATTGCAGGATATGACTGCAATACTGGTTGCTACAGTAATAGCTAGAACACATATTTTTTGGTTTTAAATGTAACATTAAAAATCAGCAACTTGTTTTTTCTTCGTAAGCGTACTTTCTTGCATCTCTTCTTTGAATAGTGTTACTGAATAGCAGTGACATGGCATTGATTCGTATAGCAGTAATTTACTCTGAGGTTATCTTTATTCATGTCTTCCTGAACAGCTTCCTTAAAGAGGAATTGTAGTACAACATATTATACTTATTGAATTGTCAGGTATCTAATGAATCTGATCATACTGACACTGTCTGTAAATGCAGTGTAGATGGTGGCTTCAGTTATTATTTGAAACTTATCCCAATACTTTGCCCAACTATGTTTCCAACTGTAACCCATTAATGAAGATGATCCCTTGGCTCTAGAGATCCTGGTTTTCTCCTTCTTTCCACTTCTGCTGATATGAGGCTACTTTGACCTCTTAATGGTTGAGACAGGCTCAAACGGACCCTGAGTCATTTTAATCTTCAACGTGCTTTGAGCTACACAAGGTTTAACTTAAAATCTCGGTAAGATAGCTTAAATACACATTCCCTTTAATAAGCAAATAGTATGTGATACTTGGGTCATTGTGTCAGTTTTTCATTGGAATAATAGGAACTTTTATTCCTATGCTGGACCTGAATTGTGTAGCAAGAATGTGGTGTTCAGTGGAGGATTGTGCCCCACTGTACGAGGTGGCATTTCTAGAGCTATGGGAATGTACAGTATAAAGTAGGTCTTTAAACTGTAATTTTAAGGTGGTCATTTTGTAGCCATAAGACTTGTGAGCCTTATTTAGGACAACTGATTTTCAGCAATGGTAATGTATTTTGCCTGTGGTGATGTAAATTAAGCCTTCATGCTGAGTGCCCTCTATGGAGTCTCAATTTTGGTGGATGTTGCAAGCTGTGGGTTTGAAAGAAAAACTACCTGATTTTCCTGCCAGGCCATAGGAGATGTTTTAGCTCCTGATTTGCATTTTAGAGTATTGTGATGTGACCTGTACCTGCATGTTGTGTTCTGTAGAACATTTGTTTGAGAGTATGACGGTTCCTGTGGTTGGGAAAGGTTCTGGATGTGAAGGGTAAAGAAGTCACACTGCTGTAGGAGTACCAAATGAATGGTTTTAGTTGTGACCATGATCAAGATTCTGTTAAATAACTTTCACTAGTTTCATTTAGGAGTCCAAAAATACAAAGCTTGCTTAGAAGAGGGAGCGGAAAACAGAAGCAGCATGGATACTAAGTCTTTAATTACCTGAAATTAGTTCAAATGAGTCCAGAACTGCCTGCTAAATAAAAATTAAGTATTGGTGAAACTAATTATCCCTGGAAAATAGTTGGAGTTCAGTACATCTGGCTAAACTGTCTGATGAAATTATTTTAGAAACAAGGCTGGAAAATCTCTTAAATCATAGAATGGTAGGAGTTGGAAGGGACCTTTAGAGATCATCTAGTCCAACTCCCCTGCAGGAGCAGGTTCACCTGGTAGCTTTATCAAAATTCTGAACATTAAGATGAAAATTCATTTTCTGAAAACAGATAGTGATGATCAAAAGCCAGGAAGTTTAAAATTTCTTTGGTATTGGTTTGATTGCTTTTCTCTCCTGATTGTTTTTAACAGTGATCACATGGAAAACATTTATGGCTACTTAACAAAATACACCAATCTCGTCACTGGTTGGCAATATCGGTAAGTCTTTGATGGTGCTTTTTAGTAAGGTTGGTCTTTGCAGCATCTCAATGAACATGTTTCAGATCTTTAAAAAAATAATACTTGAATTTCCCTTTCCCATCAAGCAAACTTTATGTGCTTCTCTCAATGTAGATGAAGCTAATGTATAGATGAGTAGCATTTGTATTTAGGTGTGAATAAGAAAAAAATGCATTGGAAGTATGAAGTTAACTCATTTGGTGGCTCCTAACTATGCTTGTATGTGTAAAAAGAATGTACAGCATTAGTTTTTCTTCTCCTTTTCCATTAAAAATATTCATTTTTCTGTTGTCTGAAGAGTTTTATGGCAAACCATGCCATTGTTTTTTTTTAAAGAAAGACTACTAAAAATTTAAATGCAAGCAAGCTTTTTGCCTTTAGTTTCCCAGAATGTCTGTCTGCCCTGGAATAACTTGCTTTTCTTTAACAGGTGAATCCTCTGGTCAGGCTTCCTGCTTGGTACAATTCCTAGAACAGCACAGTGCAACCAAATTAATACTGGAGAGAGAAGTCTCTAATATGCCACGCTGGCCAAATTCCTGTGTTATCATTGACATGCTGTGGCTTGTGTTAATACACTTCTCTCTAAACTTATTTGAATAGTTGAAGCATAATGACCACTCCAATTTGCATATTAAAACTGGAATTGCTTCAGTTTCAAGTTTTTTATCTCAAGTGTTCTGTATCTGGGGCTGTTTTACCCTTAATTTGTGTAGTTAAGAACATGTTAGGCCTTGGAGATTCAGGATACTTTTTGATTCCCAAAACCTTGCAATAGCAATCATCTCTGAGCACACTGTTCTCTTATGCAGTCCCTGGTGTCTGAGAAAGAAATTCTAAGAACTTAATTTTCTACTGTCTTGTTGGGAACATAATTCATATGTTTGGGGTCGTACTGACTCAAGTCCGTATCACATCTGTGCCAAATCATAATGAAAGTCTTAACAGAGCCCAGTACCAGCACCCCTGTCAAAAAAAAAAAAAGAGGAGAATAAGCTGTTTTTATTTACTGTATTTGCTTTATTGTTGCAGGTTTTTTGTTTTAAACAATGATGCTGGCTTGCTGGAGTACTTCGTGAATGAGCAATCTAGACATCTAAAGCCCAGGGGTACCTTGCAGCTAGCTGGAGCTGTGATTTCACCCAGTGATGAAGACTCTCACACCTTCACAGTGAATGCTGCCAGCGGGGAGCAGTACAAACTGAGAGGTAGGACCTGGATTCTTGGGCAGGAGATTCTTCCACTAGAGGACACTCCTGGCTCTCACCTGGGGCTGCTCTTCTGGGCTTGGCTGTACTAACAAAGTGAGAGAACTTGTTTGGCAGACTGCTGCAATGAGAACGAGTGAAACTTTCATCCCACTCTTCAGTTCAAAACCGACCTTTGTGGATAGCTCCATACTCTTTGGATTTGACTTTCAGAAGACCATGAACTTCAGATATATAGAATGGGGGCTTTATCTTCATGTATGGTGTCCTTAAATTGTAGTGATTCAAAGTTTTCTAAATCCCTGTAGGTAACATTACTATGTTGATGTTTGCAGAGAACTGTGTTATTCCCACTGTTCAGTTTGTTAGCTTTCTTGTGGTGGTTGTAGAAGCCTGTTCTCTGATTTTGTAGGGTGTGGAAATCTGGGCTAATATATTTAGTAATTCTTCTCTTCAAGACTGGCTGTAATTCTCTAATTCAAGGTACTTTTATAATAGGAAAAAACTCTTAAAATAGGAAAATGTGCCATGTTGTTGGGCTAAAATATGTGTGAAGGGAGTAGAAGTTATTTTTATGTTTGTTTTTTCTTAAAGAAGTGATGCATGCCATTGATATTAAACTTGATTGAATGTTATAGTCAATCACAAGCCACCTGACCAAGTTCTAGATGAAAATAAAAACATTAGTACTGTTCAAATCTAGTGACTTTTCAGAAAGTGATCAATTTTTTTTTTGCCCATGCTTTGACATGTCTCCATTTACATAATCCTTTTGGTTTGCTTTTTATCAGCTACTGATGCTAAAGAACGGCAGCACTGGGTTAGCAGGCTACAGTTATGTACACAGCATCACACAGAAGCTATTGGAAAGGTATTGTATGAATGATAGTTATGTGGGCAAAAAATAATTTGGGCTGATGGTAGAAGTGGTTGCAAGTACAACAGTCCTGTTATCTGAGACAAATGCTACAAAAGAGTGTGTGGTTGAGCTTGAGACTTCCATCATGAAACATTTTTCTGTGTAATAGTTGACTTGTAATAGAAAGATGCTTTAGGAATGAAACAAAGTGAAGTCTGTTTGCTTCTGAAGAGCTGAATGGTCCTCCCTGAGCAAGTACTGGTGAGCTGGTATTGAACAGGAGGCAGAGCTGAAAGATCAGAGTATTAGCTCAGTATTTCACAGCAGTTTTGCATTTTTTTTAATGGATGAGGAGACAAGGCTTCAGTGTATTGAAGGGACATTTTATGACCTTTACTTATTTTTTCCTTTTTTTTTCTTTAAAAAAAAAGCCCCAAACACTAAACAGCCCATAAACAGGATGAATTCCCATGTTTGAGAAGCAAGTCCTCAACACTGTACCTGAGGGTTGTTGCTGCCATTTGCTGACCATGTGGTGGTTGTAAATACAGTGTATTTTACACAAGCTCCTGATTACCAAAACATCTATTCTGATACCTGCATAAAACCTTACTTTTCAGATAAGATCAACATGTTGTAGCTGGCTTTATTGTAAGATAGAATTTCAGTGAATAGTTCTAAACAAAATCCTATTCTCTTCAGTCTGAGCTCTATCCTCGCAGGATCTGTTAGGAGTCAGTTTCTAGTACTGTTGCAGATCAAGAACTAATTTTCAAGTCAGAAGTGATACATATTGATCATCTCATCTCACAGATTGTTTGTAAATAGACTATGAAACAGGCCAACTGTCAGCAGATAGTGCAAAATATTTACTTAGCAGTTGCTATTAATACATTATTAGGGCTTTGTCATCTGTCCTTGCTCTATAAAACATTGTGAATTAAACTGTTCTGCTGTATCTTTTGAGTGAGATTATTTGCTGGTTATTAGGAATTTATTGTAAATGTTTCTTAATATGTTTGTTTATTTACTAGAACAACCCTCCTCTGAAATCTCGCAGCTTCTCTCTTGCATCCCAAGGAAGTGCCAACTCTCCTGGAGTGCAAAGAAGACCCAGTCAAAATGCAGTTTCCTTTTTCAATGTTGGACATCACAGATTGCCAACTGGAAAAAGAGTCCCTATTATGCCACCAGATCACCTTGTAGATGTTAGAGAGGTTTGTATGCCTTAAATTACAATGTTTTGAAAGAGCTGTTTTGAAACCTGCTGTTCCTAGTGGGTTATATTGTCAGTAGCATGTCCTAAGCTATTATAGCATAGTTGTGTTGAGGATAAGCAACTTGCCTTGGCTAATTGTAGAAGACACCACTAAACCTAAATTTGTTGCTGAATTGCAAACTTGTGATACTTAGTAGTAGTATTGCTATTAATGAGTATTTTAATGTTAGCATTCATAATGTTAGTGTAGTCTGATACATTTCTTGGCAAAAAGAAGTTCTTACTGGAGGCCTTTTTAATTGAGCACATAAGGATCTAGCAAATGTGAACAGTTAGAAATTAAGCTGAGACATGTTGAGACAGGAGACTGTGAGCATGGTTGAATTTAAAGTATGTGGCTGAGCATTGTGGGAAGTTCATCAGTGGGAAGCTGTAAATGGATATTGACAATCCTTTCCCTGATGTGGTATGTTGCCATTGTCATTCTGGATTGATTTAAATCAAGTGCTGTGGCATAACTTTTCAGAAGACTAGACAAGGCAACTGCCTCTTCAGAGCTTAGAATCTGTGAATCTCTATGTCCACAGTCAACTGCTCCTGGCAGATTTCTTGCTAAAGACTAACTACTGCCATCCTGTTTATATCCTCTAATAGCAGTAAAGTCTTCTGTAGTGCTAATGCAAAGACATACGAAGTCTTGTCACAAGTACCCAGCAAAATTTCAGCTGTCATTCCTGTGGCTTTTTTTTTTTTTGTAAGAGTTGGTTCATCTGTTTTATCTTCTGAAAGAAAAGTTTTGTCTTCCACGTTTAGTTTTAAAACTGAAGCTTTACAGGTAGTTGTTTCTTAGTTCGATTCATCAAGTTACCTCTTACTTGTGGTAAACTTCCTACAAGGGTGGTACAAAGATTACAACATATGGTAAACTTAAATAGTATTTGCACTTTCCTACTTATTGCATGAAAACAGTAACACAGAATGTGGTATTCATATTTCTGGGACTCAAACTAATAGCTCTCAGCAGTTTCCTTCTGTCTGTTGTTGTATTTTAGCGTTTGAGAGGCTACTTATAAGTGAGGTGATGTTTCACAAATGTCTCTAACTTTTTGACTTTTCAAATGGCAGTATGGTTTCAAAATATGAGGTAGGAAAGAAGAGAGTGTGTGAGCTGGAGCACTGAAACAGTGACTCTCACAGTCTAATGAGGATTCTCACTGAGCAGGAAGTAAAGCAGAATGATTTTCCTTAGTGTTGCAAAGAGCACAGAAAACTGTTCCTGTTCCCTTTTGATTTTCACTGGGTTTGGTGACACAGCATGATTATTTATCAGCTTCTTTCTTTTGACCCATACAGATGAAGAATCCTCAGTAACCATAGCTTATCTGAATGTCAAAGTTAGTTTGCTTACCTTTTTGCAGCAAAAATGCTTGTTAGATACAATACCTGCATTTTTTGAAGACAAAGTACTTGAGGTGCATGCCTGTTACACTTGAGCATGATGCAGCTTGAGTATTTACAGATTCAATTTGAGGAGCAGCTTCTCTTTCAAAGGATCTGCTTCATGGTGGCCTTTACTTTGATTTTCCTGTGAATTGCACTATAGCTGAGTCTTCTGGCAGTCCCTTTCCCTTCTGCTTCCCCTTGTTCTTGGCTGAATACATGTCACACTGCTGACTTCGATATCTTGCAAAACAGGAGATCTAAAAGGGTCTTTATGCTGAATTGCACTAAATGCAGGTGTTTGAGAACTTGTAGCCCGTGTGCTTCTAATAGATTTGGAGTTTTTAATCACGGTGCTTTTTCCTCCCTGGCACTGGTTTTTTTTTTTTTAACTTTACCTTTTTTTTTTTTTTTTTTTTTTTACAAATGTGAGTGTATAAGCAGGAAAAATGGAGGATTCTTCAAAGTGTGTTCTTTGAAAGGGGAGATGTGCCTAATTGAACTTCAGTGCTGAGTGTAACGTGGCTTGTCCTNGTGAGGGAGCCCTGGCACAGGCTGCCCAGGGAGGGTGTGGAGGCTCCTCTGGAGGTTTTCAAACCCACCTGGACACATTCCTGTGTGACCTGATCTAGGTGAACCTGCTTTTACAGGAGGGTTGGACTGGATGATCTCTAAAGGTCTCTTCCAGCCCTACCATGCTGTGATAGTCTGGCCTGATACTGGAACAAGGTGCTTCCTGCTACCACATAGTAAATTACTAAGAGCCAAAATCACCAGAAGGAATGTAGTGATTGGTCAACTAATTATCTGTGTGGTTTTTTTTTTTTATAATCCAGTAGTGTTTTTTAAAGTGTTGGAAAAAAACTGTCACGCACAGAGTTATATGACTAGGATAGAAAATAAGTCACTTTGTGGTGTTGTGATCGCAGTTGGTGTGTTTGCATAGGCTGGGCTATATAACTTTTACTAGCTTTCTGCCCTGTCACTCTTGGGACACACTAAGGCTGACTATGCACAATTTATTCCACTTCCAAAGAGCCAATGTTCATTAAATTCACACCATAGCGTGCTACTATGTAACCAAGCCCTAAAATGTTCCAAATACCACATAACCATGAACTTGGATGAATAGCTGTTGCTTAAGTACTTATTGCATAAACCCATCAAAGCAGTTCTTGGAAGAGATTATAGGCAAAGGTACTAAAAAAAATCCAAACAGTGAGATACTGCTAGGCTTGATGAATTAAAAAAACTAAGTGCCATAGCAGTTAAATGCATGATTGCATCTCAGATTCTTTAGAGAAATTCTTCTGCTCTGCCTGTTTTTATGTTTAACTTAGCTGCCAGAACACATCATGATTGCAAAGTAGTGCTGTCCAGTTACATTGATGCTGTTTGTTGTACCTCCCCGAGAAGGGACTAGCACATACGGACCTTGCTTTCATCCCCATGATTCAAAATCAAGCCATATTTTGCTTCTCAGAGTTTGTAGGTTTTTGGATGGTTGGTGTGCTTTGCAGCTATACTTGTAGGCAAATGTGCTGTTGGAGGTTCTGTTGATGTAGGGGTATGTAGCTCTGTGTGAAGGAAGAAAGGAGCTTGGGGGACATCAAGGAGATAAGGCAAACAGAAAAGCTGTAATTTGAACACAAAATGAAGGTCAAAATCCTCCTGTTTTTTCTTCCCTCAGTGCAAAATAAACAGTGAGACAGTGATTCTAAGCATGGTTGCAGTGCAGACAGATGAGAATCCTGTATGGTTAGAGCCAAACTGAGTGATACAGATCTCTTCCTTTAAAGTTCTGGTCTCTTCTTTTAGGGGACTCAAAGATCTTGATACTCATGGATAGATCCTCTTCTAGGCTGTGCAGAGCATGGAGCTTAATGATTCCTCATACACTTGGGAGGGGGGGGGGTGTGTTTTTTTTTTTCTTCCCCCTCCCTGTCAACCAGGCATGAAAGTATTTGGTATTACTGGAGCAAGTATCATCTTCAGATTGATACTGGTTTTCTTTTGAAGTTACTTTGATATTCTTTTGCTTATTAATAAGGTGCCATGTATTGCCACAGAAATTTCATCGTGCATTTAGTGACTCTCTAGTACCTGCATCAATGTACAGTTAACTTTACATACTTCTGTTATCTTGTAGCTTTATTATTGTCATTTGGGATCCTCTGTGTGCTAAACACTTATCACACAGCACACTTCCATCGCCTAATAAAGGACTATTTTGTTTGACAGATGATGTCTCAGGCTGAGGGCCAGCAGAGAGACTTGATCAGAAGCATAGAATGCCTTCCTTCCTCCGGTCACCTTACATCCTTGGATCAAGACCTCTTAATGCTCAAAGCAACTTCCATGGCAACCATGAACTGCTTAAATGACTGTTTCCATATTCTCCAGTTACAACACGCTTCTCAACAAAAGGGATCCTTACCAGCAGGTGGGTATAGATGCTCACAAAGAGCAGAACTCAGTAACACAAATCCTTTCCTTCTTGCAAAAATGCTTGTTCCACTAAATCCAGTTTCACATGGGTAGAGAAAACTGACATCTGCCTGGTTTCTTGTGAGTTTTTCCAGAGTCTGACTTGCTGGTTTTGGGTAGAACTCCATATATATTGTGTGTATATGTGTGTGTGTGTGCATATATATATATATATATGTGTATGTATGCATATTTGTGGTTGTTGTTTATTCTTTCAAGAAGTCTGTGGCAGCAGAAATGTAACATCAAATTGTTGTGGAGCATCTCACAACAGAATAAAGTACCTAAGGCACCACAAAAAGAAGGCTGCTTTTGGGATGTAACTGTCCCCTCAGAAACAGTAACAACAGGGGATATTTTATGGGACTGCAGATTCTAGGATATGTGTGTGGTGTCCACTTCTGCTTTGTCAAATGTCATGCTTTTCTGACTGTTCTACACACTAAATACCTGTTGTAAGGTGCATGTGTATTTTCTGTTGTATCTAGTGACAGGACGAGGAGTAATGGGATAGCTGGGACACAAAAAGTTCCACTTAAACATAAGAAAATACTATTTTACTGTGAGGTGAGGGAGCCCTGGCACAGGCTGCCCAGGGAGGGTGTGGAGGCTCTTTCTCTGGAGATTTTCAAGAGCTGCCTGGACATGTTCCTGTGCACCCTGATCTAGGTGGAGTTGCTTCTGCAGGGGGATTGGACTAGAGGATCTCTAAAGGTCCCTTCCAACCCTACCATTCTATGATTACTGTATCTGGGAAAATAAGAAGAGTCCAATGAGCACCACTATAATAACTTAAGAACAAGATCTGGATTTTTTTTTATGGATGTTTTCGATGACTTTTTAATTTTTTTAACTATTTGGGGAAAAGCTCAATTAATCTGATGGTTTTTCAGTTGGAATCTGCCTGTTAATGGCCAATTATAAAAACATTGCTTGAAGATGTCCAAATCTTGAAGATTTTTTTGTGACATTCTAGAGAGATGGAGGGAGAGGGGAGGAGCAGCAGTTTGCATGCTGCTTCACTGGGGCAAAAGTGGACAAACTGGCCAGTGAAAGACTGCACATGCCTTTCTGCAGCCTTTCACTCTCCCAATGGCATGACTTTTCTAGAGAAACTATAATATTTTTCTTTCTTTCTTTCTTTTGTTTCAAAAATCCATTTAGCTTAGATTTCTCCTGTGGCTCAGGAGGGGTACTTCTTGTTCAACTGGCAAAGCCTTCTTGCTAGGGTTCAGAAGTTCATACAGAAAGGAAAAGGGTTGTGGCTTAATTCAAATGCCCCAGGAGGCAAGTTTATATTTAAGTGTAGGAGAACATGCAATGATGTAGGAAAAAAATCTTGCATACAGACTGTTCTAGCTAATAAAATATATACAAGCACTGTTTAATCTTCCTGGGATCATAAAGGCAGGTCAGCATACTTCAGCTAAATACAAGTGAGGTGCAGCAAGAAGGATGATGAAGGGACTTATCTAACAGAACATAAATTTATACATGAAGTGGGAAAAAAAGAAGTAGTATTTTTGGGTCTGTTAAAGTGGTACTTGACTGCTAAGAATGTGTTGGGCAAGTACTTGTCAGGCTTAAAAAAACTAGGATTAGGAGTTATGTAAAACTGGCAGTTTGCTGTAAATTGTTAGAAGAAAAAAAACAACCTCAAACCACAGGAGTGAAAATACTGCCCCAGATGCTGCATCAAGCTGTTCCATGAATCATAAACTTAATAGCTGCAACTTTTCCTAAATTGAAGCAAAATAAAAAGAATAAAAAAAAATGTTGGAGGTGAAGCCTGGACTCTGAGAGATCTGTGTTGTAGCAGAGAGGAAGTGCTGACAAGGGTGAAGGTTTTAAGGGAGGAAGAGATTACAGTGAAAGAGAATAGCTTGTGCCTACTCAAAATAGTTGAGAGTGAAGTTCATAGGATCACAGAATGGTAGGGTTGGAAGAGACCTTTAGAGATCATCTAGTCCAACCCCCCTGCAGAAGCAGGTTCACCTAGATCAGGTGGCATAGGAACATGTTCAGGTGAGTTTTGAACACCTCCAATGAAGGAGCCTCCACAACCCCTCTGGGCAGCCTGTGCCAGGGCTCCCTTACCTCACAGTAGAATAGTTTTTTCTTATATTTAAGTGGAACTTTTTGTGTTCCAGCTTCATCCCATTACCCCCTGTCCTGTTGCTAGATACCATAGAAACAAAGGATATCCCAACCTCCTGCCACCCACAATTTAGATATTTGTAAATGTTAATAAGATCTTTCTGTGGAAGAGAAGCATTAAAGTGGTGTCCTGTCTACTCACAAAGATTAAAACACAGCTGGTGTAGCTCGAATCACTTAAACCTCCTAGAATTTAACAGTGAAAATTATAGAGAACTTAAATAAGATGGTTTTAGAAGCAGCTGATAGGGTGTGTAAAAGGGAGGCTACTCGTTAAATTGAAGCTAATGTAGAGGAAGTGAGCGTGGATTAAATGCAGCCTAGAACATGTAAGTAGGGATTACTGTGCTGAAAGTTGCAGCTTGGAAAACAAATACCATGAAAAGGTCTTAAAGATGAGGAAAACCTTCACATAAAGTGTGATGGTGACATACTCAGTGTCTGATTTTGTTACTTATTTGAAACTTCTCTTTAAATAGCTTCAACTTAAACTGCTGAGGTATTCTTGTTCCTTACTGTGTCATGCATCTGTGAGCAAGAGACTTGGTGAAAATAAACTATCTTGCTGTGCACAAAGTTGTCCCGTTATAAAACTGGACTTTTTTCCTGCCTCTCTTATTTTTGCTGGTGGAAATGCTGCTGTTTATCTGAATTAAATTTATTCTACCTGATGTGGCTGGGGATGTGACCTGGATCCAGGTAACAGAGGCCTGAATATCATATAGGAAGAGACAACAGACACCTCAGTGTAGGCTCCTAAGCACAGGAAACTGCTGTATGCTGGTGTAGAAATCAAGGTTTCTGAAGACTCTGAGTTTGCCACCCAGCCAAGATGGTTTGTCAGTTTGTGTATTCTTCAGTAAAAACTGATTGGAGTCACCTGTACGTTTATTATCCATTGACAAAGAATGGAACATTTGTGTTATTAATGAGGAACCTGATCTGTTCTGATTAATTAGCTGGAGGTAACTAGAGATGATGGAATCATCAAGTGGGTAATAGCTTTCCAAGCCCTGCAGCCTTTTTTTGTTTCAGCGACGATTATTTATTCAACAGTGTGTGCTTGCCTTCTTTGTAGCTGAGAAAAGACAAATACCCTCTCCAGACAAAACACTAACAACAAAACTTCTGCTTTGGTTCTTAGTCTAGAACTGAGCTAAGTCTGAGAAGCTGATAAAGGGTGGACTTTTTTTTTTTTTTTTTTGCTCCTGGTTAAAATTGCCAGTGTTGCTGGGTTCTTCCTATAGTGTCTGGTTACACCTTTTATGACACCAACTAGTTTCTCCAGTCCAAGTTGCATGTATTACAGCTCGCCAATGGCAGTGTTTGTGCTAATGATCACTGAAGGTGGTGTCTCGTTGCACCACCTTTGTTTAGTGGCTGCAGAAGGGATTGGCTGCAGGAGGAATTTGCTGCTTTCAGCTTATTCCTTTTAAAAATAGCTCTTTTGTGAAAACTGCTCTTTCCTGACCTTCTTCCAGAGGATGAGCAAGTTTCAGCGCAAACTCTCTTTTGCTTCAGGAGCAACGATCAGTTGGTTGGAACCGAAAGCGTCCCTGGCAAACCACTTCAAAAATGGAGCGGCACAGAATTTCCCAGCAGAGATAAACAAGCCAGCATCTGTCAGGGAAGAGCAGTCCATTGCAGAGCCCTGCCAGCTAACAAGGGTAAGGTAATATGAACATCCCATTTCTGTGGGGAATTGTTGTCAGGAATATCTGTAAACGTTTCAATCATGTGAAAATGACTTAATGCCAGTTCTTATCTCACTTTTGGATCAGCTGTGTTGGAGGAGGAGTGAGTACAGCTGCAGTAAATGAAACTTTCTACCTTGCTTTTCTCAAGAAATTTTTTGCTGCTTTCTCTTACTAGCTGTGTGGAGTGGAGGGAGCCAATTGGGATGATAATGCAAGGTTTGAGCTAAAACAAGAGGACACTAAAGTGCAAAAAACTTAGCTTCAATCTACAACATTCAAAATAAGCCCAAGAAGAACTGCCTAAGCAGACAAAACACAAATTGCTGGTCTCTAGCTATTAAGTCTCCCTGACTTTCTTTTCTACCTCTTGCTGCTCCTGTCTGTCTTCATCTGAGCAACTCTCATCACTTCATTTCAGGATGGTTTAACGTATTTGAAATACAGTTACAATCTCTATCATTTTAACTGTCAAAGTTGATTTGAAGTGCAAAATACTGAAGTAAAAAACCAGCAGGCTTATGATAAAGGACATGTTGTCCTACCTAAGCTAGGCAATCATAATTACATTCTTTTTATGATGGTTGGTTTCACACAGTTGTTTAGATGATGCTGTTGTGCTGTATGATATGCTGTTGTATGTCTCTGCAACAGCACTGTGTTATCTTACAGGAAAAGCTAAAAGGAAAACATCTTTTCAGTTGCTGTAGTTTCTAGATTTTTTTTAATGGATCAGAGTAGTTGCTTCTAGGTGGAAAGAATAAAAGAAACCCTGAATTTTCAAGTAAATCACTTCTTCCTTCTAACAATTAAGTGAATTCAAATGCTTAATGTATATCACTGTCTGTATTTGGGATATGACTAGTCTTATCAGACAGTGTAACATCCTTGAAAGGGAATCACCTGTGTGATAATTGCCATTTTCATCAGTTTGAGCTCTATATGAGAGCTTGGCCCCCTGTTTTTGGTGGTATTCATAAATTGGCCTTGAACTGGGGCAGCTGTTCTGGACAAAGATCTTTGCTTAGGCAAATGCATATTGTTGCCCTCCCTGGTATTTAGTGCCTCTGCCCTCTGCATCTGCCTCCCTCCAGCTGTTTGCCCCATGAGGATGCTTCTCTGAGCCCTAGGAATGTTTCCATCCCTTCTCTGCTTGTGGGGTAATGGTGGTTAAAATGGTGCTAGTATAATTTCTGCTAATCTGCCTGGATGCTTTAGTGATACTAACAAACGCCCAGCATGTGTGGGATGTGTACATGTGAGTTTTAGTTGTTCCTTTTTAACTGCTCTGAGTTATGTTCCATGTTTCCTATACAGAGTCACAGAATGGCAGGGGTTGGAAAGGACCTTTAGAGACCTTTACCCCCTTAAGGGACCTTTACTGTTATGTACCAGCAGCAACACCTGTACCACTTGCGAAGACTGGCCTTGTGGATATGTTAATGGCTTGCCATGGAGCATGACAGAGTAGCTAGGAACTACGGTTTGCTACTGCCTTTGGAATAATGATGGCAGCACTGGAAAGCCTGAAGTAGTGTGGAGGGGTGTTGTTGAGGTGCTTGGAATTTCTGTTAGCTTTTGCTTTGCCATTTTTGTGTGTGTGTATTAGGTGCTTGCCATTCTTCTAGCACACAAAACTCCCTGGAAAACAGATCATATTTGCTTGTAGGCTTTTTTTTTTTTCCCCTTTGACCCATGTAAGAGATGGTGATAAATCTTAGCCTGAGACCTGTAGATGAAACCTGCAGTAAGTTATCTCAAAGTCCCTTTAAATTCTTCAATTGTTGTTTATCTTGAGAGTAGATTCCATTGCGTAGCTCTCTGCAGGGGTTTACTTAGTCTTTTTTTCATACATGGACAGTTAAATACAATACAAAGTCCTTTCTTGATATTTTCTGGCCAGTCACATCTTTGAGCTCATGTTTATGGCTCTTATCCCAGGAACCTGAAGAAATAAATCCAGAGGAGGAGCTGGAGGATATCTGTGATGATAAAGAAGATGATCTAGGAGCAGTGGAAGAACAGCGCAGTGTTATCTTGCATCTCTTATCTCAGCTGAAACTTGGCATGGACTTAACGAGAGTAAGTAACTGAAGTATGAAGACTGGCAGTAGTA
This sequence comes from Urocolius indicus, assembly GCA_013401255.1. NCBI lineage: Eukaryota > Metazoa > Chordata > Aves > Coliiformes > Coliidae > Urocolius > Urocolius indicus. Next base: position 295,206 of record WBNH01002594.1, on the reverse strand, counting down.
AAAGTGAAATGCTATTTTAAACACGACTCCTGTGTTGAACAACACTGAGTTTAAGATGAAGTTGTGCCCTGTTGCAACATCAGGACCCAAGATCCAATGTTGAGGCAGGTCTGAAGTGAAACATGGTGAGGGAGTGGATTTTCTGTAAGGCCATACCATTTCCTTTACATTCTCTTTGTGTTTTCTGTAATGCTTGTTTTCTTTCCTGTGTTTGCATCTTCTCATGTGGTTTTCAACAGCCTTCTGATATTTTTGTCTATCTTCTTTCCTTCCATGATCTCTTTTTTTCTAGCTTGATAATGCTTTTTCATGCAGCTTACGTAACCCTCCAATTGTAGTCACACTGCTTCTGGAAAGAAGTTTTCTTCTGGTTCCTCATTATCTGTCCTCAGATGTTTGTTTATGCCTCTCTGTCCTATTCTCACTTCTGTGTTTTCTCACAGCTATAGCAAGCAGGAACAAAGTTGTGTTGGAGAGAAGTGGGTTTGATACTTCATGCAAATCCCAAACCCAAGTAACTTAGAAAAATAAATGCTCAGTTGCTACTAGACAACTTAGGCAGCAAATCTGGGAAAATCAGCCTACTACCAATGTATGTTCAACTCACTTCTGTTAAGGCTTCTTACCATAAGCACTAGACACTTTTCAAGAAAAAAATGGATTTTCAAGTGGCATGGAATGAGAAAATCACTGTCTTACTTGGAATTATGCATTATTTTTTTTCAACTATGGTTTTTTGAGCACTAGCTACTTGGCAGCTAGAAACACTTGTATTTGTGGAGCTTAAATTTCATGGTTTGTTAAGAAAAAAGGTGGTATGAACAGGCCTTACTGCCTGTTAGCCAAGCTTAAACCCCTGCTGCTTAATCAGGAATCCACTAAGTCATTTATTTCACTTGTATTGAAGATTGAATTTGGTCTTTTGCTCTTAGCTGGAACAAATTGCAGAGTCTGTCTCCTGGTTGTGACTTTTGGCTGTGTGTAGAATTGAGAGCTGGTGAAGCATGGCAGTGTGACAAGCCTGACTTAGAACAAGTAACAAACTTGTTAGAATCACATTTAAGTGTCAGAGTACTGAAATAAAAAGCAACCTTAATATTCCAGGTGATGTTGCAACAACATGAAGTGTGTTGAGGTTAATTTGTATATCTGTATCTATTCAGAGTCCTGTGTCAGTGCTGCACCTCTTTGAATGCGACTGGTTTCAATGGGAATTTCCGTGGGGATTTCAGTGGGCTGTCTTGGTCTCCTGATTGAGACACCCTCTGTTGCTCTTCACAGCAGTTCTATGAGGTCAGTTTCCACTACAGAAAAGGAAAAGAGCGATGATACCCATAGCCTCTTACTCTACAGTATTGCTCTTGGCCCAGTAATAGGCAGGACTGCTGTGGTAAATGTAACTGGGAAAGTGTAAGGTGCTCTGCTCAGAGGTACAGGATCAAGTGCTGCTAGGTTATTTCTTATTGATGCTTGCCCTGGTTGCTGTGGTGTGAGACTTTCCAGGCTCTAAAGAGCACTAGCATAGCCTGTCTCCTTTCTCTCCGTTATCCAAGACTTGTCCTAACCTCTGCTCTGAACCTTCTTTGCTATAGTTTGAGCGCCTTCCAACTTCTCTTCTCCTCCAGACATAAGGAACGCATTATCTCTTTGCAGGTCCTTCATGTTTTTTGAAGGATGCTCAGTCGCTTTCAACCTCTTCAGTCCTAATAGTACTTACTGGGCTTTTTCTCTGTGTAAGTTGCATTTCTGGGATCTCTTGATCACTGTATTTTGCTCAAATCTTAGAATAAGGACAAGAAAGTTTAGCCTGAAAGTGTGGCATCCAAAACAAGACAGAATCCTCCCCATGAGAACTTCCCTTAGAAAGCTCCCCGTCTCTATTTTACTTACTGGAGCTTTCTGGGTTTTCTTTTTGTTTCAGGTGGTTCTTCCCACTTTCATTTTAGAGAAGCGCTCGTTGCTGGAGATGTATGCAGACTTCATGTCCCACCCGGAGCTCTTCATCGCCATCACCAATGGCCCAACCCCCGAGGACAGGATGATCCGCTTCGTCGAGTATTACCTCACGTCCTTCCATGAGGGCCGCAAAGGAGCCATTGCAAAGAAACCCTACAATCCAATCATTGGGGAGACTTTCCACTGCTCCTGGAGGATGCCCAAGAGCAAAGTAGCTGCTGATGCTGGCAGTGCTCACTCCTCTGCAGAACAAGGAACTCTGTCTAAAGATCTGGAAGGTCAAACAGAGTCGGACTACTATACAGTAAAATTTGTAGCTGAGCAAGTGTCCCACCATCCTCCTGTCTCAGGGTTTTATGCTGAATGTGTAGAGAGAAAGATGTGTGTCAATGCCCACATCTGGACAAAAAGTAAATTCTTAGGAATGTCAATAGGAGTGACAATGGTTGGTGAGGGTAAGTGTAACTTCTGTTATTCACTTAACAAATTACATACGTTGTTAAAGTATTGATTTCAGAGACAATTTGATGTTGTGTGCCCCTGGCAGAAATAAGAATGACTAGTGCTCTGTAACTTCATCATAGAATTGTTTTGTTTGGAAGAGACCTTGTAAGATCACTCAGTCAAACCACTTACCTAACAAGCTCACCACTAAACCATGTCCCTCAGCACCTCATCTATCCATCTTTTCCATATCTCTAGTGATGGGGACTCCACCTCCTTGGGCACCTGTGCCAGTGTCTAACAGCCCTCTTAGGGAAAAAGTTTTTCCTAATCTCCAATCTAAATCTCCCCTGGCGCAATTTGAAGCCATTTACTCTTGTCCTATCGCTCATCACTTGGGAAAAGAGACTAAACCCTGCCTCATTACAACCTTCCTCCAAGTAGTTGTAGAAAGTGATCAAGTCTTCCCTCAGCCTCTTCTTCTCCAGGCAAAATATATGCAGATATAAGCAGGCCAAATATATGCAGATATATGCTGTGTGTTACATCTTGCAATTAAACCATGGTGGTGCAAAATCTGCTTCCAAGGCACGATCTGTGGAATTTGATGCTTACTTCTCAATCAGAAGATCATAGACTTTTCAAAAAAGCTTTGCTTGCAGAGATGTCAGCTGCTGTTGTAGGGTTTCAGATTTGGTTTTGCTTCTCCTCCAGTCTTTGTGATCTGTAAACTTTAATGTACAGTTATTCAGTGATTTCTCACTTTACTGTTTACAAAGTACAGAAAGATAATACAAGTTCTCATGATAAGCAGTGAATTTTCATATGGGGGGATTTTTGTTGTGCCAAAAATCAGAATTCTATTTGGAAATGAAATCATGACTTTTAAACCAGTTACTGTAATTGGAAACATTCATAAATATCAGTTTACAAACATTGGATGAACTAATTTGCATCAGACATGTATTAAATAGAAGTGTTGTTCAATTTGCATATATTGCACTTTTGTATCTTACTATGCAAGTTTTTAATTTTAATTAGAGAAACTGCATCCTTGAGGGACAGAGAAAGGTAACTGCCCTTAAACTGGGATTTCCCTCTAGTCCTGGTGTTTATTGCAAGAGATAAGGCAGCGTTTCCCCCTCTGTGTCCCCTGTGTATGTTGCCCAGTAACTGGGGATTCCAAGCACTTGCATGTGGCCTGCATGAGAGAGGAAAATGAGCGTGGCAGGGCATGGGGAGGAAGGCACATCTCCATGCTTTGGCTGCACAAGGTAATTTCAGAAGTTGGTATCTCCTCTAGGACACTTTTCAAATCATGTCATAACCTTTCAGAATTTCTCATCTTTATCTTTGTCATACTTGTGTCAGTCAGGTGCACAGTGATAATGTGCTACAAAGGCATGGGTTGATGCAGGCAGCTGTTCAATTGTCAGGCTGTGTTGCTGTAGCAGCAACAGGTAGAGCTTGTGCTTTGATTTATTATTATTTTTTAATAGGAATCAAACAAACCCACACATCTTAAAACCAGAGAGAAAATCCAGATTTTTCATGATATTCTTGACATTCATCGCAAAACCTACTGTCAGGAAGGAGTTGGGTTTATCTTGTCAGAGTGCTGGGGTAGGAAGAATCGTCTCTGCTACCTGTCCTCAGAGATGTTAAGATGTATCATTGGGAGTGAAAGGAGAACAAGAGTATTATCCTTCTTGAGGATCTGCAGTTCAGGGTATTGATTTGTTCTTTCATCAGCACAAGTCTTTCGTGTTGCCACACTCCAGAAACATCCATGAGAGTGACCAGCCTCTTTTCATAGAATCATAGAATAGTAGGGTTGGAAGGGACCTTTAGAGATCATCTAGTCCAACCCCCCTGCAGAAGCAGGTTCACCTAGATCAGGTCACACAGGAACATGTCCAGTACATACCACTGAAAAGTCTGTTGCACAGCACAGTATTGTACTTCATGGAGCAATGTTATTAGGATAAACATCTTTTCCCAAAAGAAGCATAAATGCATGTTACTTAGGTTAGTGCTTCTGTTTTTCTTTAGTGTGAAGGGCTCTGAGGAGAAGCAGTCAGAGGTAGTATTGGCTGTTTCATTAACTTGTTTGGTCTTTCCTAAAATGGTGCTGGTTTAGGAATTCATGTATTTCTTCACACAGGTCTCTTAAGTCTCTTGGAACACGATGAGGAATACACGTTCTCTCTGCCCTGCGCATATGCTCGGTCCATTTTAACGGTGCCCTGGGTAGAACTGGGAGGAAAAGTCAACATTAACTGTGCTAAGACTGGCTATTCTGCAAGTATTAACTTCCACACCAAGCCCTTCTACGGTGGCAAATTGCATCGGTGAGAACACTTTGTTTTCTGTTTTACCGTGTGGTCTTTGCTCTAGAGCCGCAGTAGCTGTGTAACTACCCTCTCCTGGGTGCTGAACAATGCTCTTCTGATAGTCAGGGAAAATGCAGTTTCTCCTGTTTATGAACACTTGAGGTATTACTATGCTAAAAAAACCCCTGCATCTCGTGTGATACTCTAGAGAAAAATGAACTTACATTTAAAGACAATGAGGAAATCCCATGTTTGTCTGACTCTGTTTTGAAAACAGAGCTCCTGGCTTTTATTCCAAGCTGCTACAGATCCGCTTCTGTCTGTCAGAGGTTGGTTAGTCTTTCCTGTTTTTCCAGTTTGCTCTTTGAACTGATGTGAATCTCGCTGTCTTAAAGGGTTGCCTGTTGTTTGTAACATCCGTTGTAGTTGTGCTGCTGGGATCACTTGGAAACAGTCTTCTGTTACTTACTAGTCTTAGGCTTCCTGTATAAGAAATATAAGACTATTAAGTTAAAGCAACTTAAAGGAAATCCGTAGGTAAAAATACCTTTTTTTGAAGACCAGATGGTAATTCTTGTAGTGATCATTCCTGTGCTTGCATACTTAGAAGATTCAGGGAAAGTTTGCTTGGAGTTGCTTCTAGTACATTCAAGGAACTATCAGCACGTTTGGTGCAAAAGCTTTTGAAACTCACTAATGCTGGTGGGTTTTAGACATTTTATAGCAGGACTGCTGCAGATTAGCCTGGTCCTAATATAGGGACAATTAATTGAAGCAAGAGAAAATTGAATAGGTATTCATACAAAGAATATCTGATTCTAGAGCATTTTCCACTTGTCTGGTTACTGGACAGTGCTTGTTTAAACCTTTCTTAGGTTAATGTTTTGTTACCTCTGATAATGACATATGCAACAACCTACAGCATCAGAACTTTTAATCAAGAATCATTCTCTGTTTGCAGAAATCATCAGTCTTCTCTAAATGGCTTTTGTTGAAACAGTAGGATAAGACATCATTTATTGCTTAAGGAAAACCAACAAAAAATCCAGCCCAAACCTCCCTTTGCCTGATACATTTCCATGCGTGCTTTGAATTTAACTTGTGAGCATAGCTTGTGTCTGGAGAGCTGAAGCTTGCACGTAGCTCTGTTACTTTTGTGACTGTTTAAGTGACACATCATGTGGTATTTTTGTTTCCATTACTTACAATGCATCTTCCACCTTGCAACAGCTTCTGTTGCACCGTAAAACAGAAGCAATAGGATGGAGTTCTGCTTCAATGGTTTAATTTTGGAAACTGTTTTGTTGTTTGTCTCTCTGAAGTTAGTCACAGATGTGGAGAGGCTTTTTAAAGACAGATCTGTTCAAGGTACTTTAACTATTGAAAAATTTGACATGGTGATGATTGGACATTGCCAAAAGAATCTCTTGATGGGGAAGCAGCAGCGTTGTCATGGTTACGCAGAGCGCAAGGCAGTTGCTATGGCAATGCTATAGATTATTTTCTTTGTAGAGTGACCCTTGTTGGTAGAACTCAGATGGATATTGGCTCCTTGGTCCTGCACCTCTTTAGCTTGATAAAATGGAGGATGATGATAATGAACAACTGGGCATATATCAATTGTTCCAAGCTTAGAAATAAGTGCTAGCAGATCTTTATCAGCAACATGAGTTCAGGCAGATACTGTGATCTGCACTGCTGGGAATGGTTGTGTGTCACAGAGCAATGCAACTTGAAGAAATATGGGTTGTCATGAGAGCTTGCTGTAGCAGCTCGATACTGCACCTTGTTTTATGGATGCTTACTTGAAGCTGAGCAGAGACAGTAATTTAGTGCCTGCCAGTAAAGTATTAGTTGTACTGTAACCACACACTGCTTGGAAAAATTAATCTCTTGAAGTTGTGAAGGTAGAGCTGCAAAAGCCCAAAAGGGCTTGTCTCTGGCATCATGTGGATGCAGTCCATCCAGACATCTGTTGGGAGATGGACAGGGACTGCTACCACGTGTAATAGCTTTGGTGAGGAAGTAGCAGGATGAAAATGCAGCACAAAATGAAGGCTGCTTGCTTGTTGCCTAGTTTTTCAGTTGTTTTCAGAAATTGTTAGTGCTTGTTAACCTTTACAAAAAAAAAAAGCTTAATAATTTAATTTTAATGTTCCTTTGTTGCTGATGTTGCTCTAGCTCTGGCTTCTCTTCTTGAATTGATCTTATTTTTTTTAACAGAAAACTGTGTGAGCAACATATACTTACCAATCTGTTGGTGCTTTGTTTGATTGGCTGTTTTAAAGATCTCTCTAATGAGGGTAAATTAGGTTTGGGCTGCTGGACCGTGGTGTGGCTCCATCTGCCTCCTGCACGTGCAAGATGTGGCAGAAGCCCTGGCTGCTGCTTTCTGCTCTGAGCCAGCTGGGAGCTTTCCCCTCTTGCCCTGGGGATTCCCTGCAGGTCTGATGTAACTGGCATCTAGTGGAAGGCTTGGCCTGTGGTACTGGTTTTGTTGCCTGAGAAATTGATTTCTCTGTTTTGGTGCTGGGCTCAGGAGGGACAGGTAGATGCAGATGCAGCTGGAAGTGGCCAGTGCATGTGGATGGAGGAAAGTGGCATCTACATGTCCTGTGCTCCCTTCTTCCTCTGAGCGTGGTACCATGCAAGCAGTGTGGGCAAGAGGGGAGCACAGAGATGCTGCTCTCTGCTCTTTTGCCTGCAATTGCTTGAAGGAAATAAGAGCAAACCAGTAGTGTGCAACCAAGCTATTGGTAGCTGCACATAATCTACTAACTGGAGTGGTGTGGTGTGGTGTAGAGAGCTTGTGTACAGGTAATTGCAGTTTAATTGGAGCTGGAGGTAGTGTGCTCTGTGAATCCTGCAGCACCTCACAGGAAAACTCGTTGGCAGAACCTTTTGTTTCTTCTCTTTGAGAAAAGTTCTGTTTGCCAGCTATGCTTAGTAAGCTTCCATTTCTCCTTGAGTCAGGATGAAGTGTCAGAGGGGTCTTTGAATGGGTCTTGGAATCATAGAATGGTAGGGTTGGAAGGGACCTTTAGAGATTGAGTCCAACCCCTCTGCCAAAGCAGGTCCACCTAGATCAGGTCACACAGGAACATGTCCAGGCGGGTCTTGAAGACCTCCAAGGAAGGAGCCTCCACACCCTCCCTGGGCAGCCTGTGCCAGGGCTCCCTCACCTCAACAGTGAAGTAGTTTTTCCTCATGTTTAAATGGAACTTTTTTATGTTCCAACTTCATCCCATTACCCCTTGTCCTGACACTAGATACAACAGAAAAAAAAGTGCTGCCCCAACTTCCTGACACCCACC
>WBNH01002594.1:268722-287126 GCA_013401255.1 Urocolius indicus | reverse complement strand
TCAGTTTATTATAAACCAGGTCTCGATGCAGAGAAAAAAATTATCCATCAGCGTGTGTAATTATAGTAATACTTGAGCATCAGTGCTTTGAATGAAATATTGCATATTAGACATTTTTAATATCTTTTTACTGGCAGAGGTTTCAGGGAAAGAGACAGAAAAGCAAATCCGTTCTCCTGACTCGTAGTTTCCTACCTGGCTTTCTGTCTTTGTGTGCCTACTGCTTATGTGAGCTACTTAAAGAAGACCACCTACATATGGAGGACATTGGGATGTAAAGATGTCAGGTGCAGTGCCAGCAGGTAGTGAGATACATTTTGCTAGGAAGTTTAATTTTTATTTCAGTCTGAACTACATATCTGATGTGATGTTTTCAGGTGGAAATGATGAACTGTTCATTACCTGTGAACCGGCCTGTGTTAGTATCTTTTTCATTTTCAGTTCAGTTTAAAGATTTGAAACAAGCTTAAGCTGAAGCCAAAGATGGGAGTTTCCTGGGTAACAGGAAGAGAACTGTAGCAATGAATGAAAGTCACTTTACTCTTGGAGCTTCTCCATGCAAATGCAATTCAAGTGACTAATGTTTGTCAAGACCGTGTGAGAAGTTTGCACACTCATTCAGAATTAAGTGGAATGGTTATGCAAGGAATAGCCCTTGGGTGTCTTCATCCACTGCCTTTTAAATTGCTTTCCTAGAGTCACAGGTGAAGTGAAGCAGAACGTGACAAACACAGTGGTGTGCAGAGTGCAAGGGGAGTGGAACAGCGTGCTGGAGTTCACCTACAGCAACGGGGAGACAAAATATGTGGACTTGACCAAGCTATCTGTGACAAGAAAACGAGTGCGGCCCTTGGAGAAACAAGGACCATTTGAGTCTAGGTAGAGTATATGTGTTGGCTGTTGTCTGACCCTTTGTGTCCTGAGCAGTCTGGTGAATGCTTTGGGGAAACCTGGGAGTGTAGATGTTGTTTGTGGATGTTGCTTAGCAGCAGTGATCTGAATGTTTTATTTTCTTTCAAAAACAAAACCCAAGAGCATGATGAAATGTGCAAAAAACCAAGTGCAGGCACGTGGTTGTTTATCTTGTCTCTTTCTTCATGGACAGTGTTGTCTTATAAATTTATAAAGTGCCTGCTAGAACGGAGCCTTCTCAATATGTTTTGTTTTTAACCATCAGCCACACCGTGGGGCAGCTCCTGACAAGGAGGTCCTCACAAGAAGCTGCTTGTTGAATAATACATCCGTAGCAATGAGCCTGGGTTGGTTTGTTGTGTATAGGTGGAGGGAGAGCTGCTGTTCATGGAAGAGCTGCATGTGGCAATCCTGTACTGGAAAGGAAATGTAAGATGTATTTTGCAGGAGGCTGTGGCAGCATGTGACAGAGTCTCTGCGGGATGGAGACATTGATAAGGCCACGGAGCACAAGCGAGCCCTTGAGGAACGACAGAGGAATGAAGAGAGGCTTCGTGCTGAAACAGAAACACCTTGGTGTACTAAATACTTCCTTAAAGAAGTAAGCGCCCAAGCAGATAGCTGTTGATGAAGGCAGAGCTACAATGAAAGCTAATGCATGTATGGGTCCATGCCCTGTCAGAACAGAGTATTTGGCCTTTGATTGTACAGTTGCTCCATGGGATCCACAGGTGTATGGTGAGATAAGCATTCCCAAACATCTAAACATGTGACTTGACCCTTCACTTCTCAGGCATTTTTGGCTTTGTGATTCTTTTGCAAGAAAACCTTTACCTGTTTTGTGGTCTGGTTTCTTTCATCAGGCCCTTTTTCATCGCATAGGGAAAACAGCTTTGTGTGTATGTAGACTAACAATAAATACCTAAACAAGATAATGAGTAGCACTAGTTTTGCTTATGTTGTATGTATGGACTCAAGATATTACTGCTAGCAAGTAGGACCACAAGTTCAATAACTTAGAACTTTGTTTTGTTCTTGTATGTTATGTTTTGGATGGACCTTACCTGTTCACTGGCTTAAGCTGTAGTTCAATAATGGTGGTGGTAATAAAAATAGAGAGTAAGGCTTTGAACAAGGTGAGCTGCAGCCTGCCCAGGAGGACCAGGGGCTGCTGGTATGGTGACTCTGAAATAGGCTTTGCCTGAGATTCAGGTTGGGTTTTTTCTTGAATTCTTCCAGTTTTGTGTTTTAAAGTTCAGGACTGTCTGTTAACACCAATATTTTGTTCTCTAAAGCTATGTTAGTGTGATTAGCTCAGATTTATCTGTACTGTTAGTATCTAGATTTAGAAGAGGTGAAATCCTGTGGATAATCCGAGATAACAGAACTACTGAGAAAATGTTTAAACTTAATCTTAAACTTAACTTAAATTAATGTTTAATCTTTAAACAATAGGACTGTGTCAGAGTTGATAATCCTGGATAGCTGCCTCTCTGCTGCCTTCTTGTTGGGCTTCTTGATGTAATCTGCATCATGGAGCTGGGGAGAGTGGCTTTCCACCTGGGTTAATTACAAGTGTAGTCGATTTCCAGAGAGCACCGTGGCTCTGCAGGGGTCTGTACATGTTCTGAAGCAGTCCCAGAAGCTGCAGTGGTGATCTCTGGATCTGAAATCTGTAGGAGTTAAAGGTATAAGCTATTTCCATCTTGTTTTTTTTTTTTTTACAGCTATCAATCTAGTAGCTGTGTGAAGGGAATTCTCCTGAGGCAGTGTCTTTATTGTAACCATATTTTCTCTTTAAATTGCAGGGAGATGGCTGGGTTTATCATAAACCCCTCTGGAAATCAAGCTCTGCTGTGCAAACTCAGCAAACGGACACTAACTAGAAAAGCTGCTTTAAGATGAGTTTTCTGATTGGTTTTTTTTTTCCCCTCTCCTTTTCCTCTTGTCTCTCAAAACACAGTAATCACACAGAGTGTCCCCTTTTTATGTAATTGTGAAAGTTTAAATGAGCATAAAGAAATAAATATACTAGGGCACTTTAAAGCTATTAAAAAAAAGAAATTGGGGGAGAAGAAAAAGTTGTAGAGACAAACTCACCAGGTACATTCAGCCAACGTGGTTTCTTTTTGTATGACCCAAGAGATTTTATCTGAATTGTGTAAGATTCTTCTGAGTAGATCTGATTGCAAAAGCTGCCTAAGAGAAGAAAGAACTACTGGATTTTGGAGTGATGTGAGAACTTAATTTTTTTTCTGAATCTGTGTCAAGCTCTTTAATGACTGAAACCTGCTCAGTACTCGTGTAGACAACAGCAACAAAAAAACTGCTGCTTTTATGCCCAGTAACTAACATTTTTTGGTGAAAACTGGAGGGGTGTTTGGAAGATGTGCCTGAAATCAGTGTTAAGAAACAACTGGATCGTGACAACTCTTTTTTTTCCTTCAGAGAGAACTTGTGCATGCATCTGAGGAACATGGGATATACCTAGAGACTACCTTTCTTTTTTTTATGGATTTATAAAAGCAATTAGAATTGTAACCATGGAGAAATTTTTTCCTCTGAAGCGTTTTAATATACTTGAAATAATTGACTTGAATTGGAAAAGTAATTTGAACACTTTTCAACTCCTGATTTTATTAAATCTCTTTGAGTGACTTTGGTATTTCTCATGTTATAAATGTAATGAGGTTTGGCCTTTTTGTTTGACCCCCCCTCCTCCACCTTCCCCTTCCCCAGGACTAAGGCTTTCAAAAGGATCAGAAAACATACAATTTTGTATTTAAAGGTCTCTGCCCATCTAATCATCTCAGAGGTGAAGTATCAGTGTTACAAACTGTCCTTTGGATTGGTTTGGTTTTTTTTTTTCTCCTGTGGTGTTACTCAGAACAAAGCAGTGAAACGTGACCTGTGAATACATAGACTGTAGGTCCTGCTTTTTCATCTACCATAAAGAAAAGAAGTTGATTATGCTGAGGACTGGGTATTGATTTGAAACACAATCAGATATCAGGAAACCGTATTCAGGTACAAACATCCTTTGGGTTTTTTTATAACTATTTTATCGAAGTCTAAGAATTGCTGGCAATTAAGAATAGTAGTTATTACGGCTTTCGTTATTGTTGTAACTACAAGCTACCTTAATTTTTCCAACAGTGGTGCCTTAATCTGTTTTTTCTTCTGATGTAGTCTTCCAGTCAGTGTATATAACATTATCTGCCACTTCCCAGCCATAACAGTGGCTGCACCTGATCCAGCATCTTGAGAACTCACAACTGTGTGGTAAGATGTTTTCCACGCAAAAGATACAAGCGTAAGAATGCATCAGAAGGTTTAAATAACCATGTTAACTTTCAACACAGACTGTAAATTCTGCAAAAAAAGAGAAAAAACTTGGGTTTATGCACAACTCTCTTGGTCCTCTTGTACCTTTATTTTTTCTTTTTTGCTGTGAAATGCACTGAGATCTCAATGCGAGTCATAGTCCCTTTGTGAGAAGTTGGGGTGGGGATAATAAACCTACAAAATGATTCATTTGTTCTGTCTGCTTTCCTAGAGATCATATGACCAGGAAGAGTAGGTTGTTGTTACCTTTTATGCTGGAGATCTGTCTGTCTGGGCTTTTCTTGGCCCGTAAAGTGGTATATTTTGGCACTGTGCACTTGAATAGCAACTACGTTCTCCAGCAGAAGAATGTCTTAGGCCCCGCTGTCCTGTTTGTGATATTCTATACAACCATCCTGTTGTGTTTAGTTTTGGATATTCCATCAGGCACTTTCATGTTTAACCAGGAATAAAAATAAAAGTGAAAACGTTTTCCTTGTTTCTGGGTTTGTGGCACGTGTGGGGTGTGCTCCTTGGCCACTTCCAGGATGGGGAGTAGGACTCATGGTGATTGGGTGTGAATTTCCATGGTTCATTGATACCTGCACTAAACTGGGGATGGTGGAGGGACAGAAAATTAAGTTGACAATGTGTGTATTTCATAGTTTTTTCATCTGTGTCACACGGCAGATTTGCTTTGAACAAACAGCAAGGGCTGTGGTGCAAGGTCCAGCTTTTAATATTGCAGTGATCAGAGCATAAAACAATCCATTATTAGCTGAGCATACTCCAAGGATCGAACTTGAGCTTACTGAAGTATGTACTTACAAAGCAGTCACTGAGCTCTGCTTGAAGTTCTGATTTGGGTATTTGTCAAGGTGACGGCTGTGAAACAGAGTGAAAAGCTCCCATGTTGACCAGAAACCCATTTGTGTTCCTCATATAATATTATTAGTCAAATTATTCCTCTTCCACCCTCATCTGGTATGCTTGTGGCTTCACACTAAGAAAGCTGTTACTGATTTTGTTGTGTAAAAATAGACCCACCACTGAAGAAGTAACCTTTTAAAAAATGAAATCAAAGAGGTGCTGCTAGGAGGAGGGAGAAAAAAAAAGGTAAAGCCTTCATTTGCTGAGATGATCACAAGAACTGGAATGGTTTCCTGATGTGGATTTAGTTCTGCAGCAAATGTCTAATTCCTTCTAGAAACAAAGGACATAGTTGAAAACGGTTTTAAAAAGAAATCTAGCCACTGAATTGTAAGGCATTGATGTGATTCTTCTGAGAGTTGCAAGCACTCTGTGGACTAATGGATGTATTTTTAACTCTGACCAGATTTCACTTGCATAACTGCTGTTGTTTCCTTCTTGTACCTTCTGGAGTGAAGGGAAGGGCTCGCTGCTGCCCCCGGGTAGATATTTGCTGGAGCCGCAGTGTGTGGCAAAACGTCGAGTTTCAGCTTACATTCCCTTCTGTCTCTTTGGCTTCGTTGGGCTCCACTGAAATTAAAAGCATAATTCTTATTGATCTCGGTAGTTTTAGGTTCTGTGAGTTACAAACAGATCTTGGAGCTTATAAAAAGTCTCTTTTCAGAGGTGCTGCCTACCCTGTTGCTCAGGGGAAATGGAGTGTGGGAACTGGCCCATAGGCAACGCGCGTGTCCACGCCTAGGTCCTGAGAGCTCCATTCTGGAATTGGTGTTCATGAGGGGAAAAAAAAGCAGTATATAAATCAGAATAGTCAAGATTTTAGGCATGGGGAGGAGAATAGATTGAGAATGTTACAGAGCCCTGGCACAGGCTACCCAGGGAGGGTGTGGAGTCGCCTTCTGTGGAGGTTTCCAAACCCGTCTGGACACGTTCCTGTGTGACCTGATTGAAGGGAACCTGCTTTATCAGGAGTTGGGCCTGGATGATCTCTAGATGTCCCTTCTAACCCCTACCATTCTGTGATTGTGTGATTCTGTTTTCACTTTGCTTACAGCATAACCTGTCAAGCCTGGGGTTAAATCTCTCTCCCCACAAGAACTGAGGTTTCATCCATCAGAATCACAGGTGCAGCATTTGATATCTGATTTCCCTGGGCTGTTCCTCTGTCCCAGTCACCTGTGGGAAGAACAGGTCAGAGAGTCTTTTACAACTTCTTGAACTGAACTTGGGAAGAACAAGTAAACTTATTCATCAACGATGAATCCAAACAACTTGGTACAAAACTTGGTGGGAAAGATTCTGCAGTGAATATTAGGGAAAGGAAAGTTTGGGCAGCCTGGGAGCAGTTCAATATGTTCCCACAGTTTCACATTTTTGTGTGCAGGTTAGAGAGCAGTGTAGGGGAAAGGAAGCTGGGGCTCCTGGTAGGCAGCAGGATGAGCATGAGCCAGCAATGTGCCGTCATGGCCAAGAAGGCCAATGGCATCCTGGGCTTTATTAGAAGGGCTGTGGGCAGTAGATCGAGAGAGGTTCTCCTCCCCCTCTGTCCTGGTGAGACCACATCTGGAATATTGTGGGCTCCTCAGTTCAGGAAGGACAGGGAGCTGCTGGAGAGAGTTCTGCGCAGGGCAACCATGATGATGGAGAAGAGCATCTCCCTTCTGATGAAAGGCTGAGGGAGCTGGGGCTCTTTAGCTTGGAGGAGACTGAGGGGTGACCTTTAATGTTTACAAATACGTAAAGGCTGGATGTCAGGAGGATGGAGCCAGGATGTTCTCAGTGATGTCCAGTGATAGGACAAGGGGCAATGGGTACAAGCTGGAACATAAGAGGTTCCAAAGAAGTATAAGGATCAACTTCTTCCCTGTTCAGGTGAGGGAGCACTGGAAGGGGCTGCCCAGATGGGTTGTGAAGTCTCCTTCTCTGGAGACATTCCAAACCCACCTGGATGAGTTCCTGTGTGACCTACTTGAGGTGGCCCTGCTCTGGCAGGGGGGTTGGGTTGGATGATCTCTCGAGGTCCTTTCCAGCACTTAAGATTCTGTGAATCTGTGAAAAGCTCCCCTGTGCTCTGTTTCTCGTGAGCATAAATGAGACTGAAACCAGAAGGGTGGAAAGGGTGTTTATGGCAAAGTGGGGAGGATATGCTTCAAGAGAGAAGGGTTAGCTTGAAACAGCCTAAGATGGCAGGAGGTAGCAGCCAGGTGGACAGCTAGTGAGAACAAAAACTATAGTCACAGTTGCAGATGGAGCCTTACATGTGGTGGTTGAATTAAGTTTCTGTTATTTAGATTTGATGCAGCCTAATTCATTCCCCTTCCATCCATCTTTGAATGGTTTGGAGACAGTTTTGGTTTGGGCTTTTAATTTAGGAGCTGTGGTAACAGTCCAAAGAGGTGGAAACAACTAGGAGAGAAGAAAAGCTTTTTGTATGGACTGGTGCTGTCATGGCTGCGTGTTTCAGAAAACCTGAGCAGCCCTGCAGGTCTGCTTCCCAGCTTCACCTCGGGGAGCCTTGGCTGTTGGGAAGCTTGTGGCTGTCGTAGGGTTTTCTCCCTTCCTCTTCTGCAGGGGCTGATCCCCACAGCTGTGTGCTGGCAAGCAAAGTGTTCCTCTCTGTGCTGTCCTGAGAGATACACCTCTGTGTAGGCGAGTGTCAGGTATGGGCTTGGAGGGCTTCTTAGGAGCAACCTTTTATTACCCTTTGCTCCTGAGGGTGGAAGGATTAAGAGTTGCTCAGAGCCCAGGTTCTGAGTGAGGTATAACTTACCTGTCGTGGCCTTTCCAGGACAGAGGCAGCCCGGTTTGGTGTGGTGCTTACAGGAGCCAAGGCTCTGGTTCTGCCTGATCATGTTCCTTCAGGTTGAGTAACACAGCATTGGGGTGTGAAAGTGTTGCAAGAAGAGTTAGCTAACATGTGTGTCATGATGCTATTACTATGGCACAAATCTATTGGCCAGAAGTGGCTGGGAACTGGACCAGTACATGTGAAGAATTGCCTGGGCAGCCTGTGTGGAGAATTCTTGGACTCAAACTGCAGTGTTTACACTGGTGACTTTCTATCCAAGGAACTTCATGCACTCACCTAAACTATCCAGGGTACCCAGGAGTTCCCCAGTGCAAAAAGGTGTGTTGGAGTTGCAGCAAATCAGACCTTTGCAAACTGGATTATCTGACAGTCTTTACACTGTATTAAGGACTGTCTGATCAGTGAGTGGTTTTCTTGGGTGCCAGCATTTCTTCCACTGAGGCTGTGTTACATCTCAAGATGTGGGATTTTCTCCTGTTGCTACAACAGATTTCGTGTGTGTGTGTGTGTGTGTGTGTGTGTGTTTGTAGGCCTTTAAAGGAAAACTGAAAATTGTCTTGATCTCTGCAGAACAAGCAGTCAGAAGAGAAACTTGTGATGGCAATGTGGAAGGACTCCAAGAGATAGACATGAAATTCAGGTGCTTGTTAATAGAAGGTTAAACAATTCCTTTAAAAAAACAAGAAAAGGGATGCTTTGCATCATTATACATTTAAAGTAAGTACAAAATCAGTTCATCTATAATGTTGCACTTCAAAGTATTGATTCCACAGTTCACTGTATCTGTGGGAGGAAACAGATCTTATAAATAAGTTATGCACTAGATCTTAGTTCCATTTTGAGAGGGATTTTTTCCCCATGGGCTAAAGGCCTCTCGTTTCTCCTGTAGCTTCTCATGTGGAGGCTTTTTGCCTGCAGTGTCACTGCGTGTTTCTGCTCCCATCCCTGTCCTGGTTCTCTCCTCCTGGAGGAGCTGTTTTGGTGGCCTCGTTGTCCGTGTTGTTGTTGAGGATGTCATCGCAATCCATCTGTGCCATCAGGTTGAAGCGCTCGGCCACGCAGTGGGCGGTGAGACGAGCCTCGGGGTCATGGTCCCAGCACTCAGTGATGGTGTCGCACAGGAAGCGCATGCCCTGCAGGCAGAGAGGGGCTTAGGTTAACGGCTGAAGGCAGGAGGAAGAGGAGGCAGAAGCTGATGTAATGCAATTGCAGCAGAAATGCTGTTTTGGCCAAGCTTAAGCACAGGAGGAACCAGCCTTGGTAAGTTGTGGCAAGCACCAACACTTGCATTGACACTGGCGCTGCTCCTCTTGGAGCAGCAGCCTCAACTCACCTGGGATCTGGTCCCCAGCAGCTTCCATGCTCCCTGGAAATCTTCCCTAGAAGCTGTTTGTGTTGACTGGGGGAGTTAAATTGGGGCTGGAAGGTGATAAGCCCTCCATCTCCTGTCTCTGTTCAGATCCGAGCATCCTAAAACTAGGTGAGGTGCAGGGGGTGACCTGCAGGCTGGCAGCAGAGCCCAGCTCTCTGGGTTTCATGCCCTGGCTGTCACACCTGGATGGAGGGGATGGGCAGGGGGAGCTTCAGAGGCAAAGTTTAATTCCAGACTTCTTAAATCTGACTTCTTGTTTCAGTGTGTGCCAAATATTCATTGCAGTGTGCAGCTGAACTTTGTTTTCTCACCGCAAAGCAGTGTCCTGGTTTAGGCAGGATTGGGCACCTCTCCCTGTGCTGCAGAACACACTCGGTTCCTCTCAGTTACAAGGGTCGTATCTCCTGGTAATGTATTCTTTCGCTAGTTGTGTTAGTGCTCTGAAAAGAGTCCCTGTTTTTGGGGCTTAGAAACAAAATGACAATGTTCAACTGGTGTTTTTCCACTCAAGCTAGTAACACAGCTAGCACCAGGAGCTATGTCAGACCTCCCATTGCCTCTATCATTCCTATCATGCACTAATGCTTTGTGCATCATTGTCAACCAAGGTTGCAACACAGTGGAAAAATCATTATTCTAAATAAAGCTTCATGGGTTTTGTGTACTTGCAACTAAGACAACCCCTAAAGTCTCATAGAGACCAACACAAAAGGGAAAAAGCAAGTCCTACAGAGATGTATTAGTGGTGTCATCTCTGCTGCACCTTCCTCTGAACTCGTGCCTCTCTGCTAAGGTTCCTTGTACAAAACCTTTCATAATGGACACAGATGGGAGAGAGCAGGATTGTGCAGTAAAACTGACAGATGGTGTGTTTCAGTACCTCTTACGTCTCTCATTTATTAGCTTAGTAGGAAGGATCTGAGTATAATTGATTAATGTGCAGAAATGAACTAGCTTAGCTGAAGCTTTTAAAAGAAACCTTTTCTCAAACAGAACGTGGCACTGTCACATGGTTTAGTGTTGAGGTTTTCCTGTGCTTATTTTGCCCTCAAATCGTGGCGTTTACGGGCAGTTGGCATTTCAAGATCAATGATGCTCTTTTGAAGGGTACAACTGGAACACCTTGTTAGGCTCATGCAATGGACTTGCCTTGGGATTTAAATCTGGTATCTCAGGTTTCTAAAGGATGCTGAGTTTTACAAGTGTATTTTTAGTGGCAATATTGACTTAAGCTCCCACTGTTCCTTCCTGCCCTTCAGTTGTGCCAGTACCATGGTCTCTCCAGCTGCTTCATGAGCCACATCTGGCAACTTACCTGGCCTAAACAACCACTTTTAAAAACAGTGTGGGGTGTGAAGGCAGAAGCATGAGCTTAAGGTGTTTGTAAGCTACCTGGGAAGCATTGGAGATGGATTCTTCAGTTGGCTTTATTGTTCAGCCTTTCAAAGAGTTGCCCTGGAGCTGCTGATGGGCAGCACGCTGGGTGAGTCAGCTCCATCGGGGAAATCAACGCTTAGGTTTGCTGGAAATCTTAAACCATGGCCAACAGTGGAAGTCCTCGGTTGGCTGAGAGAGATCCTGATGGTTGAAACGTGGAAGCAGCAGTTGGAGCTCTGCATCAAACTTCTTTTCATCAGTGGGAACAGCGGCGGGTGCTTCCCGTTCAGGTGAGCAGTTCTGGCATTGCCCTTCCGTGGTGTCACCCAGTGTTTCCTCAGCAGGCCCCAGGAATGGCACAAAGGGGTGGTTTTCTGCTGCTTCCCAGCAGATGGTGCTGCCCCATCCCTCATCCAGGGGAGAGCAGCTCATGGAGCCCTCCTCCTAAGGAGATATTCATTGCCTCAGCAGAGTTGGGTGCAGACTTTCAGGAACACAACGTGGCTTCTCTGTTTATCTTCCCCAGTGAACATCGTGTGCTCTAATAAAAGTTTGCACCTTCCAAGCCTTGCTGTTGATGTGCTAGGCCAACCCAACGACAGCACTGTTATTTGTTGGAGGTGGCTGCAGTCAGCCCTCCTGGGGCTCAGCCAACAGCACAGTTACAGCCAGGCTCCAGCAGAGTGTGAGTTTTGACAACCAAGCCCCGCTGTGTGTTTTCCCTGTGATTTCAAAGTTTATCAGAGACTCTGGGAGGTGAATGTCTGAGGTGAATGCTCAAAGGCTTCAAGTATGTAGTAGTGCTGATTGAAGTCCCTGCACTTGCCTTCATCAAGGAAAAAGACTGGGTGAACTTCAGCTATGGACTTGCTGACCCAACTTGCTGCTGCTCCAGCAGAAACCATAGGGTCATTTGATTGTGTTTGCAGCTTTGGTGGGTCAGGTTGAGTGTGAGCCTTCAGACAAACCTGTTTTTGACTGGAGATGTTGTAGGGAACACATGGTCTTCCAAGAGTACGAAATGATAGCTTTCCTTTGGAAAAACTTGGCTTGATGTGCCATCCAGGCAGAGAGGAAGCAGCAGCGGTGTGTTTTATGGATGACCACTGCAAAATGATGCCCTAAACACTGCAGGGCTCTCGGAACCAGCAGGCTCAATGCTGCAGCTTGGTTTTCAGATGAACGGAATTGTTGATCAGCAGATGATGTTATTCCACGTGGGATGTGAAATTTAAGAGGTACCACAGTCAGGCAAGGTTTGCAAACAGTGTTCAGTGTGTGGAAGACAGTACTGCAGCTGGGAGAGACAGGGACCTTGGCAGGGCCAGGAGGTGGCTGTGCTTCTGGAGATGGTTGGTCTGTGCATGCTTGTGGGGCTTTCCACAGAGCACATCTCATCACTGCTGAAGTGTTTCTGTTCCAGAGCACTGGGTTATGCTTTTGGGCTGAAACACTTTGCTTTCAGACCTTCTGAGCTGAAGGTTGCTGAAAGACTTTCCCTTGGCAAGACTCAAGCCTGGCACGTTTCCTGCTTTCAGCTTCATCTGTGTTTCCTGGTTGTTTCACTCGAGGGAGATGCTTCCTGCTTTGCCTTTCCTTCTGGAAGTGGAAATCTCCTCACGTGCCAGATCATGACCTCTCATATTAGAGGTAATTTTGAGCTTGATACCTCCCCAGCCAAGCAGGCAGAAGGCTGGTTGCACCTCCCTCTCTGCTGTGGCTGCTGTGAGATGGCTGCGTGTTTTCTGATCAGAGCTTTCTGGGTACAGTGGTTAGGGGACAAGTGGGGTGGGCTCAAATGACTCACTGTTTCATGAGAAGAGCCTGCACTAAAGTGCTCCATTTTGCTGTTATCCTCAGGGTAACTGAATACCATCCCTTGGCATTTGTAATGCTTGCTAACCAAGGCTATTGATCAATAGTCTTTGCTGTACCCCTCCCTGATGGCTTTTACACACTGGGGAAGTGGATCTAGATGGTCTTAATAAGACTCAGACAGCCAAAGGGGAGCTGGAAGCAGGGCCCAGGAGTTCTGCCTGCTTTTTGCTGTGATTAGAGCTTTAATGACTTAGTTTAGTGAGGTGGCACAACATGGGTTGCTCTTTTCTGAACCAGCTCCTCTCAGCTTACCTGGTGCACCAGCCAGCTGCTGGGGATCTCGGGTCGCCCTCTGCCATGCAGCACGATGTCCCTCATGGTGTCCACACAGGGCTGTTCCTGCACTTTTGACCCAAAAGGCAGCTCGTAATTCTTTACTTCTGCAAGGAAGCAACAGAAGCATTACAGGATGCTTTTCATGCATTCACTGCTTGGCTTTGGTACAGCCCACTGGATGGGAACACATTTGTGTGTATCAGTCTGCAAAGATAAACAGATCTGGAAACAATTTAGGATTTGAACAGAGATTTGAAGATGGATTTGAACACAGGTTTCTTTGTAGAGGTTTTTTTCAGAGACAAGACTGAGGAACCATCTGACCACCTTCCTGAACCTGAGATGCACATGCACAGAGGACTTGGTCTGTCTTTGGGAGAGACATATTTTGAGCAGGTAAAATGTGTTGCACTGCTGACAGAGAGGACAGATGACTGTGGTACCAGCATCCAGATTCCTGCTACGGGCAAAGATTGGCTTAGAGGAGTAACGGCCCTTCCAGAAGGGCAACCCCATGTTGTGGGAAGCCGAGGAGAAACTCCCTGCTGCAGAGGTGAGTGGCCACCTTGGTTTTTGCCAGCTCCTTCCTGGATGGGAATGCAGGTGAAATACAAGTGAGGAGGAGTGGGCTGGGAGCAAAGGATGCACTGGGACATCTGAGCCGGGCAAGGGACTGTCATGGGTGAGTGTGGGGCATGCAGGGCAGCTGAGGCAGCCTGCTCGCTGAGTCCTGGGGCTTCCTGCAGCTCTGGGGGCTTGTATTGCAAGAGAGAAGCAGGCAGCAAGACAGTTAAGGAAAAGTCCTGGCGCATGTGATTTCGGATGCCAGGAATGGGCTCTGGGAAGGGAGGGGTGATGTGGCTCTGTTGGAGGCTGGAGTTTGTGAGTCCCTGTTGCAGCACAGGCTGCAGGTGGTGTCTGAAAAAAAACGCTTGTGGCTAGGGAGAAGAAAGCAGCTTTGGCTCTTCCTGTGAGATTTGCTTTGCATCGCTAGCAGTGACTTGGATGTGACTTGGTAGCCACTGGCTTTGAGCTGGGATTGGTCCTGATGCCCACCCCCCAGGGGTGCTGTCCTGCTCCTCTGTCACCCAGCCAGGCCCCTTGAGCCACGACACACGGGGCAGGCAGCTGTGGGGGAAGATCTACTCTAGGTGGTCCTGCTCTGGCAGGGAGGTTGGACTATAGATGATCTTTCGAGGTCCCTTCCAACCCTTCAGATTCTGTGATCTGCTGACAGCTTGGAGACCTGAGCCACCCCAAATCAGGTCCCATGCCACGAGGTGGGCCCCATCCTTGTACAAGGAAGAAGGGAGCAAACCAGGCCCTTTGCACTCCTAGTGCCGTGCTCCTACCTCCTACCACTTCACATCTGGAAGCCATTTCCCACAAAACAAGGGCCATGGAGTAGACATCCATCTGCTTGAAAGACTCCAGGTCTTCCAGGTTCACCCTGGACTCCAGAACCTCCGGGGCCATGTACCTGGCGGTGCCTACCTGTGTGCAAAGAGGAGAAAGGCATTAGTGGGACTGCGAGAGGGTTTCAGCTGTGGGGCAACCAGGGGTGGTTTGCAAAGTATCCTCCCCCAGGGAGGGCTGCCCGGCCCCACTCGCCTGCCCGCTGTTGGCAAAGTCGTCCACGGTCAGGGAAGGGTCGAGGCGGATGGCGATGCCGAAGTCGCAGAGCACGCACTCCTGCTCGCTCTTCACCAGCACGTTGGTGCTTTTGATGTCGCGGTGGGCGATGGGGATTTTGGGCCTGCCGCAGGCGGTGTAGTCGCTGTGGAGATGGGCCACCCCGCTCACCAGGGAACCGGCCATCTTCTGCAGGTCCATCCAGCTCAGCACGTGGCGGGACAGGTAGTCCTTCAGGTTGCCCCGGCTGTGGTAGGCGGTGATGAGCCAGTACTCGCGGCGTGGCCCCGCGCCCCGGTCCTCAGCCGTGAGGAAGCGCAGGACGCTGTCGTGCCTGAGGCTGGCGTCAGTGAAGATCTGGCTCTCGTTCTTCCACGAGGAGTACTCCTCACAGGGGAAAATCTTCACGGCCACCGTCTCGTACTGCCCCGAGCGGCTGTGGCTCAGCTTGGCCCTCCACACCTCCGCGAACTGCCCTTTGCCCACCATCTCGTCCAGCTCGATGGGGAGCAGCTCGACGGGGCCGGCACCGCCTGGGCTCTCGTCCATCAGCACCGACAGCTTCTCCTCCTGCTCGGCAGCCCTGGGCGGCTCCGACAGCGCCGGGGGCCGTCCCGCTTTCCCACCCCACGCCTTGGCTCGCTTGCGTCGCTTCTGCGTGCGGCACAGGTAGAACGTCACCGTGATCATCACCGCCACCAGCAGCGGCGGCAGGAGGCTGATGGCGGCCACGGGGATCACCTCTTTGCTCTGCAGCATGGAGTAGCCTGTGGGGAGGAAAGTGAAGGCGCTGCTGCTGCGGCTCTGCGACGCTCCTCATCACACTGAGAGAGCGGTGTGCTCTTTGCGGGGCTGCAGTGCACAGCGTGCCCAGACCCCAGCCCTGCAGACAGCACACGTGGAGGCACTTAAGGGGGCTGCTTGGTTTAGGTCTCAAATTTAGCCCCATTTATGAAGTGAGGGCTCAGGACAGTCGGGGTTCGAGGAACGTGAGACCCTGCCACTACCGCCAACAGGGCTCGGCTGCCCTTTGGGGGTTCCTGAGTGCTGCTTGTGCTCAGGATGAGAGGAACCAACAGTGATGAATCATAGAATGGTGGGGGTTGGAAGGGACCTCCAGAGATCATCCAGTCCAACCTCCCTGCTAAAGCAAGTTCTCCTCCATCAGGGGACACAGGAACACATCCAGGCAGGCTTGGAAACCTCCAGAGGATCCTCCACACCTTGCCTTGGGCAGCCTGTGACGGGGCTCCCTCACCCTTACTGGAAATAATTTTTCTTTGTGTTTAAGTGGAATTGTTTGTGCTCCAGCTTATGTCTGTTTCCACTTGGCCTGTTGCTGGATGCTACTGAAAAATGTGTCGCCCTGTCCTCCTCACATCCAGGTATTTAAAGGCTGAGGCAATGCTCGAACAGAGCACATCGTCGAGGAGGTTCAGGGCTGGAGCTTTGCTAGGCCCCTCTAGCACACAGAGAGCCAGGAGAGATGCTGGAGGAGTGGGCAGCGTGCAGGACCTCCGAGCCCAGGGGAGCACTGGGACGCTTTGCACAACATCCCATGTAAAGCAGCACCATTTCAGGGCTTCCTGCCAGCGTTGGCATCTCCTTCCTCCCTGCATTGCAAAAACAACCCCCGTCACCAGCCTGGGGATGGCTGCTCTTGTTTTATTTCTTTTAAACCCCTGTCAGCCCTCAGATCATGGAGGAAAGGGGTGGGGGGTATGGGGGAAGATGTGCACACAAAAAGCCCTAACCCTCGCACAACATATAATTGTCTGATCCTTTGATGTCCGCGATTCCTGGAATAAACATGCTGACTTCAGTAGAGATATTCAAGTAAAATCTTACTCAGAGCTTTTCCTGCCAAGTATAATAACCCAGGGGAAGAGGGATAAGAATCATTCCATAAGCAAAACTCTCGCTGCTTGACCTCAGAGTGAGTGTGTGTGTGTGTGTGTGTGTGTGTGCAGATCGTAATTCAGGTTCTGGAAAAACAAGAGCGTTGAGCTATTTTCCTTGGCCAAGTTCAAAAAAACAAAACCCTGTGCTGCAGCTAATTTCTGCAGGGCTGTGAAAGCCTTTCTAAAATAGGCATCAGGTTCAAACCGCGAGATCAACCTCGACTGATATAAATCAATAACCAGCTCGGGAAGATGTTTATTTTGGAAAGGTTTAGGCCTGGATATCACCTACTGCTTTAATGGATTTACCCGATGCTTAAGATCTCATCTCTCTGCAGAAAGAGGAGATGTTTTGAAGGGAGTGTGTGCTGGAGTCCTGAAAAGGGGGTTAACACAACTTGAGGAAATTTCTTGGTGAGGACGAGGCTTTACCTTTGTGAGGCTTTCCTGATAGAAGCCCCTGCACGTGGAGGGGTTGCTGCAGCACAGCTTGGATGCCTTCCACAGAAAGCAAATGTAGCTATTGTGGTCATAACTGTGGGTCTGTAAACCCACACCTTGTCTTCCTATGACTGCTGAGGGGAGATAAACCTTCAGAGCCAGGCTCAGCTGACGCAGGTTTGGAGAGGACTCTGCACGCTCAACACTACCCAGCATCTTCCCAAGGTGGGCTCCTGCTTTCACAGCTTTAGGAAATAATGTCTTTGTGTGTTTATCAGGGTAGTGTCTGAGCTCTGAAGAGGTCTCCTGCAGCCCTGGTGCCAGGGCAGTGCCACCCAGCAGCCCAGACATGGAAGCAGGGTTTAAGAAATGAAGAAAAGGCAAGGGGAAAAAAATCTGCCTCCTTCAGCAGCCACAGAAACGTTTGTCTGATACTTCTCTGCTCAGTCAATTGAAAATGAGTGTAAGTTATTACTTAGAATGCAAATGATCCTTTAAAGGAGAAGGATGGGGTCTCAGAGCCCATCAGAGAGGAGAGAATGGTTGAAGGCCTGTGCTGCTGTCGCTGCCAGGCGGGGAGGAGGCAGCTGGTGGTGGCAGCTTTTGGTGGGGGTGGCATTTCCAAGAAGCCACTTGTCATTTTCCTGTGAAATTACATATCCCAGCATCGCCTCTGGGCCTCCGCTATCTCTCCCTAGAAGTGTGTGTACCTGTTATGTTTGGCTGTGGAAGCAGCAAGGGACTTCCACATTTAGCATCGTTTGTCTGTGTTAAAAGTGGCTGTTTGTCCTGAGAATTTGCATTTTAGCTGGTTTTTCTTTTATTCCCCTCTTTTCCTGGTGCTGGGGGAGAAGCTGTGCCACTGACTTGCAGGTTATGCTCAGCTTCATTTTCAGCATCACTTTGCTCTCTTAAGTATAGAAAAATCAGAGGGGTTTCACTTTGGTTTTGTTACAGGTCAGATTCTTGATGGGCACTTGAATAAACCTGATCCATTTGGAGGTAGAGAGGTTTGGACAAGCCCCCAGAGGCTCAGGATCTAGCTGGAGTATACGCCTCTGCTGAGGTACAGAAACAAATTGCCTCGTAGTTTGCCCTCCTGTGGATTTTCAGCTCCTGTTGGATCTCCAGCCATCTGCAGGAGGAACTACAGACATGCCAAGCCACTCTCACATATGTGTGCAGCTCTGGGGTGACCCTGCCAGAGAGAAACACCATGGCAGAGATCCCCAGGGAGTGGGAGGGGAGGCACTGCAGTGCTCTGGCACCACCACCTTTCTGGGCTGGTGAACACATGGCATCTGTGGGTGTGCTGGGGCAGGATTTGCTCCAACATCACTTATTTAAAGGTTTCAGAGTGTTGCCCCATGCCAGGTTACGCCAGCTTTTGGCTTCCCTGGTTGGTTTGGTCTGTGCTGAGGTGCACAGCCTACTGAGAGATAAGGTGCATTTTCCATGGTGTGACGTTTCCAGATGTGAGACCACATCTAGAATACCGTGTCCAGTTCTGGGCCCCTCAGTTCAAGAAGGACAGGGAGCTGCTGGAGAGAGT
>WBNH01002594.1:178830-268690 GCA_013401255.1 Urocolius indicus | reverse complement strand
CGAGGTCCCTTCCAACCCTTAAGACTCTGTGATTCTGTGATTCTGTCTTAAGACTCTGTGACCAGGGCTGGAGGCACTGCTGGTTTAGCCACAGAGGAGATACTGAGCTCAGTAAGTAACAGGGTACAAATTTTACCTAGCTTCTATGTAGGGGGATCAAAGAAAATGCTCCTCCTGCCATTGCATCTCCTATTTTACTGCAAATGCAAGTTAGTTGTCATCAGCCTTGGGTGCTTCTCCCCCCACGAGTGACAGCAGCAGAAGCACTCACCGTTGGTGTGGTTTTCAAAGATGAGTCTGTCGTTGCACTCCTGCTCGTCCACGCAGCCGCAGATGTAGATGACCCCGTCCTGGCTGGGCTGGTGGCTCATGATGCAGCGGGAGGTGTTGTAGTTGGGCACCATGAGGTTCTCGATGGGGCGGTGGGGGTTGTGGCAGAGCGTGCTGATCCGGATGCTCTCGTTGTCCTGTCTCCTGTTTGTGCAAAATGAACCAACAAAGCGTTAGTCCAGCAGCTCAGCCTTCATGTCACCTTCAGCCTGGGGTTAAGGACATTTGCTTTTAAGCTGTGGAGGAAATGGCTTATTTGCAGCAGCTTCGTTACAACTCTTTGTTAAAGCCCTTTGTTTCTTCCACATGATAAAAAGAGAAATGTTCAGCACAGGGCAGTAGTAGGATGTGAGCTAGAGACTCTGATTATTTCAAGTACATCATTCACCAGTTCATAATCGTGCCTTAGATTAGGTAGTGCCAACCCTAAGGCTGAGTGTTCTGCACAGGATTTGGGGCAAAGATCCTCTTTTACTAACACCAGCTGCTAAGCCAGCAGGTTTTAGGGCTGTATTGCCCTAAGGAAACTCTTCAAAATAAGGGTTCCACCTCATATGTCACCTCTGCTACAATGCAAGCTATTACACTTCTGCCTCTGCTGACCAGATTTCACCCATCCAGGGCAGAGATGGGGACACGTGGGCTGAAATGTCTGCCAAGAGAGTTGTTAAGCACTGGTACAGGCTGCCCAGAGGCGTGGTGGAGTCCTCATCCCTGAAGATATTTAAAAGACACACAGATGAAGTACTGAGGGAGAAGGTTTAGTGATGGGCTCGGCAAAGTGAGATGACTGGTTGGACTCTGTGCTCTTAAAGGTCTTTTCCAACTGTTATTATTCTATGATTCTGACCTGCCCATGTCATCTCACCCCCTGGGCTCTCTCTGGGTTAACTGCTGGTTGCCGTGTCCTGTCCTTGCAGGACCATTTGCTCGGCCTGCAGCAGTACAGCCTCTCGGTCGCGGGTCAGGGCTATTCCAGAAGCAGTTTGACCTTTGGAGTTGCCGAATTATACCCTGAAGGCAATACCACTGCCTGACCATGGGGCTGTGTTGGTGTTTATACCACAGCTTCAGTCACCAAGCAACTCCAACTGCAACCTGCTGTCACCCAATGATGGCCTGGTCCTCACTGGGCCAGAGGCAGGGTCACCCTCTGCTGGCCCCAGGGTAAGGATGGGTGATGGGCAANTGCAGCAGTACAGCCTCTCCGTCGCTGGTCAGGGCTATTCCAGAAGCAGTTTGACCTTTGGAGTTGCCGAATTATACCCTGAAGGCAATACCACTGCCTGACCATGGGGCTGTGTTGGTGTTTATACTACAGCTTCAGTCACCAAGCAACTCCAACTGCAACCTGCTGTCACCCAATGATGGCCTGGTCCTCACTGGGCCAGAGGCAGGGTCACCCTCTGCTGGCCCCAGGGTAAGGATGGGTGATGGGCAATGATCAGCCTCTCATGGGCAATCTGAGTGTTGCAGCTACTCCTGAGGTGTTCAAAGGAGGTTACAACCATGAATTGCCATTCCAGAGGCAGCCTCTGCTTCCAGCCTAGTCATGCAAAGCAGGGTGAAGGTATGGAGCGGTTTCACAATGCCTTTGAGGTTAGCTGGGAAGTCATACACAAAAGCAGAGGGAAGAACCCTAATATGTCATCCTCTCTTTGGTGAAGTTCTCTGGTTTCAGTGCTCCCCATATTTTCTTGGAGCTCCCAAGTAATTTGTGAGAGGAGCTTCTGTCTGAAGGGTCCTAGAGGGTGTGATCCCTTCTTTATGGGCTGCTCAGATGGAGCACGCTGGAGGATGTGAGCATCGTGCCTATGAGCACGGGGCCAAAGCTGCTGCTGGGACTGTCATACCTACGCAGGATGATCTAAACAAGCTGCTGCAAGTGAGCAACGAGCAGCAAGAGTGGCTGGGAGGTGAGCCACAGAGATCTCTGGATGGGTCTTGGGATGGGGTGGGAGGTGCTGGGAGGAGGCTGCAGGGCAGATGGGTTATTTGTGACCCTAAAGCTGCCTCACCCCATCTGATACACGATGCAAGGTGCATCCTTATCACATACCAGGAGATTGGTTTCACTTTTTCCTGTTACATGTAGGACACCAGTGGAAAGGCGCATTGAAACACTGGAAAAGCCTACTGAAGGTCTAAGGCGGCTTCTCCATGTGCGTGTGGTGGCGTTTGGGGCAGGGGTGGATTTTGCTTGTTTGTTTGGGTTCCTTGTCGGGTTTTTGTGCTTTGGGGGATTTTTTTAAGTCCATCATGCAACAATTATGTTGAGGGAAATTCCTACTGCAAGCTGGGAGTACAGCACTCAGCGCTAATTAGCAGGTTGAGATAAAGCCTAGCGATAAGTGCTTGGCTGGCTTGCACTTTGGCAGCCAAATTAAAAGGGAAAAGAGGAGGAAAATCACTCTGGGCAGACTCAAAATGGATGGGTGTTGTTTTTTTTTTTTAGTTTAGCTCATGGGGACCAAAAAGCTGGGGGAGGCACCCTTCTGGCCAAACGATGAGGCGTAGGCTTGGCCTGAAATGCAAGATTGCATTGGCCTTCCAGGCAGCTCCTGCAGAAGCAGGAAAGGGCTTTTCCCCAGGGATGGGAAGGAAGTGGGTTAAACCTCCGTTTGCTACCAGCTCAGACATCCCTGTGCCGGGTGGGGACAGACCTAGGCTGCCCCTTTGCATGTGAACTGTGGTTTCACCAGCCTGACACAGGAGGATATCATGGGTTTGGGGGTCAAGGCTGCTGGTTTTGCCTTTCAGTTCAGCTTGCAAAGCTGAATTCAGGGGTTTGTGGGTGTTTTGAGGTCTTTCAGCTAACTTGCCAACACTTCATGTTGGGTGCTTAAATGCTTAATTTATTTAGAAAATAATCAGGTACTAATGATAGAGCAGAGCAGGTAACGTTTTACCATGACTAGCTTGCATTATAACGGAGTCAAAGGGAGAGGAAGAGAAAGTCCTGAATGATTTTAATAGGCAGTAATTCAAGCTTAGGGTTACCTACACGTGTGTTCCCATGAGTTACTGCTCCATGACCCCCCCTTTTCCCCCTCACAGTCTCCCTGGAGGAGGCAATTGCCACTCACCATATGGCCACGCAGATCTCGTAGGGGTCCTCGCAGTAGGAGTTGAGGTTGCAGTTGCTGTAGCAGACCTTGTCCTCGCATGCTGGCGGTGTGGAGTCGCACCACTTGCACAGGTTGGTCTTCAGGCTGCGGCGCGCGCCAGCGATGACAGCTGCAGGGGCACAGCAGGGTAAGGGGGGTGAGCCTGGCCACGCTTACCCGCAGAGGGGAAAAATAAGCACCCTTTTCAAACCCACACCATCGGTGGAGGATGAGGAGCCTGAATTCACCCTATTTCTCCATGCATTTGTTTACAGCTCCCATTTTGCTGCATTCAAGGTCGGTGTCTTCTCCCGAGTAATGAGCGATAGGACAAAAGGAAATGAGCTCAACTTGCACCAGGGAAGGTTTAGAACGGAGATGAGGAAGAACTTCTTCACCAAGGGTTGTAAAGCACTGGCACAGCCTGCCCAGGGAGCTGGTGGAGCCCCTATGCCCGGAGATATTTAAAAAACACATAGATGAGGTGCTGAGGGACATGGTTTAGTGATGGGCTTGACAGAGGGAGGGGATTGATTGGACTTGATGATCTTAAAAGTCTTTTCCAACCAAAATGATTCCGTGGTTCTATGAAAGCTTGGTCAAATATGCTTTAGATTATGGCAAAGCCTAGAGGTGATAGAGGGATGCTGGGGGTGTGGATGCAAGTCCCACCAGACTAGAGCTTTGCAGAGTCTGGGAAGCTGCAAAGAATCACGTTTTCCCTCTGCATTTCCCATACCATTTATCAAGGGGAAGTTTATTTTGTCCTCTACAACCTGGGCTCAAATCAGAATCTCCCCTTGTCCTGAGTGTCTGCAGTATTCAAAAGGGACATCTTCAGGTCCCTCATAATACCCTGAAGGTATTATTTATTCTCCTCTCTGAGGGAAGAGAGGTGCTGGGGAGGGATGCACAACCAGGTTGAGGCAGCTCCCTCTTCTCTTGCTGCCTCTTTGTCTTCCCTCTGCCCCTACACCAAGCCCAAGGGGGGAAATGTGTTTGCCACCCGCTCCTCAAGCATCTGTGTTTTTGGCAATAAACAATGGGCTGAGACTTCCCGAGCTCTGGGGCACCAGGGACTACTTCCTCTGGGGCCTCATTGCCCTCTCTGCCCTGGCCTGGCATGAGATGCTCTCCTGCCCCTAGAGAGTGGGTTCTGACTACAGCAGCAGCAATAACCCGTGCCCACGTGGAGCTGCTCTGTGTATGTCTCACGGGCATAAAATTATCTCTATTTTTATATTAAGGGTGAATGAACTGTGCTCGGTAAGGGATAAATCCCAGCTAAATTTAAACTTCCTGTTTTAAGGATGCTAAATGTCTTTTCTTTACCCTAATTTTATTTCTAAAAAAGAAGCCACCAAGTGGCTTTTGTAGGAATATTTATTTATAAATTTTTACTTAAATAAATACACTCCAGATTGTTCAGGCAGGAACTTGAACTACAGCAGCTACTTCTTCAAAGGTTTAGGCTATCCGTGCTTCCTTGGCTGCTGCTTCCCTGAGGTGCCTTTGTGCTCCCAGGCCCCATGAAAAGGGCTGGCGTGGCTCACTGTGCTGCAACAGCCATCATACAATCATGGAATCATAGAATCGTTCCTATTGGAAAAGACCTTTAAGATCATCAAGTCCAACCAGTCATCTCACACTGCCAAGCCCATCACTAAACCATATCCCTCAGTACTTAGTCTATGACTCCACCACCTCCCCAGGCAGCCTGGGACAGGGGCTGACAACTCTCTCAGGGAAAAAGTTCTTCCTAATGTCCAATCTAAACCTCCCCTGGGTGCAACTTAAGCCCATTTCATCATGTGCTATTGCTCATTACTTGAGATAAGAGACTCCCACCTCACTACAACCTCCTTTCAGGTAGATGTGGAGACTTACCATGTCTCCCCTCAGCCTCCTCCAGACTAAACACCTCCAGCTCCCTCAGCCATTCCTCATCAGACTTGTGCTCCAGACCCTTCCCCAGCCTTGTTGTCCATCTCTGGACATGCTCCAGCACCTCAGTGTCCTTCTTGTAGTGAGGGGTCCAGAACTGGACACAGCATTCGAGGTGTGGCCTCACCAGTGCCCAGTACAGCAGAACAATCGCTGCCCTGGTACTGCTGGTCACACTATTTCTGATACAGGGGTTTTCTATCACCAGCCCATTGTGCAAAGAAGAAACAAATTGCTAAGTCTCCAGCTGTGGTTTGTGAAGCCTCAGGCCCTGCAGACACACAAGCACTCCTGGGTCTGTGGGCAAACCTGCAGAACCTCCTGCACTCTTGGTGGTCACATCTGTGACCTATAGTCCCTTTCCCATTAAACACATATACTGTCCCAACAGCAAAAAGGGATTTTTAACTTCTCTGCTTCCCAAACCCAGGACATGCAGCCTGCTCTGACAGCACCTCATGTACCTGCCCTGCTTCCCTCGCTGGCCCAGACCCCACTCCATGTAAGAGCCATAAAAAGAGCTGCTGGAAGGCTCCCGCATGTAAATAAACCATTTACAACCTCCTGTGGCCTCGTACGTAGGGTCAGGGTTAATGTTGGTGGGGGAAAACTGGCTGCAGAAAACAAGTCTGGTGCATCTGAAGGCTGGAGGGAGGAAATTTGGGTTTAAATGACCCACATAAAGCTTAAAAAGCCTCAGCGGTGATCATGTTGAGCAAGGAGCTGTGAGCAGAGCAGATCCTCCTCATCCATGGAGCTGCTCTGGCCTTGCAGAGGCCCCCAGGCATTCTGTGGGTGATTTTGTGAGCCGTCCTTGCCTCCCTGCCTCGCCCTGCTGGGGCAGGACTCACAGGCAAAACTTCTCTCGTGGGTGAGAGTTATGGAGGCGGATCAGCCATTAAGCCCAGCGTCTGTGTGGGGCTCTCCACAGCGACAGCCGCCATGCTCTACAGACTCCTGTGTCACTCCATGGGAATAGAGAGTTGAAGGTCAATCAGTTTCTCCTCTGAGCACCCAGCCCTACCACATCCAGGGCTGTGCTCTGGTGCTGTTGCTGACATATTTCTTCTTTTACCCTTTTAGCTCAACTCCTCTGTGCCCTGCCTCCTGCAGTGCTCACAGCATTCTCACAGGGGACCACAGGCTCAGCACCATCATCCCAAGGATATCTGGGAGCCCTGAGGAGGAGAAGCAAATGGACAAACACTGGTGGTAGATGCTGCTGATGCAGAAGAGTGATGGGGTTTGGTATGTATGTATTTATACCCACCAGGTATGTTATTTACTTATTTATGTCAAGGCTTTACTCGAGGTCCCAGAGCAAAACGTCAGTCCCGGTGGTTTTGCACTAGCGCATGTGGTGGGGAACTTGACTTGGCAGTCGTTTGCACTGCAGAGTGGAGAAGCCAGGGCAGATGAAAGAGTTAAATATGGAAATAAGATCCAGAAATATAACAGTAACTGGACAAAATTCTTTGGAGACAAATTGTTCTAAACTAGCTCAGGCTGTGATTCTGTTATCTGCTCTGCAAGAAAGGTCAAAGTAGGAATATCTCTTTCCCCCTGCTCCCTCCTTCTTCTCCTAAGAAGCTAAAAAGAGGAACACAAAACCCACTGCAAGTTTCTTCAGGACTTTGTGTCCTTGAACCATAAGCTTGTAGGTACAATTTAGCTGCCACATCACTCATCTTGGCCCTGATTAGACCCAGATGAACACTTTCAATATTAATACTCAGATGATTTAATAAAGCTGCACGAGCAGTAAAAGTAACAATACACTTCTATAAAGGGGTTCCAGATGTTGCCAAGGCAAATGCTAAACATCAAAATACAAACTTCAAAAAAAATGAAAGAAAAAAAAAAAAGAAAAAAGCTGGATAAGCAAAACTTGGAACAAACTATAAACTAATTAAATGTGGGTTGCGTTTTCCAGAAATAAATTGAAGCCATAAGGATGTGATGTGAGCCAATAAATAGTACAGTTAGTCAAAGTTATTGTGGAACAACAGTTGGAAAGATGGTTTGAAGTCACTGATAGGTGGGCTCACAGAGAGCTTGGCTTCCTATCAATAGGGAGGCTTGTTCTCTTGTGCACGAGAGCAGGATCAAATCTTCTGGTATCCATAACTGAGACCCCAGAGAGGTTACTGAGAGAATATGAGTTGATTTTCAAGTAAAGAGGAATAAAGGAAAAGAAAAAACCCTACACCAAAAGTGCCTCCTGCAAGAGCAGGAGGGGTGCTACCACCACCCAAGGACACAGGGATATTTTTCCCTGCATGTTGGGGCAGCCCTCCAGCCTCTGCTTGCCTGCAGGGCATCCCTGTTTTCCACTTGGCCCCTTGCAAGGCCCGCTGAAGCACTGCTGCCACAGTTAATAACTCATCCTCCTCCCCTGTAAAAAGAGTCTTCTAAGACAGGTCTCCAAGAGAATTTCATACCAGTCCCATCACTGCAGCCACTGAAGCAGTCAGCTCCCAACAGATGAACTTTTTTCTCACTTGCCAGGTGCTTGGCTGCCAATGGTGACTGCAGCTGTAAGAGCCCAGAGGGATAAATTGGGCTCTCCTTAGCTCATCCTTACCAATGCAGCCCCAGAGAGCAGGTAAGTCACCAACCACCTAATTATGCCTCCAGCTTTCTGCATGCTGGGAGGGGGAATCACTAAGGAGTAAGCCTGGGGGGCCATGGAGGTGGAGACAGTACCTTTGCTACAGGGAAGGAGCAAGCACTGCGCAGCCAAAGCAGTGGCACATGCAGGTGATGCACTTTCTCTGTGGGGTAGAACAAACAATGGTGGTTCTCAGCTGTTCTCTCAGGTGTGCTGCTTTGTGGCAACTAAACACCCACGGGCTTAAGGAAAGGTGCTTGGTGTGAGATGCTAAGGCACTTGCACCCTCCAGCTCTCCCCTTCCTGAGGACTGACACCTCTGCCACATATGACCTTCACTATTGGACCCTCAGATTATGCTCAGTCTGTCAGTAGCAAACTGCCTTAAATGGCATTTGTTTTTCAAGGACAAAGAAAAGTTGATCATTTTGAGGTCATAAATGCTCTACAGTGAAGGCTACCTCCTCTTTCCTGTGTACCCTGGAATGGGACTGATGCTAATTCAGCAGTTGCAGAGTGCTTCTCAGCTTGCTGCCACTGCAGCAGCTCCAGGAGCTCTCTGCATCATCTTTTCCATCGAGGTCAGTCAGCCTGTAATCCCCAGCCTTTGCACTCAGAGAGACCAAGGTCTGGGAGATTAGCTGCCATGCTCTGCAGCTTTCTCTAATCAGCAGCACTTTTACAGGCAAGATTGGGGAACACCTCTACCTCAACCCTGCAGCCACGTTGGTCCTGGAAACCCCTGGGTAGGTGCCCTGACAGAAACCCAACCTGTGCTGAGACCTGCTTTCCCACCCAGGCGAGCCCAGGCTCAGCACAGAGTCCTTTGTCCACGAGATTGGGATGAGGCTTTGCCTTGGGCTTTCATCCGTGGCTAATGACATGACTCCACAATAACAGAGCCTCTCATAAAATTATTATGAGAACAAACAAATTCCTTCCCTATTATATACAGTACTTGTTTTAAAGATTGAAACAAGAGCAGGGCTGATGGGCTTTGCTCTCTCACTGACCCATGTAAGAACACCAGGACTTTGGTGCTCTCCATTGGCAGGTTACTCCTGAGCTGCCTCCTCCACAAAGCAAGCACCAGTGCTGTGGATTTGCTACAACAGTGTAGGGACATTCCTATACCTCCAATTTCCAGGAGATCCTACACAGGGTCAGAAGCCCCTACTGCAATTGTCCAGCATGACCTGTAAAGCAGAGATTCCAAGAGATCCCAGATTTCTCCCAGCCGGCTCCAGCCTGAGCTAGGTCTGATCTGCAGGAAAGCTCCTGGTGGCATCTCACAGTGCTGCAGGAGCTCCTCAAAGCTAAACCTTGAGGTGTTGTGCTTTATTTTTGGATGCAGCCCAGCTTCCTCCATCACAGTTCAGCTTTCCAGTGGTGAGACCTGGTGCTGCTTTCATCTGCTGAACCAGAGAGGTCCTTAGTATCAGGCCACTCCATCCATATGTTTTACAAACACTGTATCTCCACCTTTGCAGGAGAGGTAGAGCAGACCTAATGGCGCTGAAAAACAAGTGTTGGCCTGTGTTTCACCCCTGCAAGGCACAAGCCCCCAGCTCCCCCAGGAAACCCACCAGCGCTGAGGCCGCATTCGGTTCAGGGGACCAGGCCCTGCCCTTCGGTATGTGGTCCCACATTGTCCTGCATAATA
The DNA here is from genome assembly GCA_013401255.1 of Urocolius indicus. NCBI lineage: Eukaryota > Metazoa > Chordata > Aves > Coliiformes > Coliidae > Urocolius > Urocolius indicus. The sequence goes on along the minus strand of WBNH01002594.1, from coordinate 259,035 downwards.
AATACTATGCTTGGCAGACTACAGCATGGAGCAAGCAACGAGCCAGTAATGTTTCCTGGTGAATAAAAAAGGACTGATTTTGATTGTGTTAGACATCAGGGCTTCCCAGTGCCAGAAAGACATGCAGTGTACATTTCTGGTTTGCTTGGACCCGCTTCAAACAGGCTGGTAACTGACTTTATTCCACCACTTATTTTTCCTTTGTGAAAATATCCCTTTAAATCAAGTGTTTAGCAAATACTGCTTAGTCCCATTACAAAGTAAATTGGGTATGGATTGTACCAGACTTCTCCAATCTCTTTCAGATGCTTAGATTACATCATGATCTAACTTCACCCCAGGGAGAGACGAGCTCTGCACAGTGTTGCCCATCCTGCTTTGCTAATCTCTGGTACTTTTTGGGTACCTTTCACACGTTCTCTGCACATTAGCACAATGACTCTGCTTTTGGGGAATGGGGATGTTATTTACAGAGGTGCCCCAGGGTTGTGCCCCACCAGGGTTGTGCCATCCAGGCAAGCTGGGGTGCCAGGGGCCAATGCAGCGATGCCCAGCACTTTGAGGGGGAGGATTTGACCTGAGCAGTTTGATTTTGGTCAGTTGGTGTTTGTGCCTGTGGGTGATAACAGGGGAAGTGTGTCTGGCCCCACGCTCCTCCATCTGTCCCCAGAGCTGCTTGTCTCCTCCAGACATCACAACAGCCCACCTCGCTCATGCCCACTGAAGTCAGGGGACACCAGGGATCCTTCTCCCCTACCTACAGCAGGAGATCTCAAGTTTCCTGCCCCAGGTTTCACTTTCTGTCCCCTAAAGCTGCTCCTGCTGAGCCAGCCCATGCTCCATCCCTCGGGGCTCTCGTTTGGCTCCTCGTGCAGGGCGCGGCTGGGCCGCCTGCGATGGGGGGATGAGGCCCGCGACAGTGGGAGGGCTGCATGGGCAATTATCTGCCATATTGTGCTCTCGCTGGTGTTTAAAAACAACAACAGCTCAACTGACTCACAGATCCTACGGCCTCTGAGTCATTTTTTATTTCTGGATTGGAGTGCTCTGCCCTTTGCAGCACAGGGAGCTGCACGCGGGCACACACACATACACACACACACACACATCAACCTCACATTTGCTTTTCCCTGTAAAAACAAAACGATTTCCATGCCGTTAATGAAACAGAAATGATTTGACTTTGCGTACCCTGGCTTTTATTTGCCATTGTATAAACTCTGCAGATGAAATAATGATGGTTGTAAAGTAAACCTCTCTCTCTCTCTCTCTCTTTTTTTCCTTTCCCTTTCCAGGCAGCCTCTATTTGAAAGAGCAATAGGGAGTCACTTACAGCCTTGGCTTGTGCTGAGCCTGGAGTAATTAACCCCTTCATCCCCAGATTTCCTTGATATTTGACTACAGAGTAGGTGAAGGCAGCAGCACGTCTCTCTCTCTCCTGGGGCTAGAAGCAAAGCGATGTCGCAGAGCAGGCAGGGATATGAAGGAAAGGAGAAGAGATGCTCTGTGCCAAGTGTTGGAATGTGCTTGGGGTGATGCATCCATGGGCTGGATGGCTTTCCTGGGAGAGATAGGAGTGCTGCAGAGTTGTAGGTACCTGCAGTCCTCCTGCACACCCCATTTTTTTGTGTGTGCAAGTCAGCACCAATGTTTTGTGTTTAGCCTGGCAGCTTCATCCTGGATGTCATCTCCCTTCCTTCTCGCTCCCCAGGGCCTGCCAGCACTGGCACCTTGGTACAATGGCCTTTCTCCTCCACACCGTCATGGCAGAAACGATCTGCAGTAAATCATTTAATCACCAAATCTCGCTCTTTCTGTTTATGAGCCCATTACAATTTTACAGAGCACTCAGAGGGAAATTAATAGGGTGAAGTAATACTGTAGACAAGCAGCAGATAAGGCTGGAGCACGTGTCTGCCTTGCCCTGTGGGCTGGGTGAGCTGCCCTCCCCATGGGAGCTCTGCTTTTTGATATACCCTTACCATTATCATTAGTCTGGAGAAGAGGAGATTGAGGGGGATCTCATTAGTATTTACAAGTATATAAATGGCGGGTGTCAGGAGATGGGGGCATCACTTTTATCTGTTGTATCTAGTAACAGGAGAAGGGGTAATGAGATGAAGCTGGAACACAAAAAGTTCCATTGAAACGTAAGGATAAACTATGTCACTGTTGACATGAGGGAGCCCTGGCACAGGCTGCCCAGGGAGGGTGTGGAGGCTCCTTCCTTGGAGGTCTTCAAGACCTGCCTGGACATGTTCCTGTGTGACCTGATCTAGGTGCACCTGCTTGAGCAGGGGGATTGGACTGGATGATCTCTAGAGGTCTTCTCCCACCCCTACCATTCTATGGTCCTATGATTACACCCAGGCTGCTCAGGCAATCTGTCTGTCTTCAAAACTCCTAAATATGCCACAAGTGTTTTTCCCCAATCACATCTGCCATGCAGCAGCACAGCCCCCCATGCCCCCAGCATCGCTTCAGATGCCTTGCCAATGGCTGAGCCCGGCGAGTTGGTGACTCTGCCTGAGATAATGTTGCTCTTGCCAGGATGGGTGATGTGGCTTACATTATTTCTCTTGGATTTATTAAGCATTATGTAACCAGCTAACGAATCCCGCATGCAGCGCAATCGCGGCTGATTTCATGTCAAGGGAAAGTAAACAACAAAATAAACAAAAAACTGCTCTGAAGTGACTGAACTGAAACTCATTTCCCCATGCAAAGCAATTCCTGGAGGATCTTCCCCATCTCAGTGCAGATATTTCACATCCAAGCTCTCATGCAATCCATTTGAAAGCTGTGGAAAAATTGTACTTCGTACATGACAGGATGCTACAAGCAAACTCTCTCTGTTTACTCCCTGGATTAAATGATTAAGATAAAGTTTATGTTAATTAATTTTAAACCTCTTTGTGGATTTTTGCTGCTCCTTGAAACGTGTTATGCTTGCAGATTGTTTGTCTTCTAGCTGGAGGACTCCTTCAAACGTGAAAACTACTCACCAAAGAAAGTTTGGCATTCAGGTTTGGAAAGCAAAGCAAGCCAGCTCTGCAGCGCTGAGGTCTTCAAGCCCAGCAGAACCTCGAGGAGAATGTTCTGCCCTTGATCAGCTTTGGAAGGACTCTTAAGTACCAGGTGAGGCAATAACTATATCCCCTTGGCTCAAGCTCTTTCAGGAGCACTCTGGTATCAATAAACGGCATCCTTCCCATTAATGCTGGTTTGCACCTTGAGTCATTGGGGTGAGAATGGAGGAAGATAAAATGGATAAAACAGGCTCAGTTGCCCTGTACCATTTTGTTTTTCTCAGTGTCTTTGATACATTCATCAATGTCTCAAAATGTTGTATTTCTGAATCCATTTCACTGATGCACTTAACCTCTGCTGTAACATCAGTAAAGTTGGTGGCTGGGAGATGCTCATTTGCACATCAGTTGTGTTATTTTTTCAGTGAGCCCCTAAGGCACCCAACCGTCTGCTTCACCCAGGCCAGTAACTAAATCCAGGTTAAGCTAAATTGCTGAATTAGGCCTGGCTGGGCTGATGGATTACAGAACAGTGCTTGCCACTTGCCAGGCTGCAATTGGACCACAAAGGTGGCACCAAGCCATGATCTAGGTTGACCTGCTCCTGCAGGGGGGTTGGATTAGGTGATCTCTAAAGATCCCTTCCTACCCTACCATTCTATGATTCTATGATCCTAGGGCAGATGATAGGTCAGGAAGGGGCAGGGTGGCAGAGCTCTGAAGGCAATGCTGCTGGGCAAGTTGGCAGTTTTACATGGCTGTCAGCACTGCACCTAGCCTTGTGTGAACTCACTAGATGAGAAAAGCTGTCCTAAAGCCAGGAGGGAATCCATAAGTTAGGGATTTGTCCATTGTTCTGTGGGCTTGCTTATCCCCTCAGGAGATGATCAGGGATGCCCTGCATCCTTCAGTGAAAAAGTAGCCCAAGGGAGGATGGGAGGTTACTGCAGGAGTTCCTCAGGTCACACAGGGCAGCAGCTTAACACAGGGGTTTTTCACTTCCTAAGTGCTGAGCGTGTGCTGGTTGTTGCATGTTGCTGTGTAATTGCAGTTGGTATCTCCAGAGCTGTTACCAGGCAAAAAACCTGCTGTGGCAGACAAAAGCAATTGAGAGTTTGCCTGGTAATAACTGTCCTTATCCCATCAGGCATTTTGGAGCTGCTGCTAAAGAACTAGGCTACAAAAGTCAAATGTGAGGAGCTATGACAGAAACCAAGGCTCATGGCCATCTTGTGTCTGAAGGTGGAACACAACATCTGAGCTCACCAGTCTATTTCACTGCATCTAATGCCCCTATTCCTTTCTCTTTCAGATCATTTGTTGTCCTCCCTACCCACACATGGCATTGGAAACGCCTGAGAGAGCAAACCAAGCTATCAGCACAGCCTGAACAACAACTTTGGGGTCTAGGAGGGAAAAAAGTCCCCACAGCTGGAGGTCAGCCTAAGGAAGAACCAGATAGACACCCAGTTCTGTGTGGTTACTTCCATCAGCATCACACCACAGCCCCATCAGTACAGCAACTCCCACCAGCTCAGACAATGTGCAGGGGGAACGTGCCACTTCTCTTCGTCAGATGGAAAACAGAGTAACTTATTCAGGATCTGAGGAGGAGGGGCAGTGCTGAGTACAATGTTCATAAGCAATTTTAGCAGCTCTGCTTACCTGAGGCTTTGCAGGGTAAAGCAGGGTATCATCATATGCCATGGCATGGTGTGTGTAGGCTGCTGGTGGGGTTTGTAGAGAGCTAAGCTGGCACATCCCCCTGGAAAGTTGACTCCTGATGGCTGGGGATTTGCACCACAAAAAGTTCCATTTAGACATAAAGAAAGACTATTTCACTGTTGAGGTGAGAGAGCCCTGGCACAGGCTGCCCAAGGAGGGTGTGGAGGCTCCTGCTCTGCAGGTTTCCAAACCCACCTGGACATACTCCTGTGTCCCTCGATCTAGGTGAACCTGCTTTGGCAAGGGGATTGGACTGGATGATCTCTAAAAATCCCTTCCAACCCTACCATTCTATGGTTCTATGATTCTGTGATGTTCAGAGGGCTCTGACATTTCAGTCCTTTGAAGAGCACTTCACAGGGATCTGCTTTTGACTAAATCCTGGTCTTAAAAACGAGTCCTTTCTTCCCACCTCCCACACTGCTTGGGAGAAGGAGTCACAGCCTAGCCATGCACTGGTGGTTTTTGCTCGTCTTGTCACAAGCCATTGCAAAAATTGCTGATGATTTAACAGCACTTGCAGGTCTGGGAGCTGAACAGCAGAAGGTAAGAGTCAACCAACTTCACAATGTTGTTGCCATCATTTTTCACACTCCTCTTTTTCCACAGCTACCAACAGTCTCTCCTATATCCTATTTAACTGCAGCCTCTGCATCTCATTCTCAGAAAGATGCCCCAGAGATAAAAAAGACGACCGAGACACAGAAAAATGAGCACCAATGAACCTAACAGCAAAAGCAAGCCAGCTGCAAGATGGTTGCAGACATTGCCCTGTCCTCACTACTGCAAGTCAAGTAAAACTACTGCACAGCAGGTTGCAGGGTTTTTTTACTATTATCATCATATTATACTCAGGAATTGAGGTTTGTGTATATTTTTCAGGCCCTGCAGGAATCCTGGATCTCAGAGAAGAGATGGAACTGAAATTTAAAGACATTGTCCAAATAGGTAAACACGTCAGAAACATTATCTGGGTCACATTTGGGCAACAGGGTTTGCTCTGTTTTAAGTGCAAATGGTTTACTGATGATTTAGATGAACTTCCTGAGGAGTGTTTGAAATTCCTGGCACATGTTCGATTTACCATCTGCCGGGAAGACTTTGATGAACCCAGAAAGAGACGTTAGACTGGAGCTGCTCTTCGTATCTCGAGTGGACTTTTTGTGATTGACTGGTTTGAGGTGGGTTTTTTTGTGTGTTATTTTGATCCCTGAGAAGTGGGGCTTGCACAGGACTGTGTGACGAGCTGCTGGGGCAGAGATGTTCTGTTAATTCTACATCAATGTGCTGTCATCGAGTTGTTCCAGCACTGCCTGTTCTTTACATCTGCTAAAATTATTACATAGAGTTGAATTTTGCCTTCCTTTAGACTGGATCTAACAGCAATTAAGTAATTTGTGCTGTCAGAGGGAACTTGAACTGGATGCTAGCCTGGATTACAGGCACTAGAAACTTTCTTGCTTCTCCTAAAGCATCCCACATCCAGTGTGTAAATAGATGGTGTGTTCTTCTCTTTCATTTCTTTCTTGACCTCAGGAAAAAAAAAAATCCTCTTTTAAGGAGCTTGTGTTGTAACCTACCAAAAAGCCCTGCCCAATAGGGTTGAATTCAACTTGATTATCTTTTCCCTAAAGCAGAAGAGAGCTATGGCAGGAGGGCAGAGGAAACAGGTTTTTGCAAAGGAATTTTTGCAGCAATGGAACCAAGAGTCCCATTGCCAGGGCCTAAAAGTGCTTTTTCTCTGCACGTGGAAGTAAAGGGGAGCTTGCACATTTCTGTGATGCCTCTTGAGAGATCCCTCTTGAAGGAGGATGAGAAGGTTTCCACAAGTACCAGCCCCTGGGCAGAGCTGCAGCACAGCTCCAAGGAGCCTCTGCAGCTGGAGGGGATGAAGTGCAGAGGACAAAGCTGCTCCTCCAGCATGGAGGAACAGACAAATGGAGGAATCTTCTCTGTTCACCTCTCCTACTCTGAGATCTCATTATTCTGCAGTAGTGCATTGCCTCATCAGCTGAGCATCCTGCCCCAGGACACCTCCTGAAGGAAATGTGCCTCCATCTGAATGTCACAGAGCAATGCCTCTGCCCAAGCACTGCCTCACAAGCCACAGCCTTTGTACGAGTAATAGCCCTGGCAAGGGTGAAAGAAGAGCTTGGCTGCTATTTTACAGACAGGTGAGCACAGGGCAAATGCCCAAAAGTGGTGTAAATGTGTGCTGAGGGCATCTCACCACCAAGCAAATAGCCTCTGCCTCTGGTGGGAATGTCTGCAACCATTTTTTACCACTGAGTGCCTTTTGACATATTAAAGACATGGCAGGAACTGAGCTCCCAGGGGATCCATTGGTCTTGTTCCTGTGGACACTTGTACTCTGGGTCTATTTGAAGAAGGATGATTCATTCAACTGCTCGTTGCTTATGGCTCTGTGTGTCACTTCTCATTGTAAGAAGAAGGGTCTTGATTGCTGTCATGGACTGATCGAGGCTAATTTTGGGATAGATCTAGTGTGGAAAAAATGCTTGCCACAGCAAGACAGTGGCTGATTCAGTTTCTTCCATGCTGCATGCTGATGTTTAGAGTCTCCCAGGCAGGAAGTTTTATCAAACAACATCAGACAGATGTTCCTCATCATGTCCCAGCTGCGCTGACTGGCAACCTGCTCTGTCAAACACTTGTCAGGGCACATGGGCATTCATGAGTGGCATTTTATTAAATGATCCATCTGAAAACAGCAATTTCTTTTGAAAGAAATATCTATACCAGTATTAATTATAAAGACCCTAGAAGCACTTGTAGTCATGGCACTTCCAAGAACCATTCCTGGGAAGGGATCTGAGTTCTGCTTTGGAATGGCTGAAGTGAGAAGGGATCATTATCAAGCTCTCAGGGTCTTGCATTGTTGTTCTAAGGAAAAGATCCCTCTTAGTGGTGCAACAACTAACAGGCCAGGAACTTCAGCAGATGTTGCTGAGCCTCCTACAAGCACAGGTATAAGAATGTTGTTCACAGAACATCTTCATAGGGGTCCTGAGGGAACAAAAAAACTTTAGGAGCCCAGGTAGTGGGGCAAGGAGATGTCTTATCAGTGCTCAGATCACATTAGTTGGTGTCACCTCAGGGGATTGCTGCCTGGATTCTGGAGCAGGGCAGTGAGCCAGCCCTGTTGCTGATGGCCACACTTGCCCTGGTTCCAGTTGCTGGCATAAGCTTATCAGCACTGCTTTGCATGCAGGGTGTGATGGTTCTGGAGACAAGGGGTCTCCAGCTCCCAGTCATGGTAAGTGGACTTGCCATCCTAAGCGTGACGGGAGGATAACAGGTCTTTGCAAGCTGAGTGACGAGAGGCAAGTGTTTCCTTCAGACACCTTCAGGCTGCATCAGCACTCACCCGCTCTGGGGCCGGAGTGGAAGTTGCTGGGGATGGCTTTCTTTGGATCTCTTCTTATTCAGAAGTGCTGGTGTTTTGGACCCAGTAGAGAGTAAACAACATGGAACTAAATGGAACACCTCCATCCCCAGTGTGGCAAGGTGAGTGGTCTTGCCACAGGCAGAGTATGTTCAGCACGATGGTGGTTCAACACTTTGAAAGTCATGGCCAAGGCATGGGTCTAACTGGAGCACGAGACTCTGCAAAGTGACACCCACAGCTGCCAGGGCTGGAGCTGCACATCAGCTCCTCATTACAGCTTACTTCTGTTACAAATCACACTCCAGAAAGGTTGAAAACATCTTTCTTTTCTTTTTTTTTCATTTAGTTTAATCTTCAATCCAGATGCAAATAATCCTGTCCCTTCAAAGGTAACCCTGGGGCTGAGGTACATCCCTTGAGCTGCTGGAACCCGTGTGGGCGATAGCCCTCCATCCAGCGCAAGCTGTGGTGTACAGCTGGATGCATTAACTGCCCCAGAGCTGAGATGCACTTCCCAGAGTATAAATCAGCTGTCTTTTGTCAGGCTTGTTCCTGGCTTATCAATAGGAAGTAAAGCACTGCAGTGGAACAGCTCCATGAAAGGGCAAATCCTGGAGCGGGGTAATTGGTGGGAGCATGGGCTGCAGAGGAGATTGCACGATAAGCAGGCTCTCCTACTTCTTCTAAAAGCTTGACAGCTACTAGCAGCTGGCAGGAGAGTTTCAGCCCTACATGGGCTGTAATAAAAAGATGAACCAAATGACAAACAAGAAATGTGACTCTGATGGACGCTACAGATCCTTTCCAGAGGCAGGATCGCAACAGGGATAGGTCCACAAGCAAGACCAAGACAGCTTTCAGCCACCCCTTCATTTCCCTGTAAAGATCCCTAAGGAAACGTTCTCCCACGGCTGGGGTCCAGGATGGAGATAACGTAGCTGTAATCCCCAGGTTTGATAAGGCAGGCAGCCCTCGGCAGTGTTATCTCCCCTCTGTGTGGAGGCCCCTTCCAGCGCGAGGCCTGCACTTGGCACGCAGCGCTGAGCACTGGATGTGGGAAGAGCAAAGTGTGTGGGAGCTGCTGATTTTGTCTCCTTGGTGGGACTGTTGTTTTTTTTTTTCTTAATAAGAAGATCAGATGTTGCACTTCCTTGCAAACACGACAATCTATGGGAGAGTTCATTAGTTTATGGCGAGTCGCAGAGCTGTGGAGCCCCGGCTGAAAGCAAATGTTATTGCAAAGAGTTATCACTAAGGGGAGAGGAAAAGAACATCCCGGGGAAATAAACTCGACAGAGCAAAACATGGAATGATATAAAGCTGCAGAGCACAGGCAGGAGAGCTGAATATTCTCTCAAAAAGAAAGCCCCCAGTCACCTGTTTTTAACGCCAGTGTTTGCTTTCTGCATATCCAGTGGATACGTGGGATACATCTGTTCAGGACTCCATCTCTAATGGGAGTTACAAGTATCGTGATTGCAGCTGGCTGAACTTTTTTACTACTAGTACACAAAAATGTCTTTGTGGCCATCATTAAATAGTGATAGTATCAGTAAAATACCAGTAGAAATCAGCTTTGGGTTTTGTCGTATTGGGGTGGGTGGGGGTGTTTGTGTTAGGAAGCACTGTGTTTTAATTTCATTTCTAAAAGGGCTTTCCTCCACAAAGCTCACCACTAAAACACAGATTTGATGACTGGCCCGTCTCAAGTCTGAGCAAAGCTGGAGATGCAAAGGGAGAGGAAATGCCTGCTTTCATAAATCTGACACAGCTGTACACTGCCAGCTTTCTGAGCCTTCAGTGAACCTAAAGTATACCAAGGGCTGAAACTGCAGTATCAGATTCAGAGAAATGTAAAAGTAAATTCAAAATAATCCATCACTTTCCTTCCGAGCCTCATGCCACTTGCAACACTGCAGGGGGCTCCAACTTTGCATTGTCAGGATTCTTCTGGTGCTTTGCCCCTTTATTTTCTAACTGGAGAATTTGGTGCAACTTTGTTGTTACTCAGCCTCCTGGTAAGATGCACAAGTTTCACCTTCAGGCAGTGGGATGCTGCTCCTACTCCCAACCTACAACCAGCAAACGTGAGGCCCTTGCAGCCTCTTCTTTGGTTTTGAGGGTGATGATCTCTTCCTTAGTGTTTTGGCTGTCTTTAAAGCAACACCAAAGCTAAATATGGTGCTACCCGAGGACTGTCATAACTAATCCCACAGCCATGTGTCCTAGCACCCACCTCCTTGTGCCCCATGGCCTGGGACAAGGGGTCTGCTCTCTCGCTGTGGCAAAGCCCCTCCTGTGAAATGGAGTGTGAGTCTTCGTTGTCCTCTTCCTTCCCTTGTCCTCCCACCAGCTCAGATTTCACCCTGTGTTCCTGAATTGTGTGTGTGTTGGTGCTGGGGTGCAATCCCAGTAGTTCCCCTGCCCGAGGAGTGGGCTGGCATTTTGGTGGCAGCACGACCTCTTGTTTTAGCTCTGGTGACCTTAGAAATAAGAGGCTGACTTCTTGAATGAACTGCCTGAGGGGCCTGGGATAGGTCAGAGATTTCTTGGGCAGATCAAAAGCCAGAGATGTTTTTCTGACAGCCCTGGAGTTCCCTGTCATGATTTATGAATTATATATGCTGTATATGTTTAGCTGAAGAGGCTCACTGTGGGGATGAGGGCTGCTTTGTGCAACCAGGAAAGAGCGTGTGGCTTCAAAGTGCCACCATCTACCAAGAGATATCTCCTCAAATGCGTTCTCTGGGGGCTATCAAAGGGACTGTGGCAAAGAGACCCACAGCAAAAATTGTCAGGATATTTTCATGTGTCAGCATTTTAATGGGAGACTGAGTTATGGGGAAGCAGACTCAGACCACAGGAGCTGGGAGCTCTGGTCTCGAGGCTGTAGCTTTGCAATCTTCCCTTGTTTAACTAACCCTCTTTTTCTTTGGAGCTTCAGCAGATCCCATGGAGTATAGTTCTCCCTTGGTAAGTGCTACATGACCTGGCAGATTTTGAGTTTCATAGGCTCTTGTGGAGGTTTGATGCCCAAAGGCACTCTGCCGGGCTCCTGGAGCTCTTCACACTCTGAGAGCTGCCGTCATACCATTGACACTTAGCTCATGTTCTTGAGGTTGTCTTAACAGCTCAGAGAGTTGTGGTGCTTTTCTCCTCTCCATGAGACAAGATGTTGTTCAGCCCCATGCTTGTGTGGCTTGACCTGAGCCCTATTTCTGACAGAGCATGAGAGAGATTTTCCTGATGCTGATGCAAAACAGGGCAAGAAAACTGATTATTAAAGGCCAGAATGTTTTCATGTGAACAATTCAGTAACTCTGATATCAAGTCTGTAACTTCTGCTGAAACAACTTTACTGTGTCGTGCTCATCTTCATCTACTGTGTGTTATCTTCCAGCATATAAATCTTGTTTTTCCTCTGTCCCATAGAAGAGGAAAACCTCTGCCAGAAAGCACCTGGTTATGGATGACGACTAGCTCACCTTCCAGCTCTCTCCTGGCTCAACTAAAAACACTAAAAGCCTTCAGCCCCACCACTGTAAAACAGGTTTTACAATCCTGAATGATCCTTGTATTTTTTTTTTATCCTGGGGAGGTAAATCCAGAACTGCACCAGCTCTCTACCCTGGAAGGATTCTCCACTCCCTTGTGTGAGGGTTTTTGTTAGCAGTGGTGCAATTACAGCTCCTATCTGCACCTTCAGCTGAGAAAACCATGTCAAAATACTGCCCTCCAGCAGCCGCTGCCTCTGGGGAGGAGTTGAAGGGCAGACATTTTGAAGCTTTGCTAGGGCTGACCAAGGAGAATTAGGGAAATCCAGCAGCTGAAATTTCAGTGGTCTGTCTGACTACAGCCCCTTTTTCCATCACAAAGCACTCAGACGTGCTGCCTGATGACCACTTCACCGTGCTGCTGATTAAAGGGGTAGAGACAGGCAGTGTGGAGCACAAACTGAGGTCTCTGCTGCCCCAGTGTAAACTCCTAAGGAGAGCAGCAGAGTCCCTAAAGATGCTCAGCTGGAGTCATTCTGTGACAACAGAGATGCAATCGGGGCCATTTTCCCTATGGCAAGTCTTAAACCTCCATGCTCAAGAGGAGCAGCTTTGCTGCTGCCACCAACCCAGAGCTGTCACTCTTTAAAGAGAGGCTGGATGAGCAGTGGGACTTGTTACTTGAAGAACAGCTGAATGTGTCTTTTTTCTGACAATTGGGGGAACTTGCTGTTCCCTTCTCTCTTAATGTTGATGCAAAGTGGGCTCCCAGGGTACTTTAACCGCCTCAGAATGACTGTAGGGTCAATCTTAACACCATACATAAGGGAAGTGGATGTAGAAAACATATATCATTGTTGAGCTGAATCAGAGAGAGCAAGCCTGGGCTTTTTTTTCTTTCCCCCATACCGAGGCAAATTTTGTCATAATATCACTCACGTAACCTTTCGGATGAACTTAGTAATCATGAAATGTTTTGGTTTGGCTTCTTTCAGATTAAACCCCTGCCTTTCAGAAAAAGGAAACCAAAAGTTAAATAACTCCCAAATTAGGTATTTCTGAAGGATAATTAGTGGTCTTCTTCCTTACCAAAACCAACCCGGTAGTAATTCTTTCAATTGTGCTCCAAATGCGATCAGTGGAGCAGGATGTTGTCGCTATAGCTTCCAACACTTCAAGCCACACTTTAGGGGTATTGTCTGCAATAATGAATACTATATATCTCTGCAGCTGTTTTAAAAATCCCCCGCAAATGTCTCAGATCTCCCCATCTGGGTCTCTCTGCTTCAACAGTTGCACCAATGGTCACATTTGCCTACACACAAATTACCGACTGATCACATTCCTTCATTCCCTGTTCCTGTAGATAGGGGGACCCACGCGAAGTGAAAGCAGATACAGATTCCTGCCTCCAGTTATTTCATGTGGAGGCAAAAAATGCTGGAATTATGATCCTTCTACTTGATTACTTTCAGCAAAAAAAGCAGCTTCAGTTGCATTGCAATTTCTATAATGAGCAGGATGGGTCTGTAAGAGTTCACTGTAAAAAGTGCGATTGTCCATGCAAGTATCTGAATACATACTATACAGGGATATATGTGTGTATACACACAGGCACTGTATATACAGAAAGACACACACACACATACTTAGGAGATGTGTATATAACACTCACTTATATACAAGTCTATTCCTTGTTATGAAACAATCATTGAGATATAAACAAGAGGAGTTAAGCCATGGATGGGCACATTTTCAAGTGCCGCTGGAGGGTTTTATCTACAATATTGAAGAAGTGCTATCAAAACCTAAACAGGGCCCTTACTACAAAGAAATCTCTACGTAAGTGCTGGAAAGGTTTGCTGAATAACCAGATGTTGTTGCAAAGACACTTCTCCTCCCCCTCTCCCCATTTCTTTCCTTCTCTAATAGTTCGATTAATTCCGTGCATAAGCCGGGGCTGATAGAAGTTCTAAACTACAAACTTTGCCATATCTGGACACTGTCGAAGCCACAGATCATTTACTTTTAATCTCCCTCAATAAAAGAAAAGCTCCCAACAAGTAATGCTGACCTATAGATATATTTTTGTGCTGTAAACACTGACCTCTGTGAGCTGCTCCGAGCGAGCACGCAGTGCTTCCCACCAAGGCGATTGCTCGCCCTTCGCCGTAAGAGAAACACACGGCTGAAGAGGTTGGAGCAGTGTATTCTGCTAAACCCTCAGCTATTTCCAATCCTCTGGCTCATTGCTGTCAAGGGACAAATCACAGATCAGCTATTTTGCTGGAGGAAGGAAAAAGAAACGACCCTCTCGGAGTACGTTCCTTAACGTTGTCTAACCAGAAACGCTTTTCCTACTCACCGAAGGAGAGCAGCAGGAAGGAAAGTGGACCCCATCTCCTCCAGTAACCCATTTTCTGGATCCCTTCAGCCAGCAGCAGCCTGGCTTCACGGCGTTGACCAGCTCATCTTCCCTCAGTGCAGGCGGTCTCCTGCCTTGCCGCTGTCAAGCGCAGAGCCCTGAGCCTGCGAGGCTCCCGGCTGGGCTTGCCAGGAAGGCGGATCCAGCCACTACAGCCCAGCTGTGTGTGGGGGCCGCCCAGGAACTGCAGTTGATGAACAAACTCAGCCTGACTCTGGAAATATATACAAAATACAGAAGGGGGCAGCTGGGGGAAGAAACCTGGCTCCAAGAAAAAAGAGGCTGGTTTTATTTTTGCTGATGACAATGCGGAGCTGCTCTGGGCTCCGTACGGAACAAGGATCTTGGAAGGGGACCTTAATGTCTGCTGCATGCATCTAATCAAAAAGGCATGGGTACTCCTGTGTGCCTCTTTCAGCTGAATCAAATTCAGAAGGTAACAATTCAGTATAATGATATGCCAGAAATGTGCTATTTTCCACTCCTCCCTTTCAGAAATCAACTCTGTCTCTTAGGTAAGCTTTAACGGGCTATATTTTTAATAGGGGGAAATAGAAGTTTTAGGGCAGCTGTTTCAGAAAGACCACATCAATATGAACTCTGCCTAAAGTTAGTGCTTTTTGACCCAATTAAAGCAGCAGGATTTAGACATATTTGTTTTCCTGAATCGGGGCCTAAAATAATAACATAGAGCATTGAAATAGCTGCTTTCTCCCCAAAATCTCAAACTGCTTTACAAAAACTTGTAAGAAATATTATCCCACTTACAAAAAGGAAATTGTGAAAAACAGCAGAAATCTGACTTGCCTTGATCGTTAACACAATCAATCAGTGACAAAAGGAAGGGTAAAATCCTCAAACTCCTGCCCTGTGATCTACCCCAGCCCTCCAGATTGTGCTAAACTAATGATCAATGCACTCAGGTTTGGCAGAGAAAGAGATGTTGTTATTAAAGGTTTTTGCAGACGAAAGGCCTGCACCAAAGTAAAGCTGTTTTGTATAATTACTGGTAAGTTTTTAATGCATTTGCGGCATTCTCATGCAGGGAATCTCCAGCTTTTTGTTTACCCAATATACTGCTCACTTTTCAGTTCATTGATCAGTACATGGTGGATACATACTGTATCTGTATATGCTGGTGTGCCTGTGCAATCCTTACTGGTGAGCGTTTTGCTCCATTGGATGTGGAGCTCCTTTCTTTCCATTAATCTTTCCAATAAACTGCACACACTTGTTCTGTAAACTTCATAGAAATGATTCTATTAGTGAGTTAAACAATGGCATCTCTCTTCCCTTCTTCTATATTTAAAAAGGAAGAAGGGGAGATGTTACTTGAGGTACGTACACAGCTGGTGAACACAAAGTGTGTCCCTTATGCCACAGATACACAAGCATGACACTGCAGAGAGTTGCTTGGTCTGCTCTGACATGCTTCAGGCTGCCCAGACACTTGCCCAGGTGGCAAAGGCGGCCAATGGCATCCTGACTTCTATCAGAAACAGTGTGACCACCAGGACCAGAGCAGTGATTGTCCCCCTGTACTCAGCACTGGTGAAGCTGCACCTCGAGTGCTGTGTTCAGTTCTCGGCATCTCATTACAAGAGGGACACTGAGGTGCTGGAGCATGTCCAGAGACAGGCTATGAAGCTGAGGAAGGGTCTGGAGCACAAGTCTGATGAGAAGGGCTGAGGAAACTGAGGTTGTTTAGCCTGGAGGAGACTGAAGGGAGACATGATCACTCTCTACAACTACCTGACAGGAGGTTGTAGTGAGGTGAGGCTAGGTCTCTTCTCCCAAGTAATGGGTGACAGAATGAGAGGAAATGTCTTCAAGTTGTGCCAGAGGAGGTTTAGATTGGATATTAGGAAGAGCTTTTATCAGTGAGAGGGTTGTTATATGTTGGCACAGGCTGCCCAGGGAGGTGGTGGGGTCCACATCCCTGGAGATACTTAAAAGCTATGTAGACAAGGTGTCAGTGATGGGCTTGGCAGCGTGAGGTGAGTGGATGGACTTGATGATCTTACAGGTCCTTTCCAGCTGAAATGGTTCTATGATTCTAAGCCTGTTTAGTCCATCCTCCATGGAGGAATGCTGAATGTCCCTGTGATAACAGAATAGAAAACTAGGTGGGTGCCCTGAGATACTCCCAGGGGTACACAGAGAACGTGTCTGGAGGAACGAGCCTAGAAAGGCCTGTCTGACCAGGGGAGCTACCTCTTGCTCCCAGCCCTGGAGGACATCACCTAGAGGCCCAGGCAAGGTGCTCTCCTTCATTTGGTCTTTACATCAAACTAGGCATCTTTCTACATGCTATGTAGTGTTAATCAAGAGACAGGTTGGCCTGAGTGACAGCATCTGAGATACAGCCTTTGATGGCCAAGGACGAGCAAATGTGTAGCAAACTTTCAGAAAGACATCACTTGCCAATGAGCATACTGAAACTGCTGTGTGCACTGTGGTGTCTTTGGGTGACCTGCCAACTCTCCTCTTTCTGATTCAGAGATCGCTCAGACTGCTGGTTGGATTTGCAGACGTGAGCCCTTCTGTGTGTTACAAGACAGCTGGATAGGGCTCGTGTTAGGAACGTTGCAGATCATTCACTATCCATGGGGCCCTCTTTAAAATCAAGAAGAATCCCCTACTGCCTATGAAATTCAGGGAGAAATAATGTCCCCAGCAGGAGCCTGGAGGGGATTTAAACAATGGTGCACATTGAACAACCACGCTGTATGATTTGGAAGTGCAAGGGAAACAAGGGATATTATTTTTTTAGCAGCAGAACCTGGGAAGGCAGCAGGAAGCCTGCACAATGTCCCTGCAGCCGGGGACCCCGAGCTGTGGGAGCTGTATTTTCCAAACTCCCAGGCAATCCCAAAGAACTTCTGGGCCAAACCGAACTCTGTAAAATGCTTTGTCCTGTCTGCAGAATAATAGGCAGAGATTTGGGGCCTGAGCTCAGTGAAATGAGAGGAGAGGCGATAGCTCTCCCATGTGATGGCATCTTTTACAAGGCACATGGGTTTCTACAGGAAGCTCTACAAGGGAAAGCTTTTGGGGAGTAATGTTTGTCCTGCATTTCTGTATTTCCTTATTTCTAGTCACTGTTAAGCCTGCCCTTGGTAAAACATGGTGTCGTGGTGACATATGCAAGGGTTTCTTTCCTAAACTGGCTGCTGGACTCTGCAGGCTGCTTTCTGCACAAAGGGAACCTGTCTCTTCAGCCCTTGCTGCAAGTAAGATTACACAGAGCTAGATGTACCCTTCCACAGCCTGAATTTTTGGTCCACTGAGCTGAGGCTATAGTAAGCAAACCTCATCTGCAAAATAGGAAGAATGTGAAGCTGGGAGCTCATTTATTTCTTAAGCTTTATTTCTTTCTTTCAGTGTGAGTCACCCCTGATTGAGCAGGGAGCCATGCAGCATGTGCCCCACTGACCTAGGTTTTTCTCTGACCAACAGCTCTATTCTGGAGCCCCTGGCTATTTCTCAGACCTTAACCGGGTAAAAAAAAAAGCAAACTAAAAATCCACTGAAATTACTCAGGGAAACGTGAGTAAGAGCTCTGGGCTTTAGCCTAAAGAGTCTAAACTCACATTATGGAGCATTGCTTCCATGAGAGAACACACTGACCTTTGCAGTAAGACACTAGGGAGGAAGAAGAGATAAATGGTTATTTTTATTGTTGACTTGTTTATTCTTTTTGGTGTAAATTCCCCTGCTCCTCTATTAGTGGTCTGGACAACCTCATAACTCAAGACACACTAGAGGCTGGATTTAGGCAGAGGAACGTAAGGTCTCTGCAGGGTGCTTTTTATGTTGCATTGTGGGAGCAGTTTTCCCAAAGTTCTCGTTTAGGAGCTGGAAGATATTTACTAGGGAAGTAAAATAAAACTTTGCACACCTGAAACAATATAGTGCATATTGAAATGAAGGTTTCCAACAGGCTGGGTTTCCACTGTGGGAAGCAAGGTTCTGCAATCAATCAATGGATGTGAAGCTCCCAACGTGAAGCTCTAAACACCCTCGTGCAGTGTAACATCACGATGGACATGGGCCAGACCCAGGTGAGTCAAACTGCTTATTCTTCCCAGGGGCAGAGGTTATAGCAGAGGCACTGAGTTTTAAATGATTGGTTACAACAAAAGGTGCTGGATTTACTTCTGCAATTAGAAGTTGGCCCTCTTGATTGCTCACACATTATGTGACTGGACTAGTGTCTGTTGCATCTGCTTTATTCTCCTTTAATCTGTTGATATCAGTTGTGATGTTGGGCTTCAGGTAAGGTCCATGAGTGCTTCTGTTGTGAAGATGATCTGGTTTATACTTTGAAGTTTTAAAAGGCAGGTCTAAGGAAAACAGCTACCTGATAGAATCAGGACATAGCTTCTATCGGTGAGCACAAATCCGTACTCTTAATTTATCTGCACATATTGTGTGGTTGTATTGAACTGCTCCTACCTTGTCCTGGCAGTTAATTCAACCCTAGGAATTTCACTGCCATCACTTCTGCATCTTATAAGCACAGTGTCAGTTTCGCCATGCCATCAGCACCAGTAGCCTGAGAAGGATGTGCACCCTGCACCGTGCATCTGATCCGGTCACCATCTCCATATTGCATTCACAAAGGCACTGGCACTGGACCCAGGAGCCCGCCACTCTCTGGGAAAAGTTCTCATCACCTTCCTACTGACTCAGTTTCATAGAGTGTTGATATTTCTTTGAGCCCATGTGTATGGTACTATGGTTTGTGCTCCCTGCTGTCCCCTAGAGGAAAATGCCATGACTTGACCTCTTGCTGCAGCTGGACCATCCCATCAACAACTGGTGTGCTGGTAACCTTTGATGGTCAGATAGCATGAGGAGTGCAATCAAAGCCAGCAATACATCCTGAGACACACATCTATACCTCCTTTGTGTACAGGTGGCCTTGTCTGCATTGTCACAATCACTTATCCCGAGCCCTGCCAACTTCCCTGTGCTCCTGTCTCTCAGCTAATGCTTGTTTTGGTAGCCACGCAGGATAAATGCATTTCCCAAGTGATGCTTGACTTTTACTGGAGTCTTTCTGTGGTCCAGAAACACTGGCCTAACTACTAACTTCTCTTAGACTGCATGTAATTTAGGCTCCTTGACCAAACCTACATCAAGTAAAGGTCCAGTTTGCCCATCTCTACTATTTTCAATGTTAAGTTCTGCTGGAGGAAGGGGTGTTCTATTCTGTCCCAAATCATCTTGCTCCCTTCCTATAAAGTTCCGAGTTCTTCTCACAGCTTTCTTTGTGCTGCTTTTGAAGGCACTGTCAGTAATTTTCTGTGCACACTACTGATGTGCTTGCACAGATTCTTCCAAAAAATGCAGCTTTTTCATTTGTATTCAAGGATCCAGATCTGCTGTTGCTGAAATGAGTGGAAACAACTGCTACTAGCTTCAGACTGAAGGGGATTGATTGATTTCTTCCACCCCAAAACATACCCATATCTCTTTTTCACAAGTTTTTCTTTCTCTGGATAGTCAACAAGATGTTGATTTTTTTCCTACTGTTTAGTGGCCATTTCACACAGCCATTTAGATACCAGAACTATGTGTAGGAGGAGCCTGGACTCGTGTGAGGAAAGGATTCCCCATTTATTAATCTTGAACCTACTTTTCTTCCTGCACTCTTCCATGCTGGAGCAGCTACTCGTGTATTTTACTGACATTCATTCCTCTGCTGTGTTTTCTTAGAGAACCTAAGCAATTACTGTTCTCTGCTCCATCCATCATAACAATGATACCACATGCAGACAGATGCTAGGCTCTTCAGTGAGGATCAGGCTTTGAAGACCAAAAACACAAGCTGGCATCACTTTGCCTGCCCAATGTGTTAGCAAACATCTTTGGGTCTGAAGGAAATAGCCTGAAGAGGGAGGCATGAACAGTTTGAGAGCCTGAGTCATGATCTTTGTACTATTGTTCCTGGTAGTGAAATTATGATAGGATCCAGGAGCATGAACCATGAATCAGGAATGTGGTTTTGAAGGGAAACTCCTGGCCATTCCACTGTGGCTTGTGCCACAGAGCACCCTTAGAGCACACACAGATGGATTTCTTTCCCCAATAGAGCTAAAATGGAAGGTGTGAGGGGGTGGTCAGTCCCCAGGAACAGGCTAGAGGCACCCTAGAAAATCTCCCCTCAAATATGTGTGGTGTGGATATGTTATTCCAGCTGTGTTATTCCATGAATCTCCTCATAGTGCACCTCACTGCTTGTGAGCACCAGTACAACCTGGCATGGCACAGACACATAGTCATCTCTTGTCAGCAGGAATGTTGGCTGCTTAACTCTTTATTCCTCAGGCTATTGAAAAGTGTTGTGGCATAGATGCAAAGCATAGCCACTGCTTTAGGTGTTTTCACTGAAGTTCTCAGTAGCAGTCACTTTGTTGGTGACTTTGGTGCTTATTGAACACTTNCTGGACACACTCCTGTGTGACCTGATCTAGGTGGACCTGCTGTAGCAGGGGAATTGGACTGGATGATCTCTAAAGGTCCCTTCCAACCCTACCATTCTGTGATTCTATGATTCTGTGATTCTTCATTGCATACTAGGTTGTCAGGACATGTCACATTCTCCTCTAAATGCTACCTAGGGCTGTTGTTCATCTTGATTTAGGCACTTCAGTCATTATTCTCCCCCTGCATACCTAGTTTTAAGTCTTCTCCACATCTCTCAGTAGTATATCTCAGTATTTCACAGCTGAAGTAGTTTTTGAAATGACTGAATGTTAGACCTGCAAAATATTACTGTACTTTATTGGTAATGTTGTGTCCATAACAAAAATATTTAACACAAAGCACGATATCCTGCATGAGCTTCACATAAATATTTCCATCATATCACTGATATGGATCAGGAAAATTTCAGTATGCACATCCTGCAAATGCAAGTGTAATTGATACAAGGTATGTATCTTAATGTACATCTTGAGTAAACATGAGAAACTCCCCATACCCTAATGGAAAACAGACTTTGTCTTACAATGTGCAATCGTGCTTTTACATCTAAACTGGTCTCTGGGTTTAGAAAACAAATCTTAAATCAGACCCATTCAGAGGACAAATCACAGTTCACATACTTGTAAAAAAAAAAAAAACCCTTTTGTTCTAGGAAAGCCTTTTGTGGAAAAGCTTGGGAAACTTCTTCCAGCTACAGTGGTGGAGGGGTGGGAAAGGAGGGATGGAGGTATCTGTTCAAACAATCTGAGGAAAAAGTTGAATAAACATCGAAGACAACAGAACAGAAACCAGACGCCAAATCTTAATTCACAGAGTCTTCAAAGGGGGTCTTGAGATTTATTTTTAATTGTTGTTGAAAGAAAAAGATTAATTTTTGGATGAAAAATGTATGCAAATTCAGCTCCAATCAACACTAAAAAAACCCAAACCCATTGCCTATTCAAAGCAGAAAGAAGCAGAGCAAAGCAACCTGTAGTATCGACTCTTTAATCTCCTGAGGTGGCCTATAACCCAGGCTTGAAAAGGGCAGGAGAAATAAAACAAAGCTACATGACAACAAGAGAAAATGTAGTGCCTGAATCAATGGACAGGATTCTGGTGCAAAACATGGGAAATCTCAAGGGAGTGATGTGATATGTGAACCAGACAACGATGGAGCTGCTCCTGAGTGTGCAAAATGACGTTTGGAGTATGAGGAATAAACAAGAAGAACTCTACCATCTGCTTTGCCCCACAAGGATTGCGCGGGCACCACGGGGTCATGAGGGAATCAACTCACAGGCTGCAATAACAAAGGTGTATTTACATATATAGCACTATATTAACTGGTCTTCATCAGGAGCTGAGGGTCAAACTTGCTGAATGTCTCCAAAAAGACAGAATAGGAATCTCACAGGAATGCAGTCGTAAGGTTTGTTCCTGCTCAATGAGTACAGAGGAGAGACAGCTGGAGCTTTTATTGAGTAATATGACAGAGGCTTCCCCAGCACCGAGCTGAGGGGATGTAAGTTCCTGAGGTACCTGCTGGGGAAGCATGGTGGGACGGGACACGCCGCTTTGGTGTTGGCCAGCAGAGATGGTGGGCAGGGGAATGGCCTTGTGGATGTCACACCACTGCCAGGAGGGAGCTGAAGGAGGAGGCAGGCCAGGCAGGAGGGTTAGTACAGGTGAACACAGCATGGTCGAGTTCTTCACTGCTTGTAAAGGAGTGAGAGTGGGGGAAAAAAACCTGGCTAGTGGGCTTTAAATAAATAACCTGAGTTGCCTAATGTCAACAAACATCCCGGGGAAAAGTGAATAGCTGCTGGAAGAGACTCGGTAAGGCAAAATAACAACGTTGTCCAGCCAACAGGCAAAAGGTAAGATGCAGCGCGGATGCTCAGACACTCTTCAGTGACCTGAGAGCAAAGAGAGGAACAACAAGTCAGTCTTGGGAAGAAGTGTTTACAACTGCGCGTGTGAGGACGGGCGTTCAGGGGACAGCACAAGGTGCGGGCGGGAGGCTCGCGCGTTGCTGTAACGAGCGGTGCGTTCACCCCCGCCACGGCGAGAGCGAGCCCGCCGCCGGGTCCCTAACGAGGCGCTTCTGGGCACAGGGGCTGGGCAGGGACGCCGCCAGCCTGCAAACGGCTCCCATCAACCCAAAGGGCTGGCGGCGGCGGCGGCGGCGGCGGAGGGCAGCGCGGGCCCCGCGAGCACACGCGGCTCTGCGGGACTGCGATGAGTTTGTCCGCCGGAGTCGGGCTCAGCGCCTGCGCGCGGGGAGGCGGCACAGCCTCTTATCCCCATGGAGAGCGCCGAGGCTGAGCCGAGCGGCAGCTGCTCGGAGGAGGGCGGCGCGGCGCCCTGCAGCGGCCTCGCGCCTCTGGAGCAGCCCGCGGCCACGGTGAGGGGGCGAGGGGCGGCGGCTCGGCTCGGCCCGGCTCGGCTCGGCTCGGCTCTCCCTGGCCCGGCTCTCCCCGGCACCTCCGCCGGCCGTGGCACGGCCTACTCCGGCGGGGCCGAGCAGCGGGCTTTCCTGAGCGGGCTGCCCNCCCCCCCCCCCCCCCTCCCGGTTCGACTCAGCTCAGCCTTTCCCGGGTGGGTATGTGGTCCTGGCTGACTCCTGCCTGCCGACGTGTCAAAAGATAACGATCCTCCTCGGAGATAAAATAAAAAACATCTCAGTCCAGATGTATGATGTTTCCTGGTGAAAGGGGAGAGGTGGTTACGCATGTCCCGGGTGCTCAGAGGAGGAATTCGCTGGTAGCTGTGAAATGTTTGGGTTGAAAGCACCGAGGTGGCTTTGTTTGTTTTGTTTTTTTTTTTTAAAAAAAAAGCTTACTTTGTTACCTGTAATGAAAACTATTTCTCTTTTCTGTGGGTTAGAGACTCATGANGCTCGGCTCGGCCCGGCTCGGCTCGGCTCGGCTCTCCCTGGCCCGGCTCTCCCCGGCACCTCCGCCGGCCGTGGCACGGCCTACTCCGGCGGGGCCGAGCAGCGGGCTTTCCTGAGCGGGCTGCCCGGCGCGGGTGCGGGTGCGGGTGCGGGTGCGGGAGGCCGGGGCCCGGCGCTGCGGAAAGGGGCTACAGGTGGGATGAGCCCTCCGACTGCCCGCCTGGAGCCCACCCCCTGGCCCGGGCAGAGATGGGCAGCTCTCCGCTCTGAGCGGTGCGGTTGTTCTTCAGTCCCCGTTCGGCCCGGTGCTTTGTGTACCGCCTGCCCTCATCCCCGCTGCCGATTTGTTATTTTAACGTGGCGTCGTTCATNACCGAGGTGGCTTTGTTTGTTTTGTTTTTTTTTTTTAAAAAAAAAGCTTACTTTGTTACCTGTAATGAAAAATATTTCTCTTTTCTGTGTGTTCCAGACTCATGATGGTTTTCAGTATCTGAAGTTGTCTGTTTGTTGACTTTGCATTGTTTTGGGTTTTTTTTTCCCCTCAAGAGCAGGTTTTCTGTTTTCACTTGCCAATGTGATCTAGAACATAGGTATAAAGTGAACCCTCATCCTGTAGAGCTTGGTCTTATTTGAATGACTGTGTTGTGGGGCGAAGGGGAGGCAGGGTTAGTAGCCTTTGTCTTGCATGGCTAATGTTCTGCGAATATTTGTTTTCCCACTCTAAAAAGATGGAGGATTGTTTGGCGAAAAAAATGGAAATCACCGTTTCGGAAGCGGAGAAACGGACTGGGAGGAATGCCATGAACATGCAAGAAACATACACTGCTTACCTCATTGAGACAAGGTGGGTGATGAGAGCTCACTCCCAGAGTGTGGATGTGCCGCTCTTAAGCAGCTTCTCCCTCCTTCCCCCCATAAATATACGTAGATACAGTTGATGAGAGGGTTTAGATGGTTTATGATTTGTCATGCAATTATCAACCTACTCGGGAGGATCTTTTCCCGTGAAAACTTGGCATCTGATCACTGGTTCTGTACTAATGCTGGTCTGTGTGCTGTGTAACTCCGTGCTCTTGATTCTTCTTTTGGAGCTCAGGGGAAAAACGTGTGCTTGAAAGACGTTGCTTTAATATGGTGTCAGCAATTGTTTGGTTATATCTCAGACAGAGGTTGGATACGTTTCCGTCCCTACTTAGATGAGGTTGGATGCACAGCTTGTATGTTATACAGCTTATGTGTTGTGGTCTCTAAAGTAATGGCTCAGCTTGTTTGAGATCACAAGAAAATGAAGAAGTCTCGTGATTTATATCATGTGGCCAAAATTTACTGCCTCACTAGTATCTGAAGTGTTTTGCTCCATCTGATCACTGCATACTCCTTGTAGAACGCTCTAAGGGTTAGGGTTCAGTAACTATTTCCTTCCATTATACTATCCTGAACTTTCCCTGGAGAACTGAACTGCTTTCAATCTACTTATGTTAGTCCAGGTATGGTAAACATGCTTGCTACCACAAAGACAACTTGCAATTTTCAGTATTGAGCAGTAAACAAGGCTTTAAAATTTCTTGTAACTTATCATTACTTCCCAAAGAGTCACAGATGATTCCTATTATGCAGGATCGTGTCAGTCAGCTGAAGCAAGAGCTTAAAAATTAGACTTTATTAGGAGTTTTATTTCTCTCTTCTTTTTATTAACTGTTTTAACCTTTGGGCCTTGCCTTGGGAACGATCTGCTGTAGAGATAAATCCTTCTGAAACAAAGCAGTTGCATTTTGCAAAGGCTCTGAAGAGTTCAAACTGTAATGCTGTCACGTAAGTCTTCTAGTTACTACTTAGAAAGCTTCTTAGCTTGTTTAACTGATGAAGGGACACACCAGTCACATTGACTGCAGACTTACTGGAATACATTTTTATGTTTTTGCTAAACTCTTAAGAATAACATCCCAAATGGTTATGCATTATGTTTTTCAAACGTTGTAACTCTTTGGCAGTTGCTCAGATCTTAAAAAAAGAAACCCTTTCTCAATGTGTTGATATTAAAGATCGTATCACCTTACGTAAGCAACATCATGTTTCTTCATAGAATCATAGAATGGTAGAGTTGGAAGGGACCTTTAGAGATCATCTAATCCAACCCTCCTGCAGAAGCAGGTTCACCTAGATCAGGTCACACAGGAACATGTCCAGGCAGGACTTGAAGACCTCCAAGGAAGGAGGCTCCACAACACTTCTGGGCAGCTTGTGTCAGGGCTCCCTCACCTCAACAGTGAAATAGTTGTTTTTTCTTTTATATTTAAGTGGAACTTTTTGTGTTCCAGCTTCATCCCATTGCCCCTTGTCCTGTTGCTAGCTACTATAGAAAAAAGGGATGCCCCAGCCTCCTGACACCCACCATTTAGATATTTGTAAATGTTAATAAGATCCCCCCTCATGCTCCTCCACACTAAACAGCCCCAGTTCCCACAGCCTTTCCTCATATGAAAGATGTTCCAGTCTCCTTTCTTCTGATGATTTCTCTGAAAGAAAATCGAGATCATTTGGTGTGTAACTCTTAACGTGTAGAGTTACCTTTATGCAGCTCCAGAGCCATGCTGACTGCGTCTCCTTTCCCAGCCAGCTTTACAATCCTTTAGACTCATTCCTGTTGGTCTTTCCCAGTGGTTCTTTTGTCGTAGCATAACTCTATGTTGCTGCCCCAATGACTTTATTTCATTAAGATTTACTTGATTCTGTGTTCAGCAAATACCAACACCAATTACGTGTATGTCACACAACTACTGGAAATGTGGGTTTGTCACATCTCTAATAAAACAGGTTCTCTCTTCCTTTTGCTGAGGAGGCAAAAATCTCTTGCATAAATAAAAGTGGTGGCTATTAAATGTGCTTCCTGCTGGGCCTGTAGCTGTAGGTGGGCTTTGCAGCAATTTGTCTGTGGGTAATAGGATATTTTGTAGCTGAGGAATAAAACTCAGTTTATAGTAATATAAAAGGAAGACCACCTAATAATAGTTGCCTTACGCTTGTGTGAGGTGGAGTCCTGCCACTACAGCTATCTGGGATTTAATTTGAATTGAGCAATTGCATGTGTGGATAAGAGGCACAAGATGGGTGCAATGACAGCCATGGTGTGTTTGTTACACAACAGGAGCTGAGTGCCTCCTGAACTTTTTTAAGACGTTAGTTTCAGTAGTGCTGCTGAAACTCTTTTCAAAATACAAGGGCTAGTTTTGCTTCCTTGGTCTTATCTAAATGAGAAGATTTATTACTCTTCTCACGTTTAAAGTGATATTGTACCTCGATACAGAGCTGGTTTTTGGAGACAAAACGAGCTCCACAGCTGCAGATTGCAGAGCCTCAGTTACTTCCAAGGGGGGTTGGACTGGATGATCTTTAGAGGTCCTTTCCAGCCCTTGGGATTCTGTGATTCTGCTTCCTGAAAGCATCCCCTTTATTCTTGCTCTACACCTTTCTGCATTAGCTAATTAGATTTTCATGGTGAGCTTTTTCCATTGGATTAGTCTCCGAGTCACTTTGTTTCAGAGTTTCCATTAAACTGTGCAGTTAATTAAAAGTAACTTAGTTTTCATGTTCTCCCTCTGAGAACAGAGGAAAACTTCCACCTCTCTTTGTGAAATGGCATTAAGGCAAGTACAAATTTTTACTGTTAAGATGTGTAGCTGAATATTCCTCCTTGAGATGCAGGTGCTCAGCATATAACTTGCTTTCTGTAAAGGAAACTGTAAATATCCAGGACCTCACTGAAATTCTAGTTTGCTTGCTTGCTTAGAAATTTAGGCAGCTGCATCTTGTACCAGAGTCTGCATAAAACTACAAGAGCAGGTATTATAAAACCCAGAATCTGACTCCTGGTCTTGTACCCGTTGTTTTTCATGACGGAGTTGAAAGTTGCTCACAATACAGGGCATCTCTTAAGTGCTCTGTGTTGATGGTCTTATAATTATAGCACACCTAGTGCTGCTTTTCTTCCTGTTCTCCATTAAATCATTTGTCCTGTAGTGGTAGTAGGACACTTCCATTTAGTGAACTTTGCTTCTGTCCCTGCTGACTTTCTGATCACTCAATATGACAATTAGAGTGTGGGTTGGGTATTGTGGCTTTAGGAAAAAGTAACATGACTTTGTGCAGCCTGGGAGCTGACAAATTAATAGCAGGATCCCTGGTTCACAGCCTTACTAGTCTCTATTTGTTTGTGAAGTAATTTGACAGGGTGACTCAGTGTAGTTCCTTGTTACTCTCCAGTCTGGCTGGGGAGGTTACTCATCTTACTTCTGCTTTCAACGTTTGGAAAGTTTTCTGTTTGTCCAGTTCTGACATGGGTGATGCCTCCTTCTCTTATATGATATTGGATTGCCCATCTAAAGTGTAAGGACTTCTTCAGAAAGTTTTTGTGAGAGAAATGAGCTTGGAAATGAGAAGCCAGCCAGGTGACATTTCTGTGGTAGCAACACTGCATTGTGGGACTTCAGGAGTCCCATGTTTTTCCCCAAGCCTCCTGTTCCATGTTGGACTAAGCAAAGAGCCCATACGTGCTTTTCTTAGGGAGAACAAATGCCTACAGAGATATGTTGTGTGCCATTATAACAACAAAATGCAGGTTTTGGTCTGTTGAGAGTCAGGAAGACTTGTCTGCTCCCTCCAAGTGAAGGAATAAAAGAAGAATGTCTGAGTTCAGCATGAGGTTTAAACAGGGCACAGCCAGGAGGTGAAAGAAGCCAGAGGAGCTGAAAGCTTACGTTACTCTTGATTTTTACTTGATTGATACTATAAATCATTAACCTGCCTTATATATGTATGTTTTGGTTAAATAGAGTAAATTGAGTGACTATATTTAAAAATTTAAATCACCTGGATATTAAAAAAAACTTCTGGGAAGAGAACTGCCTTTTCATTCTGCAGCTTGCCTGGTAACTTCTGGTGTCTTACAATGGATGTACTTGACCTGTAATGGTTCATAGAATCATAGAATGGTAGGGGTTGGAAGGAACCTTTAGAGATCATCCAGTCCAACCCCCTTGCAGAAGCAGGTTCACCTAGATCAGGTCACACAGGAATGTGTCCAGGCAGGTCTTGAAGACCTCCAAGGAAGGAGCCTCCACACTCTCCCTGGGCAGCCTGTGCCAGGNGGGAGCCCAGAACTGGACACAGGACTCCAGATGAGGCCTCAGCAAGACAGAGTAGAGGAGGGGGCAGACCCTCCCTCGACCTACTGACTACACTCTTCTTGATGTCCCCCAGGATGCCATTGGCCTTCTTAGCCATGAGGGCACATTGCTGGCTCATGTTTAGTTTATTGTCAGCCAGGATTGTCTGTTGAGAGGCCTAAATATGGAGACCATTTGTAGACAGCTAATGGGAAAAGTTGCCCAGCCCTCTGAAACGGTAGTTCTCTGCAAAGAGTGAACCTCGTCCGCTGCAGGGGAGTGGAAGCGTCACTTCTCATACACTGGAAGGTCAAAGGCTGAAAGCAGAGTTCCTGCTTCTCCGATTGAAGAGGTGATTGCTTTTACAAGGAAATAACTTGATGTATTTCCTCCTTGTCTGATTTAATATTTTGCAGCCATTCCTCTTTTTGTTGCATTCGGAATCATTTAATGGCTCGTTTGAGGTAATCAATTTTCAATGGGAAAAGGGAAGAGGTTAATGAGATGGCCTAAATTTTTCACATTGGCACTTTGAATTAAGGCAAATGAACGTGACTTGTGGAGTAATGTAATCTTCTAATCACTTGTGATAACATCAGTTCTGAAGGTAAAAGCTGAAGGTTTCAATTTTGCCTGTTAATTTGTTTCAGGCAGGTCGCTTGGTTCGATGAATAACGTGCATTGTTAAAACTGTACTTGGAGGGGAAACGTATGGCTTTCCTGCCTGAGCACTGTACAAGTATTATATTGTCTTTTTAAAACCAAAACAAATTGAGAAGTATGACTGAATGTCAACAAGTGATTATAATCTTAATTGAAACTGGTCTGCAGTACTTGTATTTAATGGTGGAGTTCATAATGTGGTCTAAAAAATTAGCTGGTAATGAAGGTATTAAGTGTAACGAGTACCTTTGTGGATTTCTACTTCCTTTTTGGAACTGGGTTCCTAGGGAGAAATGCTCTTGTAATTGGTGATATTTTATAGTCTCATACGTAACCAGGTGGAGACATTTTTGGTGTGATTAGAATTATTTCTCTCATCTTATTTGCCTGTCCCAAATCCATCCATGCAGTTTCAAACACCACCCTGTTTCAAAGCGTGGATGCAGGCTCATAATTGAGGGCTGTACAGTTCTTTCCCACCACAGCTTTGCTCTCTATCTGAGAGAAGAATCTGACTGCTTTTATAGTATCAAAGCCTGGATGGGAGACTCTTTAACTAATATTCATTTCAAAATGTGTTTTAAATTCACACAAATGGGTTAATTTAAAAAGCATTGTTTCTCTGTTGGGCACTGCTCAGCTGCCCTCCTGAAGTGTTGTCTCTTCCAGTCACCAAAAGACACTGAAGTTCCACAGCCTGTTGAAAAACAACTGACTGGAGTTGGGTGCTGCTTGTGGCAGAGGCAGCAGTGGTGTTGTCCTGTGGAGACAGGGCAGTGGGGCAGCAGGCTCTTGCTGAGGTACAACCATAGAATCATTTCAGCCAGAGGAGACCTTTAAGATCATGGAGTCCAGCCTTTGTCCCAGCCCTATCAACCACTAGACCATTTCCTCAAGTGCAACATCCACCCATCTCTGAAACCCCTCCAGGGATGGTGACTCCAGCACCTCCCAGGGCAGCCCGTGCCAATGCCTGACAACCCTTTCAGGAAAGAAATTCCTCCTCACATCCAGCCTGAACCTCTCCTGGAAAAACTTGAGGCTGTTTTCTTGTGTTCTGTTGCTTGTTACTAGTGAGAATAGACCAACCCTTGCCTCGCTACAGCTTCCTTTCAGGTAGTTGTAGACAGCAATAAGGTCGCCCCTGTGCCTTCTTTTCTCCAGGCTCAACAGCCCCATATCCCTCAGCCATTCCTTGTGAGATGGGCTCCAAATCCATTACTAGCTTGATAGCCCACCTCTGGATCCTCTCCAGCACCTCAATGTTGTTCTTGTAGAGATGAGCCCAAAACTGGACACAGTATTTGAGGTGTGGCTGAGTACCTCCCTGCTCCTGCTGACAACACTGTTCCTGATCCAGGCCAGGATGCCATTGGCCTTCTTGGCCACTTGGGCACACTGCTGGCTCCTGTTCAGCTGCTGCTAATCCACACTTTCAGGTCCCTCTGTGCCTGGCAGCTTTCCAGCCACTCCTCCCCAAGCCTGTAGCACTGGCTGGAGGTTGTTGTGGCCCAAATGCAGGACCCGGCACTTTTCTGCAACCAGAAAAGACAGTGCTTGTACTTCTAAGACAATGGGGATAAATGCATGTTAGAATAAAGCAAGTATGATCTGAGAAGAGCAGCAATGTTCAGGATGTTGTATCAGGCAGGTGCTGTCTATTAAAAAAAAGAACAAAGTATGTTCAATGGGTTTCACCTTCAAGGTTCTGTAGTAGTAATTTAATCCTTTTCTTCAGGGTATGATGTCAGGCTGCTGTGTCCCTCACAAGGATTGTAGAGCTTGATTAACTTAGTCTTACAGAAGCCTAACTTGTTATCCACGGAACTGCTTTGTCAGAATAAGTTGGCAGTAGGGTTTAGATCTAGTGAACTTCCTTAGTTTCTCTGGTGTGAGCAGGAAGGATGTGATGAGTGGCATTGTGTGGTCTGGCATTCTGCTTCCTTCCTCCTCGGAGTCTTGAGACCCCTACTGGACATTCAACTTGCAGTGACAGGGTGCTGCATCTCTGTGGTGGGGTAGCAGTGGTTTGTTCTGACCTAGGACCAGGCTTCTTTGTAAAGCTGTGGTCCTTGCCTGCTGAAGTGCTACACTCTTAGATGACCCTTTAAAAACTTGGGTTCCTGTTTAATTTTCTGTTTGATATTTGTGTGTGTGTGGACTGAGATGTTCCTGTTCTCATTATTGTGCGCTTTGGGGTTTATAAATAACTGATGTGTTCTTGTTAATTCTGACAAACACAGAGCTGATGTAGCAAGCATGTTGAGAAACTTTTTTTTGCACAGCTAAGACTCCGCAGGATCTTTGCTGCTTCTAGTTTATAATTAACTCTGCAAACAGTCATGAGCATTAAAAGTGTAATTTACAGTGGAACTTTCTTTTGTCAGAAGGTTGTGATCTTTTACGATGACAATGTGCTGAAGGTGTGTTGACCTGAATGCTTAATAATGTAGCAGTCTGCTTATTTCTAAAAGATGCAATGATCCTGTTGCTGCATTTACCTTCCTTCAGTATCTGTAGGACACAAATGGGAAATGTGAGTGCATTCTCTTCTAACCTGTAATCTGTACTATGGAAGCAGAGTGTATGTAGTTCCCCAAACAGACTTGAGCCTGTGAAGTCTCTCTTAAATTTCTGAAGATATTCTTCTTGATTTCATTTCTCTTTCTCCTCCTAGTTGTTTGCAAAGCACTCTTTAGTTCTTTTGTCACATTTGTAACATTAAAACTATTGAGATGTATTAAATGACGTTACTCTTGACTGCAGGCATTGGGAGTTCGAAGGAAAACACAGGTCAGCTTTTACGTGATGAAACTGACCTGGCAAAAATGAGCATGTGGAGGAATGGCAAGCCAGAGCAGGATGAGATAAGGCAGATAGACTTTGGAGGACAAGCTACCTAACTTTTTACTACTAATGTATATTACTGTAATTGTATTTGATGGGAGAGGGCTAATATTGGTGGTTCTGCTGTGGCAGGGAGGTTGGACTGGATGTCTTTATGCCCCTCCCAACCATTGAACATTCTGTGATTCTGTGGTTTGAGGCTACTTACAAATGCATACTATCAAAATCTGGGGTGGTTCTTTGCTAGCTAACATCTTATGAAGTTGTATTTCACTAGAAGTGCACTTGACAATGGAGTAGGAATGTGTGGAGCAGAAATGCCCTTGAAGTATAAACTCCTTTTCATTCTTCTCTGTGCTCACCACATGGATGTTATAGATTATTCAGAAAGTGATAAATGTAAGACCAGAGTTGCAGTGGATTGGGAATTTGACTGTGTTAGAGGCAGGAGACAACACTTAAGTACATGCTGTGTTGAAATGAAACAGCCCCATGAACTTCTCTAAGTACTTTATGTTCAGGATGTGGAAAACTCTATTTGAAGTTGCCCGTGGCAGTGTGAGCCCATAGAATAAGTTAAGTGGAGATGAAAAATAATTGTGGCTAGCAGCACTTTTCCTTAGGGGCTCATATTAACAAGAAAAATAAGAATGATATTTAAAAAATGAACTGTTCTTCTTGCAGTTTCCCTTTGGTGGTAACCTCTTATGCCTCTGTAATTCTGCCGTGAGTTTAAAATGTGTTAGACTGCCATAACTATCAGCCTGCCTTTAGTTACGAGGTGGTACAGTCACTCTTAAACTTAACTCTCCTATTACAGAAAAGTTAATACTGGAAAGAAGAGCTGGTTAAACACAACTCCTTGTAGTTGGGTTGCATTCGCTGTGGCCAGGAAGTGGTTATGCATAGGAGTGACAGAAGCATTCTCAGGACGGCCCTGGCCTGTGTTCCTCTAGTCTTGCTGTTTGTGCTTTGCTTCTGCAGTATGTTCTCAGACAGTGGGCACATAATCCTGTGATGGTGACAGCCTTGCATGAGGGTTGATAATAACCCATGTAGAAGTAGTGCTCTGGAAACCTGTGGTGTAATTCAGTGCAACTGGTTGATAGCTGCTGAAGCTGCAGATGAAAAGGATCTCTAAATCTGCACTACGTTTATGTGAGTGTCTTGAGCAGCCAGATAGTTTACCAAACCCTGCTGGGATTTTCTCCTCTAGGAAAGTGAGGTTTGTACCTTCTGCTTTCAACTAAGCAACTAATCTTCTGGGGCATAGTAGCTGAATTCTTTATCGCTTTAAATTTACCTTCAACTCAGCAGCAGTACAATCACTAGATACTTTCCTTTAGCTGAAGTGTTCTTGAAATGTTTCAGTTGTGCAATGTGTAGGGAGGAGAGCTGCACAGCCTGTCAGCCCAGCGCTAAGCTGAGCTTATGCTCTTCAGAACTCTGGGGCTGCAGATGCAACTTGGAGTCAAAATACTGTAATAGGGGAGAATCCTGTGGGATGCTGGCAGTGTGATTTGGTGGCTGTCAGCAGAGTACTTGCCTCTTCTCAGTCTCAAACAGTTTTAATCTGCAGCAGTCTGTGTTGAATGATTATAAATACATAGAATCATAGAATGGTAGGGTTGGAAGGGACCTTTCAGTCGCTTGGAACAAATGTCCTTTCCATGAGGCAAGAAGATGTCTTACGCTTTTAAAAATAATTCCTTTTGCATAATTCTGTGTTGTATTACTTCAACCTCAAGATGTAACCATGCTTTTTAAGCAAGAGGATGTAGTAAGGGTGTTCCTCTCTAAAGAGAGGTCAGAAATGAATGACAAAGGCTTCTTTTGTGTTGTTTCAGCATATCAAATCATTGAGGCTGCTTTGGAGTGGGATTTTGTTTTTCAGTAAGGTCATTAGAAATCCAACCTTGTAGGTTAAGAGCTTTAAAAAACCCCAAATCAGTGATTTGTGTGGTCAAGTTTTAAAAACTTTACTCCAGAAAGTTCTTATGAATTCCAGAACTATACAGCCTGAATTCTGATGGAAGAATGAGTTCCATATGAGAAGTACTTGTAATTCATAACTTACTATGTCCAGTTCTGGGCTCCTCAGTACAAGCAGGATGTGAATGTACTGAACCAAATCCACTGAAGGGCCATGAAGATAATTATGGGCTTGGAGTGTCTGACATGCAGGGAACGGCTGAGAAATGGGGTTGTTCAGCCTCAAGGGAATCCCAGAGTCTTAAGAGTTGAAAGGGACCTCCCTGCCAGAGCAGGACCACCTAGACTAGGTCACACAGGAACTCATCCAGGTGGATTTGGAATGTCTCCAGAGAAGGAGACTCCACAACCACATCTGAGCAGCCTGACAGAGCTCCCTCACCCTCACAGTGAAGAAATTCTTCCTTGTGTTTCTTTGGAACCTCTCATATTCCAGCTTGTACCCATTGCCTCTTGTCCTACACCCACCCTTTATGTATCTGTAAACATTAATCAGGTCACCCTTCAGCCTCTTCCAAGCTAAAGAGCTCCAGCTCCCTCAGCCTTTCATCATAAGAGATGCTCCACTCCATCATCTTTATGACCCTGTGCTAAACTCTCTCAAGAAAGCTCTGAGGATCTTAGCAACAAGTATGAGTACATGGCTGGGGGGTAGAGAAGATGGAGTCAGACTCTGAGGACAAGAGTGTGACAACACACAAATGTAGGAAATTCCAGTTAAATGTAAGAAAACATCTTTACTGTGGGGATGGCAAAATGTGAGAATGGGTTGCCCAGTCTGGTGGTACAGTCGCTGTCCTGGAGACAGAGAAAAAACCCAGATGGACCTGGCCTTGAGCAACCTGCTTTGGACAAGGGTGTTGGGCTACAGACATACAGAGGTCCTTTCCAACCTGAACAAACCTGTGGCAATCACATAACCTAGTTAATACTGTTTTACACCAGTGCTTTGTGTGCTTATTAGTCACTTAATACAGCAGAGGTGGATGTAGACATCACTGTTTTCTGTTCAGTGCCCTGTCTGAATTCTCTCTCTGGCTTTGTTCAGGCATATGCTAACTGTCAGGAAGTGTTACTGACCTGATGCTTATTTTATGATACTACAAAGTATTTCTTTTGCTTTAAATGTCTTGTATGAAGGAGGATTTCTTTTTCCCCCCCTAAAGTTTTTATGTTACTTTTCAATCCTATAATAGTTCACGATCTCTCCTTTTATAGTAACATCCTTCAAGCCCTTGCTGGATGGCGTTGGCTTTAAGTTTTCAACAAAGTTTTCAGATGCATCAATTTTGTACCTGCTTACCCTATCTTTAGCTAGTTTATATTTAAAGACTAAAGATATGTGTCTTAAAGAGCTCATCGCTTGATGATCACAAAAACTTGAAAGTGCTTTGAAACTTGCCGTGTTTTTTTCTAAAAATATCCTTTAACATTTCTCAATGTTTTTCAAGTTACACTTTTAACCATTCTAGCTATTGCAGATGAGACAATTTTTTATCCTCTGAAGTGGACACTTTCCTATTGAATAGTAAATTCCTTGTTGTAACACTTTCAGCTGCCTGTGAAATCGTGCTACCAAGAGAACTATGTGGAATGCTGTAGTGATGTGACCTATGTCACATTGTTTGACTATTCACTTGACTGTGAGCTACCTGTTTGGTGGGATGAAAATGTGTTGACTTTTCCTGTGTTCCTAAAAATGAAATGCTATCAGGCAGAAGTTAGAAATAGTTTTATATTAAGTCTGTAGACATAAAACGAATGAAGGTTACTCCAGGCTATGTGAAAGTTACGTGGTAATCATTACTGGGTAACTGTTTTTAGGACCCTTGCTATCATTGTACTGATGGTTTGAGGTAGAAGGTGATAGCTTCTGTGTGTTGAAACTTACTGTTTGGTCTTTCAGAGCTGTTGAGTCCCAGAGTGAGGGACAGTGTGCTCCAGTGGACTCCCTGTGGAGACGTTACAGTGAATTCGAGTTGTTGAGGAATTATTTGTCAGTCACCTATCCACATATCGTTGTTCCACCTTTGCCAGAAAAAAGGGTAAGGAAGCTGAGGCTGGAGCTTAACTTGTATTGCTTGTTACTAATTTACTATTAACACTCTCCTGTTTAAATAGGCTGACTTTGTTTGGCATAAGCTATCAGCAGATAACATGGATCCAGATTTTGTGGAAAGAAGAAGAATTGGTTTGGAAAACTTCTTGTTACGTGTGGCTTCACATCCTGTTCTTTGCCAGGACAAAGTCTTCTATTCATTTTTAACCCAGGTAAAGTGATATGTTTTCTAAACACGTTTTTTAGTGATTATCTGAGATAATGCACTTCTTCTTTCTTCCCACTGACCCATAACTTGTTCTGTGTCTAGAAGGACAGACAATGTGAATAAAGAAGTGGAAGGGGCTTGACCATCTAAAAGCTTCTTGACAGTCCGTTGCTGTTGTACAACTGACCTTTTAATATACCTTATGACTTTTTTCCACTCTAGTTTTAAGGCTCCTAAGAGAGAATTTCCACCTCTTTGGAACAGCTTATGGTGAACTTAATGTGTAGGTTGGGAAAGCTTCCCTAGAACTTCAGCTGACATAGTTAGCCTGCTATTCTGCTGGCTGCAGAGGCAGTAGTGGCTTCCAATTCACTTTTTGGATATGCATGACTTCTCTAGCTTTGCAGTTTGAAATGTGATCCATTCATATGTGTTGTGGTCAAAAACCGATACAATATGTTATGACAGAAGTTGTGATCCAGTTGTCAACTAAAGCATTGCATTCTGCAGTTTTCAACTGAGATGTTGTATGAGGGTTTTTTTCTGTGCTTTGAGAAATTCCCAAATAGTGAACTAAGCAGATATGTTTACTGGAGCACAGTGGAGTATGTAGATGAACTAGTGTATGGCAGTTGAAAACAGCAGACAGCTAATTACTAAATGGGAGGGAAATGACTGAAGGTGCACAGCAAACAATTGTCATCTGTGTATTCTCTGTATGCTCTCTGCCTCAAGCTGCGAAGATCCTTGGAGCTGCTGAGCATCTAATATGCAATAAATAACTACCCTTCTTTTTAAAGAGCTGAGCTGCTACTTCAGATAAAGCTGTGAGGCTCCTGCTCTCAGTTGACAGAATGAGGTAATTGAGTAGTGAGGAGGAGAGAGGGTTTTTTGGGGGAGAGGTTAGCAGGTAAGCACAACATAATGACATGCTATTCTTCATGCAGATTCTTAAAGACACAGGGAGGATAGCTGAGGCTTACTGGAGAAGCTCTTCTGATAAAGGGACTGATACAGGAATAACAAAAGCCATGGCACTCTTAAATCACTGTAACTGAATGTTCTTTTCCTGTATTTTTAGGAAGGTGGATGGAAAGAAATGGTGAATGAGACTGGATTTCAGTTAAAGGTAATTACTGTAGTTGTGTCTTATGACTATTGTGACACAGAAATACTCCAGCAAAAACAGGTTTTAGGCTTTTTATGAAAGGCTGTTTGCTGTTAGGCCTTGCTTTACATATACTTGTAACTGCAAAACCCACTGGTGTTTTTAGCATGTAATAGTTAAGACTTCAGCTGTCAAGCTCTTTAGCTGCCTTATTAATAATGTGCCTATATTTGATGCTCAACCTTGTAATTCTGCTAGTAATGTAGAGTTATGATCCTTGTAAGCTTTAAAGCTTACTTGAGCCCATAGCAGTGCTTGTGCCTATTGTCAATTTAGCTTAGCATTGTTGTAAAGATGGGTGTCAGGTTCAGCCTGCCAAGAGGTGCAAGGTGTCAAAAAGTAAGCAAAGAGGTCTGAAAGGTAGGACTTGTCTACAAGGGTAGGTTGCTGAAAGAGTCTAAGACAGATGGATTTGATGCCCCTTGATTGTTTAACAGAATGTGTCTTGAAGTAGTACCCGTTGACATCAGTGAGTTTTTGGCTGGGTAAACTGGTGGAAGGCTTGCAGGGTTAAATGAGCAAAGGTTACCTGTCTGTACAGGACAAGAAGCTGTGAGAAGCTTATAGATTGCTGGGCTGTGCCTGCCTAAGTTACTATATGGTAACATACTGAGCTTTTGTTTCATTGTAACGTGATCAACTCTCCTGACCTCACCACTGAAAACTAGGTGGATTACTAAGAATTCTTCTGAATAGTGAGAGCTAAAAAACCCCCTGGTGCTCTTATCCTCAATGTCCAAGGGGCTTGGATACTGACACTTAATGTTAATAAGTTGCCAGTAATTCTCTTCCATTGTGATAGAGCTTATGTATTGTTAGTGTTCATAATGGAAGATAATGTCAAGCTCTCAAGCTGTGTTTTCCTAGCCAACACATCTTTATTTCAGCTTACAGTCATAGGACTTCAGAAGTTTGCACTGGCAAGGTATGCACAGGAGTGCACACAGTGCTGTGTGTATAAAAGAAAACTCATAGCAGAATGCTGAGAATATTTGTCTAGGTGAAACCATATTGTAGACGAAATGAGAGATGAGCAAGTCCTTTTTTTCCTTCTGGAGTCAATTGTGTGTGTAGTTTCTCTCTCAACAGTTCCTGTTTCCTCAGGAATGAAAGATAATTTTTCCACAAAAGCCTGGGAAAAAGCATCTCTCCTTTATTCAACATCTGAAGTATAAAACCTTCGAGATTGTCCTTACAGTGTAGAGCTAAATAGCTTTCAAACCTCTATTCCCTGTATGTCTTAGAGTAGAACCAAACCACTGGTTTACATGCTGCTGCTGTCTCTGCTGCTGGTGCAGTAAAGCAGGATGTGTCTTTTGTCCCAAAGGGTTTGAGCCAGGCTAACTGAACTTTAAATTAGGCATTAATGCAGTGTAGCATGTTACAGCTGAATGTTGATGTTGGAGACTTTGTTTACTCTGCCAACTGTATCATTAAATCATGCCTTTCTTCTCTCCCACCCCCAGCACTTAATTTTATTCTTTGAGGGATTTTTCATTGAGGTTTTAACCCTTCCTTCAGGAAGGAGAAAATTCCCCTCTCTTTCTAGTTTACTTAAATCATTATGGGATCATAGTATGAGTTAACTGTCTGAAGACTCCTTGACTGAACCTCATTTGATAGGGAGTTGATTTCTAAAATGCTTGTGCATCTTAGTCTTAAATCAAGTTTAAGACTGGGCAGACATTTTTGTAACAGCATAGCTCTGTGTGGTTCAGAAGTGGTGTGTGGGAGTTAGTGAGCTGTTAAGGGCAAGAAGGAAACAACGTCGCTGTTGTGTGCTTACTGAACTCTTCCTTCAGAGCACTACATGTACCTGTAACAAAAGGCAAAACCTTGCCTTGTGAGTCTTGTGGAAAGTGATCCTTTTCCAATGTAAACCTGTTGTTTGAACATGAACAGAGGATTTTGTGAAACAGCTACTCGAAGGGAAGGACTCTGATGTAACCTCAGTGTGTCTCAGTGGTGCTTGTACTGTTAGAGGATGTGAGGAGTACATGTAGGAGTCTCTGAACAACCCCAAATCCTACAGACTTGTGTAGGGACTGGTAGGGATAGAGCAGAGGAGGTCCAAGGCCATACAAGCCCATGGAGCATTCTGAATCATGGTAAAGCCTGGAGCTGGAGTTACTGCAGTGTTTAGTGTTCTTCATGCTGTCTTGAATGTGCTTCCCCATGCTGCCTTTGTCTTCCCTTTGCAAGATATACTTAGGAGACCACTGCATGTAGTAGTAACAATGAACCTGTTTTCTTCCAGTATCAGTCTTAGCCTTGCAGGTTTCATTCACTTCCCGTTTGGGCTGTGGGTTATGTTCAGTATCGGTGGTTGGATGATTGGAAGGAGGACAGCTAAATTTAGCAGGATTTCCATCAGTACCACTCTTTCTACTTGCGAGAAAGAAACTGCTTTTCTTTCAACTTGGTTGCTCTCCTAAGTGTCCTCCAGATCTGGAGGCAGCTCCAGGTGAAAGGAACTTGCTAATATTTGAATAAGGATAGCTTCAGCCCCAACGCAGTGGATGTGGAACAGTCTCAAACAGTGCCTGTCTCATGTAGAAGTTATTGAAGGTTCTTGGTTTTGGAAAAAAAATGTGTTCCCTTCACTGACAACTTGAAAGTAGCTCTTCAAGCTCCAAGTTGGCTGTAACAGTGCACAAAATATTCCTGTCTCTTACACTAGCGCTAACAAATAGTGCTGAGGTAACTTCCTGCTTGCAGTTGTGGCACAGTCCATTAGCTAA
Source organism: Urocolius indicus (assembly GCA_013401255.1). Lineage (NCBI taxonomy): Eukaryota > Metazoa > Chordata > Aves > Coliiformes > Coliidae > Urocolius > Urocolius indicus. The sequence goes on along the minus strand of WBNH01002594.1, from coordinate 218,740 downwards.
GAGAGTACACTATAGGAAATCTGTACACCTCATGAGATGTGTTCATTTATTATTCTTTCACTGGAAAGAGGGGTGTTTTGATGAAAGTCAACTCCAACCATTTTCCCCAAGTTGGGAGTTTTCCTGCCGTATAGATGAGCCCCAAGTGAGCTGTATGGAAAATGCCAAATAGAAATGAAAAGCTGTGGTGATGTGAAACCTCTGTGGATGAGGCTGGGATGTCTCATCTGTGGTAGTGTCTTATTAAGAGTAAATACCCACCGCATAGTTCAATGTTTAATTAAATACTTCAGACCCCACAAACTCCTTAGACAGTTCCCATACCAGTGTTGCAGTCATTGGAAAATGAACATCTCAAGGTAAAGTAGCCAATTACCTTTTTAATTAGGTATTGAAGTTCCTTCTGTAGTGCTATGTAGTGCTATGATCTAGGAAAGCACAGAGTGTTAAAAATAGCTCTATTCTGAAATACAAATTACATATTTTCTGTAAAGTAAGTCATAAAATAAGAGAACACTGTATATAAGGCTTTGATTTCACTTGGGAGCTGCTCCTAGTAATAAAGAGCATGTAGAGGTCATTCTACCACTGGTTTTATTTGGTTTGAAAAGTATAAAATAGTTTGTCCATATGGTCTTATGTTACCTAATTGCTTCATCTAAAAAGAATGTAGGGCTGTGTATCTGAACTCAGTGATCTGTGTAGCACTTTAAGAAGGGACTATTTTTGTGGGATTTGGATTATACCAGCTTAATTTTGGTGGATGCTGTTTACATCCTGATTCACTATAGTAGCTGAGTTTTTTTTTTTTTTTACTTTCTACTTAAAACAGTCTGATATGCAGGACAGCAAGTGTCAACTTCTTCAATACTTGAAGATACAAATATGGCAGGGAGGCAGGATTTTTTTTTCCTAATGGTGCTGCCAAAAGGCTGAGAATTATTTTTTGTCTCTGAAATTTCATTGCATTAAATTAACAATGTTGTTTTTTTTTTTTTTCCCTTTTTTTTCAGGCGGATTCCAGATTAAAAGCTCTTAATGCAACATTCAGAGTGAAAAACCCAGACAAGTAAGATTTCACATCCTTCTTCTCTCCCTTTCTCTCTTTCAGTTACAACTGTAACTTCATATGAGAGAATATTCCATCTCTTTAGAATAAATTCAGAGAAGAAAAATTATCTTTCTGCACTTCAGATCTTAACAGAAGCCCAGTAAGGAGGTGTAGTGTGAAAAGGTTTGGTAAATTCTGGTTCTGGGAGCAGGAAACTCGCAGAAAAAATGCCATCACTTCATACAAAATGAGGCTTTCCTTTTGGCTAGATGAAAAGGAAGGAATAAAAAAAAAGCCAGACCCAGAAAAAGAACCTCTTAATATTTGTTTGCAAAGAAGTCTTTCCAAGCAAGAACAGAATACAGATTGATAGCAGGTCTTTCCAGAAATCTGCTAGTGTACAATTCTGGATGCACGCACCCTGGTGTTGCAGATCATAGTTGTCTTCAAGCTGCCAATTTTCACAGATGCTTTTGGAAGTCTGGAGGTCATTTCAGCTCTGTTGTAGTCTAGGTAGCTCTGGGACAGGCACTAGAGCTGTCTGCTGGGTCAAAAACCTGGTCAGATGTGTTAAGGATGTGTAGTGGGAGGTTTGTCATGCCTTGGGTGATGTGGGGAGGGTAAAAGGAAAGTTTCTACTTCTGCAATAGATAGAAACATTAGTGTGCAGCGGTAGGGTCAAGAGTTATTTGCCATCAATAAGTAACAGATTTGTACAAAGTGCCCTCTGGGTTCATCTGCTGCCCAGTAGTGACAATGGGAGATGCTATTTAGGGAGAGTCCCTGTGTATGACTGCTCTCTGCTGTCTCTTCCCTTTGTACTTCCCTAACATCTATGAGTATTAAGGATGTTTGAGGGCACATGTTTCTATCATATCTCTGGCCTCTTTTAATAGACTTACCTGTGAATTGATCCAGTCCCTCGTTTTTTTTTTTTTACTATGCTTTTTGCAGCCTTCAGTGACAGAAAGGAAGCTTTTAGCTAGAGTTTTGTATAAAAGATAACATTGATGAATGACGTGGGAAGACAGCAATTCTCTCAGTAGCTAGAGGTGGAACTGGCCCCTTGTTTTAGTGCTTCATCCTTCACCATTTTTCTGTGTGGCTAGGAGTTAGCTTTTCTTGCTTTCAGGGCAGAAACCTTGCCAGCAGCCTGCCAATAAGGCATAGATGGGCAAGACTGGTTAAGGCTGAGACGAAGAACACACTGCTGGCTATTGAGTTAATTTAATGTTTCAGAAAACAAAGCTGCTGTGAGAAGTGTCTTGGTTAAAAAGACAGGAAAAGAGTTAATACAAGGAAAACATGAGGAAGGGCTTGTAACAAAAAGAGACCCTGAGTATGCGTCTCTTCATAGACTCCAGAACACTTAGGAGATATGGCAAATGTTCTTGCTTATATTCTGCCAGCTATGTAGCTTCCAAATTGAACTGTCGGGTACAAGTTGTTCAGTAAAGAACTCATGAACATAACTTGGTTTTTGTTAATTTTAGGCTTTTAGCATAGTTTGTGTGGCCCTTCCAGAAGGGATAATGATTTGCTCTGCCTAGGATACTTAACTTGAGCTGCCTGCAATCCAATGCCTTGCCCCACTGCATTACCTTTGCTTGTGTGACTGGTGGTAAAGTGGGTTCAGCAAACTCACCTTGCCAAAACATGAGATCTGCCTGTGAGGAGCGTAGGCTTTCAGGTTCTTGGACCAGGAAGGGTTCAGGCCAAGAGCAGCTGCAACTCCCAGTCCAGATTACCTTATGGTCCTGGGTAGCTGTACCCTTGAGCTTGGAGCATGTGAGGAGTTGTAAACAGCTGAGACAATGGTGGTCTAGGAGTACCAATGTAATCTGGGATCTAAACCTCCTCCCCCTGTGGGAAGCAATTAATACCTGTAATAATGGAATTATGGTGATAGAAATGTGGTATGCTGGTAGTCAGAGGTAAATTTGTATCTGCTGCAGGCCTCTCTCTAATTTGGCCTCACGGCACTCATCCTCTTAGTTCTCTTTCTGTGCTTTAGTCGAAACAGTAGCTTGCTTCTTGGTGAAAAATTTCTTTACAAAACACTAAATCTTTTTCTAAGGCATAGTTGAGAAATAAAGAAGTAACTCTTTTTTTTTCTGACTGGTTAGTTGGACAAGTGGTTTGCTCTGTAGTGAACAATGCTGTTTTTGTAGTGTCTTCCTTCACAAAACAGGAAAATGGCACTGGCCTCCCTGATGCAGGGAGAAGTACTGCTGAGTCAAACGCATCAGGTCACTAGCTACATTGAAATACTCTCTGTTGCAAATGACATTTGCTTCTTTGCCATTACTGTAAGAGAGATTTTTTTGAGAAGAAACCTGTTTGTGATGCTACAGAAATGTGACCTGACCTGTACTTCATTGGTGACTGAAGCTCTGCTAAATATCTAAACTGCCAGTAACATTGCAGAACTAGTAAAAGCAAAAGAAAAGCACTGGTTAAAAAAGCCTCACTGAGTGCTGTAGCTATGTTTTTTTTTCACACTTCTACTGTTAAGATGCAATAGGAAGTAATCATCCCTTTGTGTGCCTCACCAAACTCAGTTTGGGAGCTGCTTTTTAATGAATATCACTTTTTTTACATGAGCAATGAGTAGGACTTCAGCAAATACTTGTGAAATAAGTCCTTGAACTGCATCACCGCCAGTCTCTTAAAAACATGCAGCGGTTTGGTTCCCTGAAAGTTATACTTGTTCACTTTCAACCTTCACAGAAGATTGAACAAAGAATAGCATCACTTTGATTTATGCTTTTCTGAGACAATAAAAAGACAGCTTGATTCTGAAGTAGTAACTTTTTCATTCTAATGGAGGAGGAATTGGCATGAGGAGAAAATGTATTGCTGCTGGAGTCCAGGGTACTGAAGGTCCTCTGAGGTTCCTGACTCTTGCCTCCAGGGAGTACAGCACTCCTAAAAGCTGGTGTGGGGTTGTGGTGGTTTTTTTTTTTTTTTGCCACAAACCAGGATAAATAAAACTTTTCATTATAAATTTCTGGAGTGGAAAGGGGAATCTTCCTGAGCTGAAGGCATGCTTTTTATCTTTTGTTTTTAGTTCGGTTATTTCAGATACTTTCACCGTACGTGTCTGCAGCTGTCTGACATGCAGCCCTGCTGCGTGTTTTTACAAAGTGTAAACTGAAAAGATTGCTCTCTAAACCCCACTGTGCAGATCAATGATTCTGTTTATTTTTGCCATACAGTTTCTCTGCTGGCTTTTAAATCTTTTTGTGTACTTTAACCCTGTGTGTGTCATAATCTTATAAAAGATGCTCCTTGGAGATCAAAAAATATTAGAAAAGGTAATAAAAGCTTCTACTTCCTGAATGTAAGGAAGGGAATATTTTAGGGGAAGACTTCCTTGCAGGGGAAGAAGAGGTGTTACATGAAAAACCCTGGAATTTCATACTTGGTCACCCAAAACAAGTGACCTGACTCATTTCATTGAGACCTCTTGGGTACAAACTGTTCTGAAATACAGAGCCTGTGTGTGTGCCTCAGGTGGGAGGAAGGGTGAAAAAGTTTTTTTTTTTTGTGCTTGAACATCAACCTGGAAGGCTAATGTTAGTCTCCTTAATTATAGTTGTGGTTTTTTCCATGTTATTTATTTATTTTTCAGATCATTGTTCAGTAGTTTTAGATAAAGCTGTTTCTGGTTTCCCATCTGGATGAAATATGTTCTTGTGTACCAAAGTAGGTTATGAGATAGACTTGTGTGTAGTAGGGAGGGTTGATGTATACATAAATGGCTGTTGCTGTGGCTACATTGGTTACCTGTCACCAGCAAAGCTGTGGCAGCAGCCTCTGCCTTGTGATTTGGATGAGCTTAATGTGTTAAACTACCACTGAGGCTTAACTGGGGTGGGTGAAATGGCCAGGTCTATCAGGAGTGGCAGTGTGCCCATGGTTGCTTGCAGAGAGTACCTGCCTGGTACCTTGCTATATGCTGGAGTGATTTAATGGTTCTTAGCCATGCATGACTCCTGTACAGGTAGAGCTCTCCATAGAGTCTCATAACTAGTACCAGTTCTGTATGGCTTAGCCTTAGGGAAACTATGAGACTTGTGAATTGGTCCTTGAACTTTTGAAAGGCTATGCTTCAAACTAGCTAGATGGCAGCTTGAAAGTGAGGTGTCTTTGTGAGGCTGGAAATGCCAACACATTTGAATTAAGAGGTATGTATGCTTCAGCAGCTTTTGTCTTTGTGCTTCTTGAAAGCTTTCCTGTTCAACTTGCTTTTAGAAATCCCATTTAAAAAAAACCCAACACAATGATGTAGTAATTCCAGTTAGCTACTTACAGTCATAAAATAATCACAATGATCTGAACATTCATCACTTACACTAAAGGAATCTAGCAGCTCTGCAAGTGTTGGGTTGTTTGTTTTAGGGAAATGAAACTCCGCAGTGGCTTTTAGGAGTCTTCAGCTAATTCCACCTCAACATAATCCAGGCCCTGTCTCGATGGCTGTGGCATTGTGGCTCTATCTTGTGTTCTGTGAAAGCTTACTTTCATGATGCCTAATGATGTACTATCTGCTTCCTGCTCCCAGGAGATTCACTGAGCTAAAACACTATAGCGATGAACTGCAGTCTGTCATATCACACCTTCTGCGAGTCAGAGCTGTAAGTATTTCCCATGTGTGTCGTGACAAATGGTATAATTCTAAGGCAGTATTTCTTGTTTAGTCAGGAGAACTGGTATGTGTGCTCTAGAATTAGGGCAGTTTTGCCTGAGAGGGCCTGCTTCTGGAGCGTGGAGAAGATGACGGTAAAGTGATGTGCTGTTCAGGAGGGTAAAGGGATGTGCTAACTCAGGACAGATTTGGTGGGGAAAGAATTCTAAATGTGACAGCCAAGGTTGACACTCAGTGGAGGAGCAAACACACTTATGTTGTTAATCTACCCTCTCCCCTGATGGTCACGTATCAGTGGGAGGTGTTTTAAAGAGGCTTGGGATATCTGTTTCTCTCTGCTCAGCAGATGAGTTGCTTTTACTGGGTTTCTGGGCTGGGAAGGGTCCCAAAACACAGTTTTCTGGTCAGACATACATACTGCTTTGTTTCGCAGAGTTTGCAGTATGACTTGTGTATGCTTCCCAACACACTTTGTCCTTTTTTTTTTGGCTTGTTCTTCAGTCTGTAATGAATAACGTTCTTTTAATGCTGAGAACAGTTATGTCATGCATTAATATACTCTCTGGGTTAAGAATGGAAGGGGGTGGGTTTTTTTTTTGAAGTCACGAAAAGGAAATAGGAAATTGCAATGCCAATAATAAGGAGCATGATCCTTTTTTTAGGAGGTTCAGCAGGGAGTTAATTTTTCATGGAAACTGTGGCAGAGAGTACAGAGGGTAATTGATTGCCTTGTTGAGCTGAGGCTCTGGAGAGGATTAATCATGGGTACTCTCACGAAACTGCCGTTTTCTCAGGGCTGTGTATGCCTGAGATCTGTTGAGTAATTAGCTTCTGTTTCCTTTTTACCACTTTGACAGACCAGTAATGGTAACTCTTCCTGAACTTCAAGTCTCATTCATTGGTATATCAGGATTACAAAGGCATTTACCAGAGTTACAGGTCACACTTCAGAGTGTGCACGTGGTCTTTTCTGAGGTTGTTGCCAGCATCATAGTGCTGGCTGCAGCAGGTACTGACTCTCCATGCAGCTGAAATGCTGTATCTAGCCTGAGCATTAAGTTCTGCAGTGGATAGCTCACTTCCTTCCACTGAGCTGCATGGAAAAATCCAGTCACTTGCTACAATTTTACTGAAGCTTTCCTTATGGTCTTGGTGACAGGGTGGACATTTGTCTTGCCATTTTTCTGTTAAATAAGCAAGTGTATATACAGATTTGACATTATTTGGGTGAGGGAGGCTATGCCCTGCATCTGGTTATCAAAAACTGTAGGTAACTTGATTCCTTGTGGTTTCCATAGGCATATCCTATACATGAGCACATCCAAAGAAGTACTTGAAGTGTTGCTTTTCAGTGTCACCTTGATTGTGACTTCAGTCTTCAAGGCCTCAATACTGTTGATTCTTTTTGTCTTCAGTGGTGGTTTAGATTAGGTTTCAGCCTGGTTTTGTTTACCCGTGTAAAAATGTTAAGGCTTTAGCTTGAAATTTGTATTTGGGTTTTCACAAAGCAATTGCACTTGATGATGATGACCAAAACCTGACTCTCAAATGTTTTAGAGGGTAGCAGACCGGCTATATGGTGTCTACAAAGTCCATGGCAACTATGGAAGAGTATTCAGGTAAGAGTTCATGCAGTTTTTAAATATAGAGAATGAGAACTTGTTGGTTATGTTGTTAGGCTTTGGAAAAGTAGATCTGAAACGTTTTGCTATCTGCCTTGAAAAACTTTGTGCTGCAGAACTAATGAGACTTGTGTGTTGGGGACAGTGATCTCTGGATCTGCTGAGCTGATTCTGCAGTGGAACACTTTGGCATTTTGTTTTGTACTCCAGAACCTTTGGGGCTTTTGTTTGTTGTGTTGGCATTCTGTTTCTTCAGGAAGTAACTTACTGCCTCTTCTCATACAGTTGTCTCTGAAAAGCTTCTAGGTCATTTTAAAGGTTAAAAATCTACAACTATATCCAATTTTAGTACATTTTAAAGTGAATCTGCCAATCATTTTTTGATTTATGTGAGTGAATTGCATGCTCAAGTTTTCCATTTCACTGGAGAATTAAAGAATCTAAACTTCTGGTTAAGGGAAACCTCCTGCTTCTACACACTGTTCAAGTGCTAAATTTAATTCTCTGGGTTAATGGATTGCAGATGTCTTTCTCTTTGGGGGTTTTAAAGTGAAATTAGGTGTAGTTCTATAATAACGCAAAGACAAACAAATGTCAACATCAGCAGAGTGGAATGTTTATAAAAAAGTGAAGGACAGAATAGATGCATTAGATATAAATTATGTGAAATATAAGGGAACCTCCTCCTTTTTCTTATAAAGAGAGCTGTGGATGTAATTCTTGTAACTAAGAAATCTCTTAAGGTTTCACAAAGCTGAGAACACAATTAAAATTGCAATGTACATAATCAGATGTCCAGAACAAGTCTCTCCCTATCTTTTATTGTAGCTCTGTTTCCTTCTTTATCTAAATGATCTCCCTAATGTGAATAAGTAGTTGCAGTAATGAGAAGGTTGTAAGCTGATATTTAATGGCTAGGAAGAAACAGCAGCCTGTTATGAAAACAGAAAACAACATAACAGCAAATGGTTTCAGAAGCAGTAAAATGCCTGCAAATGTCAAATCCCACCTTCTGGTTTTTGGAATGAGAGGCTTCTATCTGATGTGTTGCAGGTCTGGAAAGCTTAGTTTCGTCTCGATGAACGTGTTAGACCCAATTCTAGTTTAGAAAGTTCCCCCCACCCACTCATTTTAAGTGTTAGAATGTGAGGTTTTTCTTTCTTTTAAAAAAATTGAATTGTAGCTATTTAAACAAGACTCTTTCTGCTCAAAACCAATCCCAAACCAAGAGTACTTATGAGGACGAGTTTAGGTGCTGGGGACAGTTGTTCAGCAGAGCGCAATAAATAGCCTTGCCACGTTGTCAGTGTTGCTCCATAGAGGAAGAAAACAGTTTGGCCAAGTCTAACTTTGAGGCAGTTTCCATTCAGGTGTCACCTGGAAAGAAACTATATACAGGATGCAGCTTATTAACTTTGTTACCCTTCATGTGTGATGTTGTTCCTCGTTTGTTTTTCCTGCAGCGAGTGGAGCGCAATAGAAAAGGAGATGGGGGATGGGTTGCAGAGTGCTGGCCACCACATGGATGTGTAAGTACTGACTGAGTATCTGATAGTTTGATATAAGCCAGATGTAGAACTCTACCTCTTTCCTCTCTTTTTCCCTCAACCCCAGAGTACATACAAGCAGAGCACCGAGGAAGTTGGGGGTGCGTTGTTTTTATATATGCTGTGTTCCTGTGACTTGGATGCAGGCACAATTTTAGCATTCATGTACTGTATTAAGTAGCTCAAAAGGTCTCAGGAGAGCCAGAGGGGTTTCTTTTCTATTATTATTTTGAAATTGTAGAAGTGTTTGGAATTTTTCCAGTTTTTAAGCTCCTATGCCAGAAACTGGGTGGAATACAGCTTTAATGTACTGCAGACCTGATGAGAGCGGTTTGGTTTTGATAGCAGCTTTTTGTACCACGCAGTAGATGGTACACAGATTTGGACTTAATTACCCAGAGTTAAGGAACTTAATTAATCAGCACCAAAACTCCAGTGGATTCTTGAAAACAGATACTGACTGGATATAATAAAGTAGAGAATCCTCCCTCCTTGCATCTTTAGAGTTGGTTGGCACAGTACACAAAGCACAGCCTTCAAAATAAGAGTCTAGCGCTTCAGAGTGCTCACAGAAGTGGTGTTTTAGGCTCATGCTTTCTGCTTTTCAGATTGCCATGTACAGTAAGTGGAAGAGTGTGATTTCTCATCACTTTGATTTCTGTTCTACAATGGACAGATAAGTAACAACTCCAGCAAGAGGCGGAAGTTGTTCGACGCTTCTTCGAACAATGTTTTTATGGATGAAGTGTGATTTGTGTGAAGCTGTAGTCTGTGGTGCAGATTTACATACCTACTCCTACCTGGTTGGTATTGGTGTTACGCCTTGTCAAGTGTAAGCCATGTCAAACTGCCCTCTGCTTCAGAACAATCCTGGTTTTATCAAGTCTTTAAGAATTCGAACCCCTGTGAACAATTTATTGATCATCCTGTGTTTTGGCTAATGTGGTGATCTGCACCTAAGAAAAGCTATAGCATACTTTTTTTTTCAGGCAGAGGATTCTGGTGGGAATAAAGAAATGGAGAATGCATTCTGCTTTCAGGAAAAAAATAATTGAAGTAGAGGTGGAATACAACACTAAGCACCTACTGCAGTAAGCAGAAATCAGAGGTTATGAAAGCAAGGTGTAGTACAGAGGAGTTAAGGAGGCAGAAGTAGGTTTCCAGTGGTTCAGATACACAACTAAGATGACAAACACCTAGAAATGCATAACCAACTGAAAGAAGTGGTTCTCACTTCCCAGTCAGGAAGCTGAACGCTGTCCACACATCCAAGATGTTTAGTATTTCTGTCTATAACACAGTTAGGGTTAAAGATCCAGAGGAATGGTGGTGAGTTTCTGGGTAACTTTTATCACTGCAGGAAGTCTGAAATAACTTATCCGTCATCATTTCTGCACTGGCACTCTCATACAACAATAATCTCTTAGTGACAAACAAGCAAGAAGCACCAGCTGTGATGTTCAGGAACTTATTCAGTGACCCATGTGGTCTCCTACCAGTAAGGTTCATATCTACGATCTCCTGAAAGTAAAACTTACCAGCCTAGTTCACCATTCCCATAACATTAGGAGGAGTTTATTACAACAGAAGCTACTTCAAGAAGGTTGTCTAATGTAGATGTTAAACTTTCAGGCTAATTGAATTATTCTCTATATGTCCCATATGCTGTAGTCTTTACTAGATGTTTGTTTAAACTTTTGAGTTGTTATTGTTTAGTGTGGTCTAAAACTGCTTAATATTTGGAGAAGACATCCCAAAGCTTCTCTGGGTGTGTGCTGCCTAAAAGGATAAAGCTTGGTAAGGTGATAGAAAACAGCACAGTATGCTGAGAAAGCTGGAGGGAATGACTAACTCTAGCATTTAAAAGATGAAAGAAGAAAATGCCAGACCTTTGACTTCTATCCTTTTTGCTATTAATGAATGACCTTTTATCTCTGTATCAGCTAGACTGTCATTACAGGTGGAACTAGTCTAAACTAAAACAGGGGTTTAGCTGATGATTCTCACAAAGACTATGTGAACATAGAATGGTTTGGGTTGGAAGGACTTCAAAGACCACCTAGTTCCAGCTGCTCTGCTATGGGCAGGGACACCTTCCACTACACCAAGCTGCTCAAAGCCCCATGTTGGGTACCTTCAGGACTTAAAAATAGAGGGTGAGGCCACTCATGACCTATGTGGCTGCAGGATTTTTTTCAGAAGAAGTATGTTTTTCTATAGCTTGGACTTCTTCCTTACTTCGATTCATAATGTGAATTCTGTTCTGTCTGTTACCACTTGTACTTAAACTGATCTGCTGTTACTGGTCACTTCATACATTATGCTTATTTTTCACCAATAGCTTTGATAAGGCTTTTACTGGGTGTGCCATGTCTTTGATTGTGTAGAGCATGAAAATGCAAACTTAGAAAGTTCATGAACAGATGGAGATGTCTACAGCTCTTCCTCAGTCTTTTCAAGCTTTCAGTTACTCTACAAGTAGCTGCTCCCTCTTTGAAAAGCTTGTGCATGCCCCTACTGAGCAGGCCTGAGGAAGGCAACTTGCAGCAGGAGTGTCTTCCTCAGATACTTCCCTTAGATTCCCAGGGATCTAAACGACCTTGTTGCTTCTTTGGGAGGTTGCAGGAGGAATTTCTTGTTCTTTCCCAAGTCACGTTACCAGGCACCTCATTTGTTCTGTTGCTCTTCACAGCACGCACCCTGTATTGTGGGCTGAAGTGACATTCTAGTTCTGTCACTGTGCCAAGTGGGATGTGCAGTTACCTCTTAGCTGTAGGTCTTTCTCTGCGTGTGTGTCCCAACACAATCATCTTGGTTAGTGAGAACCTATTACAAGTTGTCCAATAAGCAGTATGAACTAGAAGAAGAAATCTGCCTAAATGGTGAAACTCTTACTGAATGTGAGAGCTACAGAATTGCTCCAAGCCCTTGTACTTCAAATTTCTGACTAAAAGGAAGGTTTAAACTTCTTGGTGTTCTGAATTGGTATGCCTGACTTACACAACAGACAAAGCAACAGACTTTCAAGGAGCTGAAGGACTTCATGTCGTAGTGTTCAGCACTCACTGCTATTGAGTGCTCTTGTACTCGGGCTGAATAATGAACAATGAAAGCAGCCTCTTCACTTTACAGAAGGTATGATGTTCACATTCCTATGTCTTAATACCTTAATCCTTGCAGGATTTCTTCTGCACTACGTCTTTCTTTTATTTTTGCCTTGGTGCTGCCTATTGACAGTTCACTGGAAAAAAAGGAATAAACTGGTTTTCTTCCCTGTGAGAAAAAATGCCTCATGTCTATCGGGAAGCTTACGGTAGATTTTGTACTTGTCGAAAGATTTACTCTAGTAACAACCAGAGGAACAGGTCTGCAGGAATGTTTATCTTAACTGATTCAGAATTTAATTAAAAACAAAGGAAAAACAGTTCTTGGAAGTGCCTTTCACTGTGTTTCCTTTGACTAGTGTTTCTGTCAAAGAGGTGTCCTCCCTAGTCACTGTATGTGTACTCCTTAAAGCTTTAACTAAGGAAGCTTATATTTAACCATGGCTGTTTTTTCAACAGATATGCAGCTTCTATTGATGACATACTGGAAGAGGAGGAGCACTATGCAGATCAGCTGAAAGAATATCTCTTCTATGCAGAAGCACTACGGTATGTACCGAGAAATACAGCTCAAATGGAAGCTGTCCTTTCCTCTAGCATCACGTTGACGTGGAATTTAGTTTGGTATCATCTTCTGTTCTCTGAGAAGTGGGAACTTCCACCTTGTGGAATCTCCATGGTCTCACCTCTTAATTTTCCTTCTCATGTTTGACTGTCAAATGAGTGACAATACAAATTAGAACTGATCAGCAGTGAAACGACAGAAATGCTAAAATGGATGTGTTGTGGAAGGTGTGCTGTTGATTCCTCTGCTTACACTGTTTCCTTGGCTTCTGGTGTAACAGTGCCCCATGTGCTGAAAGCTTCAGCTTTCACATGAGATGGGCCTGACAGAGCTACTACTGCCTTGCGAATTCCATCAGCTTTCAAAGTGCCCTGCATAACTCTCACCTGCTCTACAGCATCTAAATATTGTTTTTACATGGGTTTTCTTTTCTTACATTAGCCTTTATAAAACAGTCTTCCCTTACAAGTGTGGATACAAAAGCAAATTGCTTTGTGCTCTGACATTGTGTTTAAAGTTGTTGTGCTCTTCATACAATCGTGCTGGCTCTGAACTTCTTGGAGAGGTCTGACAGTGCTGCTGTGTGGGAGCCCAGAGCACAGGGAGCTTCTCCTGGGACACAAGTGTGCATCCGGCAGCAGAGTGCGGATGTAACATTGTCAGCCCACACAGGGCTGGGACTTACTGCAGGTGGTCAGAGGAAACTCCTCTTTTCCAGATGAAAGACACCACATGAATCTAGGAGCACAGTTTCTTGTTGCATTGTTTAAACCACAAAATATGAAGAACTTTATAGTTGGCTGCTGTGTTGCTGCTGTGGCAGGTACCGTCTGCAGGCACCTGTTGTCCTAGTTGTGATTTTTCTGGAGTGTAGTTTGAATAAAGCTCTTTCATAGCCTTGTCCTTAAGTAGGTGGTAGGGCTTGTATTGCTGAGTGTGTCATGGAACAAATGGAAAAAGAGCAGAAATGCTGCGTGTGCAGAGTTATGCATTCTGTGATAAGGCTGTTGAATTTGAGCTAGATAAATAACTGAATTTGCTTCCTGCCAAAAAAAAAAAAAGCATGATGCCATTTGTAAGGCTTAAATGAATGGAAACTTAGCAAAACAAGGTATTATGTGACAGATCTTTCATTATTTACTTTTCAGGGCAGTTTGCAGGAAGCACGAGCTAATGCAGTATGACTTGGAAATGGCTGCACAGGACCTAACATCTAAGAAACAGCAGTGTGAGGAGCTGGCAACAGGAGTGAGTCTTTTTTCCATTTTCTTCTCCAAGATGCTTCTTACTTTATGTTTGATTTGAGCCAAGTTACTCAGAATGACATTTAAATGGCACTAACGTGCTGGCTGCTGCTTACAAGAAGCAAGAGATCCAGGCATCTGAGATTTAAAGTAACTTGTTTCTTAGTGACATCAGCTGTGTGTACCAAACTTCTTTTATTGAATACTGAGCAAGTAAAGGGTTGCAGGAAACATGACCTGCAGAATGTATGAGCAAAATAACACAAACAACCCCATTCTAAAGATCAAAACACTGAGGATTCTGAGAAGGTGGGTGTTACTGATGAGAGTTGTAAGTCTGTTTTATATGGAAGATATTGCTTAAAACAGTTTTTGGAAGTGGCAACTTCAAAAAGGTGTGTAGAATTCTTAATGTTTCTGTTGGATCTATTGATGTTCTATATGAAACTACTTCATGGCTTTTCTTTCTCATACAGAACACAAGGCAGTTTCTTTCCTGCTTCAGTGGGAAAACTGCTTGGAAAGGTTGCTTGTATCAGTGGAATGACTTGTTTATGGTGCAACCCATAGACTGGCCTTAAAGAGTTTGAACATCCACAACACCACACCTCCCATAGCTACCTGTCAATTCACGACAATTTCATTCATAAAGTGGAAGCTAAAGCAAAAAATGAGATGATTACCAGCATTTGGGCTTATTCTTATTAAAAGTCCCAGTGTCTTGTGGCTGTGACTGGGAATCCCAAACTTAGAATGCCTGTCTGTTGTGTTTTTTGTAGACTGTGAGAACTTTCTCCCTGAAAGGGATGACCAGCAAGCTCTTTGGGCAGGAAACCCCAGAGCAGAGGGAAGCCAAGATAAAAATTCTAGAAGAGCAGATACAGGAAGGAGAAGAACAACTAAAATCTAAAAATCTGGAGGGCAGGTAAATGGTCGTGACTTTTTAAAAAGGAAAGACAAGGTTTGTCTCAACAAAAGTCCTTGACTGGATGCTCTTGAAGGTGTTTGCATTTTATAAGTGTTTTTTAATATATTCTTGGTGTTTATGAGCTGTCTATAAAAGCTCCTGTCAGCTGCAAGTTGTGAAATAAAGTACAGTACATGCAGTTAGCTTCTGGTCCGAGAGTATGGCTTGTATAAAACCTGATGACTTTCCCAGTTGCTGAGCCCACTCTAATGGCTGACTTGCATGCTTTTATGTTCAACCAGTAATACATTTAGCAGGTGGGCTTGTAGCTCTGCAGCTGAATAGCCTGAGACTCAAAAGCTGATCTGCTTCAAATACGGTATTTACTTTGTTTTATGTGTATGGGTCCTGAGCTCGTATTCTGTAACTTCTCATGTGGAGGACAACTGACTCCTGTTTAAAGGAGATGAGAAGTTCTGGCAAGCTGTGTTTGGGTAACTGCTTCTCGGTGCTCTAATGAAGTTTTGTTCAGGAATGCAAATATGAAAAATAGGAACTAACATTCCTAAAGCAGTGTGATTGTGTCAGAACACGTTTGTCATGTAGCACAAGGGGTAAACGTGCTATCTCCTCGTATGTTGGGGTCAGAGCTGGAAAGATAAGACTGGTTCATGAATAGTTCAAAACAACAAGACATCCAGTAAATGCAATTTCTTAATCATTTTGACAGAAGTGCTGGAGATGTGTTTTTCTGGCTCTGGAAGCAATTTTCAAGTGAATACTTGCCTTGTATGTATAGTCCAGCACAAATGAAAGCTCTGAGTTACAGGAATCCACCTTCCTTTTAGTTAAGAAGACTTAAAGACACCACCAAACCAACCAAATTCATTTTGAAGTGAAATTTGCATTGTAAGTGATGATTGTACTTGAGTGTCTCAAATCCTGATGACAAGTGAGTTTTCATGTTGGAAAAGCAAAGGTTCTGACTTGGAAAAGAAACGTGCAGTGTTGTGTGCTGAAGGTTAACATGAAGATATAAAGATACTTGGTTACCCCAACAGAATCTGAGGAGGAAAGTGTATTCTGATTTTTGCTGGTTCTGGGGCAGTGATGCTTACTTGGGAGGTGGGGGGAAAGAAACAACCAAACAACCCACTGCATGCTGTGAAACCAATTCTTTAGTTTAAGAAACCTTCAGATGATGATGGAGAACTAGGTAGCAGTGGCCAATATCAAAAGAGGACAATGTGGGATGCATAATGATTACAGGACTTGGATTTACTGACTGAAAGATGTAGTACTTTGTCAAACATGGCTTTTCTGCTGGGGGTCCAGAGGAAGGCAAATGAGCTGAGAATGGCACATGCAAAAAACTCTTGCTAACAGAAATGCTGCTTTTGATTCCAGAGACTTTGTGAAGAGTGCCTGGGCTGACATTGAGCGCTTCAAAGAGCAGAAGAATCACGACTTGAAGGAGGCACTCATAAGCTATGCTGTCATGCAGATTAGCATGTGCAAAAAGGTATGTTTTGGCTTGTGGAAGGCCAGGCTGATGTATTTATCATATCAGCAGGGGCTTGGGTGCAAACTTTCAATAATTAGGAGCGTTGCAGTCATAAAGTTGGAAGTGACTAGTGTAAAACCTCCCACGTATTCTGTCATACTTTGACACTTTCATGTCGAGTTATATACATATATGCATATTAAAAAAAGGCAGTGTGGTTCAGTTCTGCTGTGTCTCTTCACTGTTCTTGTGTGAGGACTTCTTTTGTAGAGTTTTCTGTGGAAGAAAGTCTGATGAGGTTTACAAACAAAGTATATTTCTACCTATTGACTTCTAACTGTTTGGGTTTTTTGTTTTGAAGGGAATTCAGGTTTGGACAAATGCAAAGGAATGCTTCAGCAAGATGTGATTTTTATCTGGAGATGAATTCCTCCTCCAAGTGCCAGAGAATGGAAGCACAAATGTAGAACACCAATGTTAAGTTGCTACATGATGTTACATACAAATTCTGATATAAATGAATTGAGTGACTAGATTGCTTTTCTACTGATTGTAATTGTTAACAAAGGACAAAAAGGACATGTCATTAAATGTTTAGCCCTGACTGCCACTTCTGTGGCACCTTTTATATGTGGTAGCAAATAATTCAGGGGTAAAAGTTACTGAAAACTCCAGCTCTGTATTGGGGCAAAGGTATAGGGAAAGTGATCCCAGAAAGTATGACCTGAACTGTTCAGAGACTTGTGAAACACCATGCTCTGTAATGTGTAGATCACTTCCAGATGCCCTTTTTTTCTCAGCCCACGCTGTTTAGAATCTTTAAAGCTCAAGGGTGCTTTGGTTCTGTAATGGGACACACATTTGTGTTGTTGAGGTCTACACCCTGAGAGGACAAAAAATGAAATATTGTCACACCTGGGGTCCATATTTAAATGCCTTTGCATGTCCACAGAGAAATGTGCTTTTCCAGAGTTCAGGTTAAGCAGTCTCAAGCTCCTGAGATGTTTGAAACTCTCTACAGTAGAGGTGTTGTACAAGGGTTTGATACAATATATTCTGCATTTACTGGTTCCCACTTCAGTTTTGATATGGGCATTGATTTCTTACCAAACTTCTTCTTGCAAGTAAAGGGGACTGGTGATCCAGCTGAGCAGCAAAACCAAAGTCAAAGCTGCTAAGAAGCAGATGCAACTTCAGTTTGCCTGTTTGGAACCTGTTTATGTGCGATGGTGGGAATCTGGCCTGCAGTACCTCTCCTGGTAACTGTGAAGCAGTGTGATTCTTAAATGAATGTGTCAGCATCTTCCTTAAGAGCTAAAAAAAACCTGGTGCAACTTCTGTAGTGCTTAAGAACAGTGAAGTGCAGAATCCCCAATGAACCAAGGTGTCCGTCTGGCTCTCGTAATGGTGTTTCTGTGTGTATGTGTGTGTATATATATGTGCATATATATACATCAGTAGAACATGATTTGCAATCACAGGTACTTGCATTAATTCTTTCCAGTTAAGAAAAACACTTTCCACTGTCTGATACTGGGCTTTTTCTACGTACTTTCCTAAAGTTCCTGAAGTCTTGTGGAGTTTGTCAGGTTGCTAGTCCTAAAGAAAGCTTTGTAATATTCTGTTGACAAGTGTATTTAATTACTCTGGATTGTAACACTACTCAGATTTGGATGATTATGTTTGATTTTTTTTTCAAGAGACATTCCAACATGAAGTCCTTCTTTTGTGAAGTTACCTAAACATAGTTACTGAGCTGTCCCATGTTACTTTTTGTCTCTGCAGCATTTTGTTTCCATAAACCCATTGTAAAGAATTGGTAGGCCTGGTGTACACTACAACTTAAAAGTCTGAAGTAAAATGCTGGTCACCGATAACCTGTGTTTGGCTTTTTCCAAGCGTGTGCCAGTGGCTCTCCTGTCAGAGAGATGATGGCCAGCAGAAAGAGATCTCTCCATTCAACACTTACAAGGAGAAGCATTGTTCCCTAAGGAGGTTGCACAATACAGGCTGAAGGACTCTTTACATTCCAAACCAAGAAGTTGCACACTTGATGTATTCAGTAAACCTTCTAAAGGAGTGGTGCCTTAATACAATCCCGTGAGGCGCTCAGAGTAGGTATTTTTTTCATGCACTTTGATTTTTTGGTAGATCCTTCTGGTGCCTCTTTCTACATTTCACTTACTGTACAGCTTATTAAATGTATTAGTCTGCCTGGGTTTGTTTGGTTTGGTTTTTTTTTTCCTTGCTTAGTTGTACTAAATTTAAGAAGGGAACAAAATGGTTCTTGTAAGTTTTGTGCCAAATAAGCTGAATAAAATTTGCTCTTTGATATCTTTATGTTGTTTGTAAAAATGCTGTATTCCTCTGTCTCACAACTTGCCCAGTTTCTTGACATCTGTTCTTGTCCATCCTGCCTCTCAAATAGCCTTGAAACTTGGCTTTAAAACTTACAGGAAATTGTGCACAACTAGCTGATTTGCCTTTTAGGTGAGGAACAGAGTGTTAAGGTCAAAATGAGATGTGTGTTACAAGGCAGCTTTGATTCCCTCCTTTGTTTTTGCCCAGACAGAACCAGCTGTCTGAATTTCATGTGTGTCTTCATCTAGGTAAGAGAAGAAATTGATGAAAGGTGAGTTAAGGACAGCTTGAAGTAATTTTTACTTCTCTGGCCAGAAGAGCACTGCCTGGGGTCTGTGTACCTCCATCTCAGCAAACAGTGAAGGTTTCTCCCCCTCTTAGAGCTTTTTAACTCTTTCTAAGGTGAAGTCATCTAGTTAATGGCAGTTTGCACGTGGTTCATAGAGTCCATGTGACAAATGCACACCCGAGTGATGCCTTTTTTGTCCAGTTACAATGCAGATTTTACTCCTGTGGCTCAGTCCACTTTAACTCAGTGAGCTTGCTTCAGTCAGTGTCAAATTGGTGGAAGGTTTTGAGAACAATGGGAAGTAGGTGGGCAGTTTCAAGTTCATCTTAACAAAATGCTTGTATGTGAAGGAATTTCCTTGCATGGATCATCTCATCTGCTGATGGAGCAGTTTACTTTTGTCCCAGGAAGCTTTGCTGGGATATTGTCACCATTATGCCAATCCTGATGTTCCCCCATTACTGGCAAGACCTTAACTTGTCAGGACATTGCTGCTATTCTCTGCTCCTGAAATGTAGCTGGAGGAAGGGAAATGGCCAAACTGGAAAAAGAAGTATTTTTTATGAACTCTGTATATCTTTTCATTATTTCAGTGTCTGGCATGTCAGCCCAAGCAGAGGTGGCCTAGCAGCTGTGTGCAGGGACTAACTTGGCAAGTGCAGAGTGAATTTTGGAGCCCAGGTCTGCCCTGAGGAGTTTGCCTGGTACAGGTGAGTTGGAGGAAAGCAGCAGCTGTAGCCAAGTGTGAGGACAGAGACAGTGCAGCAAGGCTGAGCTCCCAGGGTAGCTGGCAGGGCTGTATGGCTCTCCCTACCACTGAAATTCTTTTGTGCATTTTAGTTGGAGAAACAAGTAATGCTTGTTAGGGTGACAGGGAAGGAAATTGTCTCAATTCCCCATGCTTGCTGTACAATGGCGAGGCAAGGCTCTAACTTGTGTTTGCCTATGCCACTCTGTTCTGCACATCCCTGGTGCCTCTGGCTTGTTTTTTGCTCCTGGAGCTCTGTGGGGAGGCACAATCTGTGTGATGGAAGTCCTGGTCTGGGCTGCCATAGGAATAACACAAAGGGAGCTGGTGGAACGGGAGTGCAGGCTCTGGTGCCAAATGCAACTACAGAACACTTGTGTATCACCAGCAAAAGCAATGGTAAAGCTTTTGGAAGCTGTCACTTTGCTGTTGCCACACAAGTAATGTCTGCTCTGAGCCCTGCAGTGTGAGTGCTCCTGCCTGGCAGGTTCTCTCCAACTTCCTGAGCTCTGCTAGGGTGTCTCAGGGCAAGGCTATCTCAAAGAAGACGGGCATCCTTCATGCAGCTCCTGGAGAGCCCTCAGCAAGGCAGGAGAGTAACTTTGTGAGCTGCTTCCCTCTAGTGGGTGTCCCACGGGGAGGGCTGGCTGCTCCCTGCAGCAGCTGCAGACATCTGTCCTTAGTCGTTGACCCCTCCCCAGCTGAAGGAGGGAGGTTTTAGGGACATCCTCCCTGTAGTGGACTATGGTGCCTCCTCCTGCCTCGGGCACTGTTGAGAGCTTCAAGTTTACATGGGAGTAAAGGATTGTGACTCTTTGGCTGTTGCTTTCTGATGCTTCTTAGTATGACACGGTGTTATCAACAGGATTTTGCAGTTGTGACTTCTATAGGGTCAAATGCGGAGAAGCTGCTTCTTTTCTTGCTGCCCTTGAGTTGTTTTTCAATGACTTACACAGACTGGCCTTCCTAAGGCTGGGGTTTCTTTTTTTCTTTTCACAAAGGAAGTATTTTTGCTTTGACTGCTTGTAGATGCTATCTAAAACACAAACCAAAACCAAGCTGGAAAGGAACTTGGGTGGATTTGGAGGGAAATGTCTCCAAACAGTGTGCAGAGTATCTGGAGGTAAGAAGAGGGATGGCACAAGTGTGGGAGAGGCAAGCAGGGGTGAAGCTGCATGTGAGGGAAGGTGAGGCTTTGAGGAGAGATGCACGAGAGAGTGAGGAGATGAGAGAAAGCAAAGAGGCAGGAAGGAGAAGAGTGATGAGTGGAAGAACTGACGAGGAGATGGAAAGCTGTACCTGCAGGCTGGGGTGCATAGGAGAAGGGGGAAGCAGCACTGTGTGGCCCTTGTTTTGGAAGGGTAGTGGGGGGAAAAAATGAGGGAGCTGGGAACAGGAGATGGGGAAACTTCAACATTTGTCAGAGGTGTGGAAGCATAATGATAGTATTGATGTCTCAGTGACACTTGTGATGGTAACTGTGGTCTGAAAGCTGAGCTCAATGCTGGTAATGGTGTAACAGTTCTCCTGAGGTCATGAGGAGAGATTGACTTTTACTATTTTGTATCTATTTTTAATATGATTGCCTTGAAATTTCTGAATAAATGGAGCTCCCTCTCCTACTTTAGTCTTCAAAAGCCCAGCATAAACATTGCAGACACCCTCATCATCTTACAAACACCGGCATGGTCAGCCCTTGGATCTGCTGGCTGATGCTGCTCTAAGCCAGGCTGCCCCACATACCACAGACATCCCAGGAGCTGTGATGAATGAGGAGCTTCCTCAGCTGCACTGAACGTTTTCTATTGTCTGTGTGTATCATGGCATAGGATAACTCTGATCGTGCTCCCTTCAGAAAGCAGCTGAAAGTGGGCACGGAAGATGAAAAGCTGCCTTCGTCGTGAGCCTCCCGAGGACGGGAAGGTGGAAAATGATGTAGTCGAAGGGAAAACACAACCCCGACCGCCCTCTTGTGGGTCTGCAGCTCGTGATCAAACTCAGCGGCAGGAGGGAGGGAAATGCGACCTCCCTGCCTCCTGCTGCTCCGAGGAGGGGAGCGAGGGCTATCCCATGGCTTGGATATAAAGGGTTGGTTGTGCTGGAGCAGAGTGTCAGGCAGGGTTTAGTGATGGATTCACATCTTGCTCTAGGTTGCTGCTAATTATACAGTGTCTTACGCTGTGATTTGCAGCTTTGTGTGCAGGTTCCTTGGGTGCCTTTCACACCAGGCCAGTGCTGACGTGAGCAGGACTTAAAACACAGGTTTCTGAGCTAGTACTACTGTTTTAATTATCTCTAATAACTGTTTGGAAGCAGTGCTGGCTGCATGGTCAGAAGGAATGTCCTGTGACTGTTTGTGTAAGCTGCACTCCTGTACAAGAGATGGCAAAGTCTCTCTTGCCCAGGGCAGCTCTGAATTAGTGTTTTCTGAAGTATGTGCTCTCTGATCCCAGCTTTGAACCTCTCCAGCATCAGAAGGCCAAAGCTCATGGTGGTGTTCCAGGAGCTAAAAGTATAGACTTTATTTCCAATCTTGTCTGTCTGCTTTACCTTCCAAGCAGAGTGCTGTTAGGCTCCTGCTTACTCCCTTCTGATAGCCCTGCAGACACTGGATGCTCTGGGGCAGCAAGGAAGAGCCATGTGCTGCAGTAAGATCCTTCCTGAGCGGTGCAGCAGACCTGTGCTGTGTGTAAGAGGGTAAGATCCCTCTTACCCAGTGTTTGCCAAACTGGAGTGGGCATTGCAATAGCCACAGCAGCCTTCTCATTCCTGTGTGGCACTCCCTGCCCTGCTCCAAGGACTATGTCAGCCCCTGAGAACATCATTGCTCATTTCAAGCCATGTCTGGTACTCCTGCTGTCTTTCAGAGCAGCTTTTGCCCCAACCTGGCTGTGCCAGGTCAGTCACAGAGCTGGTGCCCGTTTGTTTCCACTGCTCAGCAGTGCAGACTTCTCTTCTAGTGACTCCATCCCCATGGTCTCAGTAGTACTCTTACCGCCCAGGCTGGCCGCAGAGACATGGACCAGCACAGAGCCAGTGTGAGATCCCAGCGGGATCTTCCTGGCTCAAAGAGTTCCCAGTTACACCCTGAAGCCTTTGGCCAGATTTTACTTTAAGGAACTCTAGGATGCCTCTCTGTTTTCTAATTCCAAGCAGGACTGACCCAGCCTGAGGGATAAAAGCTACACTATGGGTGGACTGCTGTGTTAACACTACTGCTCTATCAAACAGCAAATGAGAGTCAGTTTGACAAGACCAGTTTTCCATGAACATGTTGATTGGCATTAATCTCTTTTAACTCTAGATCAACTGTTCTTTTCCCAAAGATTGTTTTCAGACCTACGATCGTCTCTCTGTAAACAGACAAAATATTAACCTGCTTCCAGCCCTGTGGGATTTCTGGCTTGTTGAAACTCCTGACTTGTTGACAACCAGCACCCATTTAGATCTCTTATGGTGAGACTTCTGTCAGCTCGAGAAGCAGCTGTGTGGACCTGCAGATAGAGGCATTAATTTGAGGAGCTGCTGCCAGCACTGCGCCCTGGGTTTGACTCAGGAGAAACTGTCTCCTCATGATGGAGCTAACGCACAGCTACGGTTGATGAAGGATACACATGGAGTAGGACTTGGTTTTGGCATCCTCCTAAATGAAGTGAAAAACACATCCTTATGTAGTTTAACATGGCATTGCATTGTAAGTCCGCTGTTGCTGAAGTTGGACCAAACTCTCTGATGTTGCAGAACTGAAGTGCTGAATTAACCTTTGAACCATGTCAGGAATGTTCACTGTCAGAGGGGCTTCCTTTGTGGACCAAGAGACACCATTTGGTCTGGAAAGCTGAACTGCTAGACGAGACAAGGGAAGCTTCTCTTTGAAATCTAAAAATCCTTCTCACTGTTAAATCTTCCCCAAGTGCATCTTGCTTCCTTGTAGATAACTTCTTTCCCAACCCCTAACTTCTTTTTACCATTCCTCCCCTCTCCATAACGCTTTGCCCATTTCTGTTTCTCCTCAAAGCTCTGATTGATGGGGATTTGACCACGTGTAGCCTTTCCCAATTTCAGACCACTTACTTAAGCTACTTGGGAATAATTGCTGGTGATCATTCACTTTCTGTGCAAACTCCTTCTCCGTGCTGAAGCAGTTAGTGCTAATTTCAGCTTTAAAATGCTAAATACATAGTGCTTAGCTGAGTCTTTTCCTGTTCCAACAAATGTAACGGTTGGGATTACAGGACAATTTAGTGGTTGCTCAGTTTTGTGTCACTTTTACGTTTGAAAACATTTCCTTTTTCTCCCTCATGGTGACATCCACGATGAAGCTTCCTGTGCTGGAATTCAATGAAAGAGAGTGAGCCATGGAGCAGGGGCTGTGTGAGAGCAGCAGGACAGATGCCTTGGGGCTGGTCCTCAGAAGATGGTCCTAGAGAATTTTTGACTCAATTCAGGTGAAGGTTCTCCTTCCCCCCTTTTTGCCTCATTGCCAGAATGGGACAGCTTTTGCACTGGGGTACTAGAGATCCCCAGCAAACACTCGGGGATCAGGGAGCTGGATCTGAAGGAGATGCTCCTGGAGGCTCATGGAAAGCAGGTTTCTGGTTTGGGGGTGTTGGCCGGATTTGTCTGTCACAGGAGCAGAGGCAGGTGAGCTGCCAAAGGACAGCTGATAATCTCTTTGTTGCAAGATCCCACTTTGAGTAGTCAGGTAAGAGGAAATTAGTTGATAATAGGAGCAGGGCTGGAGTTAAGCACAGGGGAAGAAACCACAGAGCTCTGCAAGCTGGAGGTTTAGGTAAGGTTGGGTTTGGCAAACGCAGGCTCAGCTGTCAGAAGGATTTGGTTATAAGCGTGGCTTCCAGGACTGACTCACGTGAACCTGCTGTGGTTAGGAGATGGCCCAGCTCAGGAGTTGAGTTGTGGTTACTTTTTCCATCTGAGGAGCAACACGTGGGATGCAAGAGCTGTGGCCCTGAGTGACAGAGCTGGGAGTTGGCACACCAGGTTAGAATGGCCTGTGTGGGGTCAGCAGGCACTTTGGTGTCCTGAGCAATTGTTTGTTCAAAAGTGGTTCCTTCTGTCTTTGCCAGCAGGTGCCTCTTCTTTTTCCCTCTGGCCATCTGTCTTTCATCAGTGCTAATGCTTTGGCAGAGGGATCTTTCCATCAGGTGTTGGTAACACCACTGTGCCAAGCCTGTGCATGTGCCGTAACAGTTGATGCTGTGTGTTACCCACTCTGGCACTGCTGTGCAGGCAGCTGGCCTGCTTCTTTCAGCAATTTGTTCTGAAAGTCCTGGCTCAGTGGCTGCTCCCCCTCACTCTCCCTTCATGCTAGTTCAGTCCCTTTCAAGCTGTTAGTCCATCTGAGCCTGCTGCTCAGAAAACTGGGGTGTCATCTACTGACATGATGGCTGTCCATGTTAAACAGCCTCCCCTCTTCCTAGGAGAATGGCCACTGAACCTTCACCTCTCCTCAGTGCAATTGTGTCTCTGATTCCTTCCTGTTAATCCTATCCATTGATTAAGGGTCTAAAGAAACATTGCTCAGATATCTGCTTCTTTGTGTTGTGCAGGGTCCTCCAACACACACGGTCTCCTGGGATGCACGTTGGCATGGGTGGCACTGCTTCCTTACAGCTGCCTCCATAACCACCTGTCCTGTGAAGACTCAGCTTAAGGACACTTTCTGTCTCTAGAGAGGCAGAAACTGTGTCTCTTGAAGGATGTTCTTCTGTCAGTGAGAAATCAGGGGGGGTTTTTCAGTGATTGAAGAGCTCTGTAGGCACCATAGATTGCCTTTCAGGTTGGGTTGAGCAGTGCTTCTCTCACCTTTTGTCTTTCTGCGTTTTCCTCTCTGTCTCCAGCCAACAGTGCTTTGTCCTCTTGTCTCATGTTTAGAACCTGCAGAGACTCCTGGTTAGCTTTGCAAGGGACTTGCTTCATCCTAGACACTCCACATTTTTCCCCATCTTCCTTACAGAGCAAATGCCACGTTCTCTGTCAGTTATCTAGGAGTTCTCCAACTGCTGTGTTTAACGTTTGCCTTCCAAACCACTGATTTTTCTTGTAGCACAGTGACCAGCATTCCCTCCCGAGGAAGCTCTCCTGCTGCAGGCCAGAGGTATGCCACACCACAGCAGGCATGAGGTGTGCGTCCCCCTAAGAACGTGTCACATTCTGTTTATGTCTCAACAGCTGTCCCCAAACAAGAGACATCACTGGATCCAACAAATAGAACAGCAAACTGCTGTGTGGGAACTCTAAATCCAGTTATTTGCCATCATCCGGGGAAAGAAAGGAAAATCAAGTACAAACTGTGAAATCGCTTCATCTCACTCACAGTCGTTACCGTTGCTGTTAGTCCCTTGGGTCAACATCTACCAGGGTTGTTCCTTCACAAGTGTGCAAAGAGGCTAATATTTGGAAGGACAAGCTGCTGTGCCAAGTGTCAAGGTACAGTCTGACTCACATGTTACAGGAGAGAGAATCTGGAGTTATTTCTGTGTGGCATCCCTGGGTGCTGGATGTGAGAGGGAGTCGGTTGCATCTCGAGGTATGTGCTTAAAGCAGGTTGAAGGAATTGCTCCCTGGAGATCCCTCTCTGTCTGCTTCAGCTGCACAAGGAGTTGCAGAGAGATAATTAGATTTCATGTGTAGCCCTACCCTAACTGAGGAACAGAAGCTGGAGTGGATTGCTGTGGGTTTGCTTTTGAAGATTTTGTCCTCTTGGATTTGGTTCAGAAACACCAGCTTTGCTGTTCTCTAGGAAAGGGAAGCCCTGTCCTACAGAGGTTTCTTTCTCTCTCCATCAAAAATGATTTCAAAAGCTAATAATTGTTCGGGTCAGTGTGCCTCTGGCACCTGGGTTTATGTGCTTGCAGCACAGGACACCAACCCTAGAGGAAGCAGATGCTGGCTGGAGAGCCGGGTGCTCTTGCTGTACAGGCGTTGGGCCTATCAGGACAGCTATAGGCTGTCAGAGAAGAGTTAACTGGTGATATCCAGGCTCTGTGCTCAGAGCAACCACCAATCTCCAGGTGAATGTGTTCCAACAGGAGAAAGAAATCTTGTCAGTGCCTGTGCTGGTTTGCTCCTGCCGGAGCTGCGGCTGCCGGGCCGGGGCTGACCGCCCTTTCCCACTTGGCTCCCAATCAAAGTGGCTCAGAGAGTGGGTCAGAGGGCCGTGTGGAGTGAAGAGCAATGGGGGAGAGGAGTGAGTGTGTGGGTGCAAAGGCAACCTGTGTGTGGCATTGCAGTGTGATCTCTGCTCATGTGCTCAGCACCAACCACGTATCTGCCCCATTGCCAACAGGTGCTCTTGCCAGCCGCTGGCCTTGCCAACATGTCCTTCACAGCCATGGCATTCACTGTCTGTCTGCCCTCAGGTGTTTGCAGGCATGACTGTGGATTCTCTCTATAGAGGCTAAACATTTCAGCACAGAGGTTGTGCTGCTGCCCAGGCAGCTGAGCCCCGGCATGGCTCTGGTGGGTGATGCACAGGGAGGGATCACATGGAGCAAAGCCATGCTGCCTGCCTCCCTCAAACAGATATCTTTGGATCCAGCAGAGAAATCCAAACCTAGACTAAACAAAGCCCCCCCCCCCCCCCACAAAAAGAGAAAGATTTAAAGCATGCTTTTCATGAGGTGAATGGTTGTTCCTGGCTTTCTCTTCTGTGGCTTTCTTAGCTAGCCCTTAGCTTTATCTGACAACCAGACTACTCCTTGTGACTTTTGGGGGTTGAAATAAATCTGGGGACCTTTGCCTGCTGCACAGCAGTTGCCGTTCTAGGATGGATATATGTGAGTGGCAGCTGTTCTGTTGCTATCAGTATGGTGGGGAACACAAGAGAGGAGAGGCCACCTCTGCTACTTACCAGCATTCACAGGGAAGTGATGCTTGCTAGATGGGTTGGTTTGTTGGAGAAATGTATAACAATAAAAACAAGCCACCTAAACAATCTAAAAAATCATTTAAAAATATAAGGAGTTATCTGGAACCCAAGAAAAGCCATCTGACACACATCCACTGTTGCCCTTGCCTTGTAAGCTGATATATTGTTTTTGCTATAACCATGAAAACACAATCCTTCATCTCAAGTTTTTTCTTACTGGACAGCATCTGTGAGAGAAACCATTTCCCTTCCTGGGCCTAGAGAGTTAAAATGAGAGAAATAACTTCTTTGCTTATGGGTAACCTGTCAGAGGAGAGGCAGATTTTGGCCATCACACTACCACTCCCATCCAAACTTCCTCAACGTTTGGAGCAGACAGATTTGAGCTTTTCTGTCATCCATGGCTCCAGATGCAAAGCTTTGTTCTAGCTGCTCTGAGAGGCTTTTTGGATCTCCTGCTTGGCTGGGGACCATCTCTGACAGGATCTTTGGGAGCAAAGCCTGGATTTGTACCTTCTGTTTAAAAAAAAAAAACAAACAGAGCACCCCAGGGCAGAGAGTGTGCAGTCAAGGTGCCTTTTGCTTTTGCAAACCTGTGCTGGCTTCCTCCAGCCTGGTGGGAAATGCTTCTTCCCCTCTTCTTCTTGCACAATGTCAGCTTCAGCCAAGCCCTCATTTTTATTTCATTTTGGATTGGTTGTTTTTCTCTAATTAGTTGATATCTTATCTCCTTGCTCCTTGTGATGTGCTCTTTGCCTCATCTTTGCTTCCTGCCATTTTTCAGAGCAGCCAAAGGAGCTAAAGCTGCAGGTGAGCCTGGGTCACCCCAGCCATGGCACTTGGTGCTACAGATGTGGTCAGAAATCCTGAGATTCCCAAGGAGCTCATCTAGCAACAGCCACACACTCGTGAGTCTGCTCACTGCAAAGAGTTTGTGATGTGTTGCCAGGTTGGGCTGCCAGGATGCAGGTTGGAGATAGATGAATTGCAAAGGGCTGCAGAGAGACCAAGGTGTGCTCTGTCTTCCATCCTCCACTTTGGGTATCTGCAGCAGGAAGCAGGAAAAAGAAGGAGAAGGATTCAGTTGCTGGTACTTCACTGAGTGAAACCCTGGTGGGGCTGCAGCAAAGGCTGTCCTTGGGTTCTGGGAGTCAGGGGTGAGGCAGATGTGCATGAGGGGTCCCAGTGGTGGCTGTGCTGCCTGTGGAGCTGCACAGCCATGTTGATCTCACACACTCCCAGTGTGTGTCTCCTCTGCCTGCCCTCTGGATGGGACACATGCAGCCTCCATGGGGATTTTTTGATCACCCCTGAGTAATTTCTGGTTGCAAGTTGCTGCAAATACGAGGTGCACTGGGACTTGTTGGCATCCCTAAACACAGTTTTAAGAGAAGCTCAGACTTGTGTCCCACTGTGCTGTGAACAAAATTGACTCTTTCTAGGTTTTCCACCCCTTGGAGAACCTTTCTTCACAGGGTAGGGACAGTCCCCAAAGTCTGGAGCAGCTGCTCTTTGTGCACCTTTCCATGGGGAATGTGCTGGAGCATCCCTTGAGGCCAAGGATGTGCAAACCTGCCTGTCCCTGCCAGGCAGCTGCAGAAGTTATGGGAGAAGGAAAGGGAAATGTCAAGTTTCCTCTTCATACCACGGTCTCCTGAACTTGCATTTCATACCAGCTTAGTGTCTGATGCTGTGTAGAGGATCTTCCCATCTAGTGGGACTGCTGGTGAGCTGGGGCTGGGGATGACAGGTGAGGAAGTGTGGGACCTGGGCCAAATGGACTCCAGGATGCTGCTTGTGAGTGTACCTTGAGGCTCAGCCCCTTGTCAGGGGCTCTGGGGTCACATCTCCTATAGCTGGAGTATTTTGCAAGCAATTAAACTGCAATTTGTGCCAGCATAACTGCTCTTACTCCCAATGTGAGGCCAATTAAATGAAGAGCAAAGCTTTATGACCAGCACCTCATTTGCTAGAGAGCAACTGAGATTTCTTCTTCCCCCTGTAGTGTGTGTTTCCTTAAACATAAGGCACCTACCAAGAGGAAAAGGGGATTCACCCAAGATGAGTCATGACAATTTGCTAATTCACTTAGATGTGTGGTCTCTGCTGCTCTTTTGCTGCCACAGGCTTTCCTGGAGGTCTGAAAGAACTTCCCCCATGCAGATAAGTGGAAGCCATGACCCTCAGTAGAAACTATGCAAACACAACGGGACAGCTTGACCGTGCAAGGCAGTGCTTTCAGGAGCAGCTGCTGAGTGGAGGAAGGATCATGGCAGCTTTCTGCCCTCCCCAGATTCCCTAGCTGTGGTGGATGATTTAAGGTTAACCTCCCTCACTTAATTTAGTTGTAGCTGTAAAAATTAGACATCTTACAGGGAATGGGAAGAGCATGTGCAAATTCAGCAACAAGAGATCACAAAGTTACGTTCCTGCTGGTGGCTGTGTCTTAGATTCAAGGACAGCCAGCCACCTCTCTCTTTGGACAGCTGTGTCCAGCACAAGCAGGTCTTCAGTTGCACCAGGACATCTTAGGTAGCACTAGGAAACCAGTTAATTAGGAGTGATTTGATGCAGAGAAAGACTTGATGATTTGAGGCTATTAACAATTTCCAGTAGTAAACAGCATCCATGATGGGGATTTTTTTCCCCCCTCTGTGTTGTTTCAAAGGGCTGCACCACCCTGAGCTGCTGCATTGGAGGACTTTTGGTGTGAAGTGACTCTGAGCTGCTGCTGCTGCTCGTCATTGGCTTCAGGATACTGCTCCTGCAAGGTCAAGTGAAATGGTTGTACCTTTTGTGTTTTTCTGGTTTAGCTTCAAAGGACACATTCCTCTAGCTCCAAATCACTACAGAAATCATCTTGCACTAGACTAAACTTTGAAGCTCTAGTTCTAACCACTTTATATGCCTATGATCAGTGCTTCTGGTTGGATGACTCTGTCCTCTTTCTGTTTTGACCCAGCTTGTTGTCTCTTTTCACACGTAGTACATTAACATTACACCTTAGTCTTTGTGATTAAGAGAACTTTTGTATTCCCACCATAACACATTCTCTTGAAGTGAAAGGTGATGTTTTGGATGTGCTTTATAGGGTGGGTTTTCTTTTTCACCGTCTCTCCAAAGTGATTTCATTTCTCTACTTTAGCACTAAATAAGACCTTGTTTTCCTTCCTTTTTAAGGACATCAACCTTACTGATTTCCACAGGAAAAATTCACCAGCATTAAGACTGCTCATTACTATGCACAACTATAGCACAAAGATGTTTCATTTTTTAACAGCCCCAGCTTTGTAAACTTCTCTGTAAACTGTGGGGGGAAAGCAGCCATTTTAATACAGAAGTGGGCTGTACTACAAACAGACCAAGCAGGAACCAATCTGCAAAATATTGCCACTTTGCATGCAATTAGGAATAGGATTGACTGTCATATTGTTAGTTAAATATGTTCAGTGAGTTGATAAAAAATGGCCAAGCTGACAGAAGGAAAGTGTCTTTGATCTACATCAAAATACACCTTTTCTTTTTACTACCCAAAGGAAGTCATAACTTTTAATGGTGCTTTCATATTCCAATAGCTGGCATTGATTTCAGCCTGTCAGCTTGCATCTACTGCTGTTGATAAGGGGTCTTTGATAATATGGTGACTTCTTAAAGACAAAGCTATTTTGTTTTTCTGCTGGAGATGTATAGATTTTGGGTCACAGTGTTGGGTTTGCCCTTCTGTATTCAATGAGTGGCCTAGAATCTCTTGTCCCTCTTTATTTATTTATTTATGCCATTTTTTGTCGAGGTTATTGGCTAAATATCTTATCAGGGTCTATTTCTTCTGTGCTTCTGGCTTTGGAAAATTGAGACTTGACTTTATCTGACAGCGAGGGCCAACTGCAGAACTGCCAGCAGCTCTGCACCGCTTGTCAGCCCACAGGAGGGGCTGCAGGAAGGAGACACTGCCTCCTGTCTTGGTAACAATGCTTTACCCCACAGCTTTAACCCAGAAAAAAAATCCAGTGAGTTACCTCACAGTCTGCTGTCACCATTTGTCCTCTCCAGTCATGAGCTTTCCCCTCCTCACAGGCTCCTTTTTCCACGTGCCCTTTGAAGCACTGATGGGATATTTTCTTCCACCATTTACTGCAGCTTCTCTGAGGCTGGGCAAGAGTCTCTCCACCCAAGGACTAGTTTTTCTTCATCTGCTTGTTTGGGTTGGTGTACATGCATTCAGCCAGTAAACAAGAGCAGCTTACTTGAGAAAGAAACACGATTTTAGTTATTACAAGCCATTCCAAATCATTTATTTGACTTTTAAATGATTCTCAGCATTAAACTCTCATCTGCTTTGCAGATGGAAAGCAGCACTTCCCAAACAGCCTTTATTGTCTGGGATCTCCCCAGCCCACAGTCAAACTGTTTTGATGTTCTTCTGACCACTTTTCATTTCACACCGTCTCTGTGGCTCAGCCAAACCCCCAGCATTTCCCCAGCAGGCAAGAATTGCTATTTTGGAGGCTTTCGGAGCTGGCGTTTTACAGCCCAGCCTCCTGACTGACCTTCCAAGCCTTCCAAATCAGCCTGGACATGAAGCATGAGGGTGAAGTGTCCTTCTTCAGGGTCTCACCTTCAGGATACACTTGGTCCTTCCTGCTCCTCCTTTCAGATGCTTACGTAAGGGTGAAAGTGCCTTCACATTTGTGAAGCCAAATTGGCCATGCCAATTGGGATGCTATAGAGACTGTAAGCTCTAGGAGACCAGCAGAGATGGTGCTCTTCCATCGAGCCAGTTGGAAGTCATGTACAGTTTGAAAACAGCATTGGTGCTGTTAGCTGAAAACAACTTGGTGTTTCTACATCACTATCTCTAATGTTAAAAAACAACTGTTGCCACTAATGAGGTCACTAGGGAGAGACAATATCACGTGTGCAGCATCCCTTCCTCTCCTCATCATCACCTCCTCAAGGTGTGGACCCACGGAGAGAAGCTGAGGAGGGACCTCTGTCCTCGTGTAAAATGCTGCCATGTGTCAGTGTGACAAAGGTCACATTTTTCTTAATGCCCACACACAGCACCACACTCCTTCCCAGAAACTGGTCTCTTCATGTGTTCTTTGTGTTTTAAACAAATCTCTGGCAACAGTTCTGGTATGTTTCTGAGATGTGTCCTGGAACCAATCCCCCTTCGATTTCAGTTCTTCATGGGCTGAAATGGATAGATAATTGAGCATTTAATGGTTGGAGTTATTCCGTAGTGAACAGGTGAAGTTAACATTGGGTAAGACTTTGCTCTTGTGTTTGTAGATGCTGTCAATGCTGTCATCTGGGTTGTAGACCCTTTGTCACTCTGTGTTACTGGAGACACACAGAAACAGGTAGATGCACCTCCTTCATAGCTGTGCTCAGTTTTCTTAGGATGGTAAGGCCGTGATTTTACAAAGTCTGTCGAGGTCACTGCTTTGGGGCAAAGCAGTGCTTTTGGCTCAGGACACATTCTATGTCTAAGACAGAAAATGTTTGGATCAGACCTGTCTTTTGTTCTTCCAGTGACCAGGCAGTCCCCAGCCTACTGAGATGAATGGTGTCCTCTTAAAAACAAGCACTCCTCCTTTTTTGGCCCCTTTGCTGTCTTTTTTATAAAGAACAATACTGGAAACAGAAGCTTTCTGGCTGCTTTCCCCCATTGCATGCCTGTCCTGTGTCCAGGAGCAGCCAGCTGGGTTTGTGGTGTGAGTCCTCTGTGGGGTGGGGGCTGCTGGCCAGGAGGGTTTGGTGACTCTTGCCTCAGTCCTTGCGCTAGCAGGAGCACCGTGGCTGGTGGCAGAAGGCTGCACATCCTTCCCTCAGGGATGTCAGGTGTTGTGCTGAGGAACAGCTCTAGAGGGACAGAGTGCAGCTGTGAAGGGCCCATGGGGGATGGCAGAGTTTGGTGCAAAGGGCTGATGCCTTGCAAGCTGAAGCAAACCTCTGGTTTTCCTCCAGACTTCACGGTGTCTCATGTACCTATGTTGGTGAACCAGTTTCTGTCTGAATCCTTTTGGTTTTAACATCAATGCTTTGGACATATCATAGCAGAGAATTCCCTCAGTTTAATCTCTTATGTATTCCCTTTGGTGTGTTTTTTAAATGTGTTTTGAGTTGGGGTTGGGTTTTGTGGGTTTTTTTTTAGTTCTAAATATCCCACCTTCAGTTTGACAGTTCAGACTAAGGTCCCTTTATGCTACAATACTAGACAGGGAGAAGCTCCTGATCAGTCTGTACCAGACATTACTTCATGTACTTCTATTCTGTCTCCCTTGTTTTTCTCTGAAGATAATAATCCCAATCTTTTCAATCTCCCATGAATTCCCATGCTCTTGATCCTGCTTGTAGCTCTTTGAATCCTCTGAGGTTCCCAGTCTCTTTGAGAAGGCTGGACCACAGCAGGCTGCTTGAGGTTGTACTACAGATCTACGTCAAGATACCTTTTTATTGCTCTTCATTCTGTTTTATCTGCTTGCTTATTTTATCTGCATGCTGAAAGGATGGAGTTGCACAACGGAAAGCAATGCTGGGTGGTACCTGGGGGCAAAGGCAGTGATCTAGGTTACTTCCTAAAGCCTTGCTTGTGCATTTGTCCAATCTGTTTAGGCCTCTGGTGGCTCCATGGCCCCTCCTAGTGACTCGTGACTGCTGTTAGAAAAACAGAAACAACCCTCCAAACCTATCCTAAAGTTTCCTTACTACAATTTATGAGACTGCAAAACCCTAAACCCTTTCTTTTTTGCTGTGTTGGGCAATTAACTTACAGAGGTGGGGGGCCCGTTTTAAAGGTGGTTTTTTTTTTTTTTTTTTTACTTCTCCCCTTCAACAATCTCTGTTTTTTGGTCTTCAAGATCCATTTGTGCCCTTATCATTTTCCTTCACTGCCAACAAAAAGATGAGATTTTCCTATTTCACTGGCTTTCAGATTCAGGTATCTATACTCTGCTGGCTTTTCTTACTGGCTCAAGTAAGGTATGGAAACATTCCCATTTAGAATAATGGCTAGATAGAATCACAGAATCCTTTCATCTGGAAGAGAGCTTTAAGAACATCAAGTACGGCCTTTGTCTCAGCCCTATCAACCACTAGACCATCTCCCTAAGTGCAACATTCACCCATCTCTGAAACCCCTCCA
Source organism: Urocolius indicus (assembly GCA_013401255.1). NCBI lineage: Eukaryota > Metazoa > Chordata > Aves > Coliiformes > Coliidae > Urocolius > Urocolius indicus. Next base: position 184,109 of record WBNH01002594.1, on the reverse strand, counting down.
GGGATGGTGACTCCAGCACCGCCGTGGGCAGCCCCTTCCAATGCCTGACAACCCTTTCAGCAAAGAAATTCCTCCTCAGATCCAGCCTGAACCTCCCCTGGAGCTGCTTGAGGCTGTTTTCTTGTGTTCTATTGCTTGTTACTAGGGAGAACAGACCAACCCTCTTCTCCCTACAGTTTCCTTTCAGGTAGTTGTAGAGAATGATAAGGTTTCTTCTGAGCCTTCTTTTCTCCAGGCCCAACAGCCCCAGATCCCTCAGCCATTCCTCATATGAAATGTGCTCCCAAGCCTTTACTAGCTTGGTAGCCCACCTCTGGAACATCTCCAGCACCTCAATGTTCTTCTTGTAGAGAGGGGCCCAAAATTGGACACAGTATTCGAGGTGCAGCCTCACCAAAGCTGAGTACAGGGGAATGATCACCTCCCTGCTCCTGCTGACAATACTGTTCCTGATCCAGACCAGGATGCCATTGGCCTTCTTGGCCACCTGGGCACACTGCTGGCTCATGTTCACCCTGGGATTGTGACATCCTCTTGGACTTCACAGTTTTCAGCACTACCCATGTAATCTCCAAAAAGCTTAATTGATTTTTATGTTTTAGTTTTCCTCTTTGAACTTTCAATGAGTAAGTACCAACCCCTCATTGTCATCACTGCATCACAGTCAGGCATCCCACCTGCTCTTTTAATCTTATAATCAGATAAATGCTTGTGAAGAGGTGTGAATATGAACTTAAGATCCTGTAGTTGCTTTACACAAGCTGTCAGTGCATGGTGGGTGGGTGGTGTGATGCAGCCTACACCACTCGACTGTAAACTAAAGAGTATTGACACCAACTAGATAGGAAGTAGCTGATTATTCTGCACTGAGTAACCTCCCCATGTGGACAAGCCCTTAGCTAATGGTTCAGCTACTGCTCTCTTGTGAGTTAGATCCACTGTAATACTTCAAACTGGAGAACTCGGTTGCAGTGGAACACTTGGGAAAGATTAAGATGAATTAAGTAAAGGTGTGACATTAAATTGCAGTACTTCAAGCCCACCAGATCCCTGTGTGGATGCTCTCTCTTTTACAGATAATATATCCCTGGCTTCCTTTACATTTAATTCTGGAAGACTTAATCATGAAATGTTCATGCTGTGGTTTAAGGCCTTCTTCCTTTCCTATCTGCAGTTAATTCAACTTAAATACCTTGGGTAGACAGCCAAGCTGAGTTAAGACTAGATGGGTTTCTGCTCAGCTTCTGACTTGTGTTTTAAGGCTGAGAAATTGGTTCTCTAAATTCTGCCTCATTGTGTCATTTGACAATTTATTTTAGCCAGAGTACTACATCATCATCATTTTGGTTGGTTTTTTTCCTGCCTATTAGGCATCTCAGCATGGGACATTAAACATCCCATTTCTTCTAATCTGGAGATTTATAATGCTGATTTTACAGGGATGCCACGTGGGACCAAGTCAAACGTGCTACAGATGTCTGTATGTCTGATGTCTACACAAACCCATCTTGACTGATCACAGAATCAGAGAAAGCTAGGGGTTTGGTTTGCAAGGGACCTTTAGAGATCATCCAGTCCAACCCCCCTGCAGAAGCAGGTTCACCTAGATCAGGTCACACAGGAACATGTCCAGGCATGTTTTGAAGACCTCCAGAGAAGGAGCCTCCACACTCTCCCTGGGCAGCCTGTGCCAGGGCTCCCTCACCTCAACAGTGAAATAGTTCTTTTTTATGTTTCAGTGAACTTTTTGTGTTCCAGCTTCATCCCATTATCGCTTGTTCTGTTACTACATACAAAAGAAAAAAGTTAGGCCTCAATCTCCTGCAATATACTTGTAAATATTAATGAGATCCCCCCTCAGTCTCCTCCAGACTAAACAGCCCCAGTTCCCGCAGCCTTTCCTCATAAGGAAGATGCTCCAGTCCCCTGATCATCTTGGTGGCCCTGTGCTGGACTCTCTCCAGCAGTTCCCTGTCCCTCTTGAGCTGGGGAGCCCAGAACTAGACACAGATTATTAACTGTGAGTTGTGACATTCTCATGGGGAAGGGGAGAAGATGGACACATTTATCTTTGTATTACACGAGGAACAAGAGAAAAGCAGCAAGGAAACCTCACCCTGAGCAGAGTCAGTAGGACAAGCTGCATCACTAGGCTTTGTGCATCGCTCCAAGGGCCCAGACAAAGGGCTCTGTGGGTATATGGGAGGGGACTGGAAAAAGCTCCTCTTTGTGCTTGTTGCTTTACCTGCCTGTGGGCTAAAGGATGGAGCAGTAGGCCCATGATAACAAGATATTCAAACAAAAAAGTTGTTTGAAAAACTGGAAGAGGGTTTAAAAAGAGTTACAGGGGTTAAAGCAAGACCTGGATACCAGAGTTAAAAATTCTGATACAAGCTCCTTAAACCCAGGATCTAAAGCTATGATAAGAGGCTCATACTCCGTGAATTCAGACAAACACAAAGCATAACCTGAAGTCAGGCTAAGTGGCCATCTCAAAAACCTTCCTAAGCCACGGGCTACTCTCTCAGGTTCCAAGACTGGATCTTTCCACATCAGCTGCTGCTTCACTAGAAGTTACTGGCTTGACTTGAGGCACAGATTTCTGAAGGAAACTCTTCCGTTTGTCATGCAAGAGGTCAAACGCATCAGTTCTGCTTGTTCTTCACAGTTACTTCTGAAGCCACTTCCCGATTAAGACCTTTTAAAGCACACATATATGTTCTAGTGCTTTTCTCAGAGCCCATCTTTTTAATATATAGCCTACCCCTGCTTCCTATTTTTCTTAGGTCTTAGATTTATATAGAAAAGAGAAGTAAAAAAACAAAAAAGGAGGGGGGTGTAGAGGGAAGGGGAAAGAAGTGCCTCTTACTTTCCATGATTTAGCCCTCCTAAACCATGGAACCTGAAAGGGACTGTGCTCCACGCTGCACACACATTATTGCCTTTTAGAGGGTTTCTCATGAGTGGGCAACTTGTGGAATTCAGAAGGGAGAGGGAAGACTATATTAAAGACTATGAAATTTTTCCCTAGGGGAACAAGCAGAGTTTGTCTGCTATTTACAGAGCTGTGCTCAAGGGAAAAAAAAATATAGGTCATAATGCAAGTGCTCCTTTAAGCTTCTCAAGCTACTGCCCTTCTCTTTGGAACATAGAAAGTATTTATTTTTTATTATGTAAAAACACTACTACTAACAAATAAACACCAAGGTATTAAAGCACTAATACAAACAGCAGCGGGGCCACAGCTGTGTGATTTGGTGAGGAATTGCCATCAGTTGGAAAATAAGGGACACAAAAGTCCAAGGTATGATGCATCCCCTGCCTTGGGGGGGAGTGAATTCCAGGCAGAGAAAGGCCTGCAAGATTCTCTCTGAATGTAACAATGTGAGGTGCGTAGTTCCTCTTAAACCAACAGAAAACTCCACCCTCACCCAAACTGCCGTTTCAAAAGCGGAGCTTGTCTCGCTTAAGGCCGGAGGATGGTAGGAGAGTAGTGAACAGAACCCAAAGCTGCTGAGCTTTACTCCTTTAAACGAAGCACAAGGCAGGTTTTCTTCATATTTTACACTGCTAATTGCCAAACAAAATTTTCTGAAAAGCAGCTTCCAGTGGATGTGTCCTCGGAGAAACACTTGTGCTCACCCTGCAGAAAGCTTCAATTCCTCAGTGTATGTGAAAAAAAAATAAGGCTTCAGTGCTCAGTTCCCTCACTCAGACTTAATGGAACTCAAAAGAATTTTTAACAGCTAGAAACGAACAGAGTCACCAGATTAACCGTCTTTGAAGCAAATAAAACAAATCAAAGCTGCGTAAATGTACATCTTCCCTCCGTTCCTAAAACTCTGCTTTGGAAATTAAAACGTTTCCCATTTTATTGGCAAGCAGGTTAATGACACTTCTTGTATTGATGTGAAATTGTAGATGGCTGTGTGAAATGTGGACATTTTTTTATTAACTCCTTCCTCTGGTCACATGGATTAAATACTCAGCAGGATTATTTAGAAATGCAGGTAGTGCATAAAGTCACAGCAAACCTTCAGCCTGGGTCTTAATGGTGTGAACATTTTCTCCTCGCTGCAATTTATTATGCTGTAAACTTGGATGGCACAATCACTGACCTGCACAGGGATGCAGAACCTTGTAACACATCTCGTTAAAGGAACTAGAAACCCCACATAAAGCTGACTCATCAGGCAGATGCCTCTTTACTTTCTAACAGGACCTGAATGAAGGGCGTAAGCCTTGCCATGGAGACGGGGTGATCCTGGAGGACAACACGGGAATACCTAAGCTTGTGGCAAAAAAAACCAAAAAGCTTTGGGCTGCTGCTGACTGGCTGACTCACAAAGCTAAGCCTAACGAAGCTGGTAAATTTTACCCAATCGAGCTTATGCAGATTTTGGCTTCACTCCAGAAGAGCACTTAAGCACACGCTTAATTATAAGCAAGTGACATAAAGCAATTCAGTTAAGCACGTGTTTCAGCGCGTCGCTGAGCCGAGGGCTTTATTTAGAGGAAAGTGCGAAAGTTGGTAACCCCTCGAAGTGACAAGGGTAGAGATGCGAGACAGCCCGAGGCACGGGCAGAGCCGCGAAGGTGCACACGGTCTGGGTGGAGAGTCGCTGCTGGGAAATCTGACCTCTGGCGATTTTCCCAATCGTTTACTGCGTGGGGTCAGGGGGAACATGTCGATGGGTGAGCACGCAGCCCTGAAAACTTCATCGCGGGTCTTCCCGAGGGGTGCGGAGGGCGCGGGGAGACGCGCGGCCACCGTGCCCTGCGCAGCCCGGTGTGCGGCGGCGCCGGCAGCGGGCGGCTGCGTGCGGACAGGGGAAGCGGCTTCACCGCGGCTTCGTCCCGGGGAGCGGCCGCCGCGGCCTCCTCTCCGCCGACAGCCGCCGCCGGGAGCCAAGCGGCTGTCACGGCGGCGAGGGAAGGAAGGAAGGGGGCGGCGGCAGCTCCGGGCTCTCCGGTCAGCGCCGTGCCCTGCTCCCGCCCCGCCTCCCCTGAGGGCAGGCGCGGGGCAGCGCTGCCGCCGGGGCTTCCCACGGCCGCGCCAGCCTCTTGACCCCCGCGTGAGCCGCCGGCGCCCGCAGCCCCGCCGTGGCCGTCGCTCGGCCGCGCCGCCGGTCCTCCCGGCGCGTTTCCCATGCTGCAGCGCGGCGCGGCGGCGCTCTGGCCGGGCTGTCGCTGTCACCGCCAGCAGGAGGCTGAGGGAAGGCGCCGCGCGCCCCGCCGGAGCAGGAAGGAGCGGCCGCCGCCAACTTCCCCTCGGCCTC